>JAMXBB010000012.1:4418283-4799851 GCA_024138015.1 Lumnitzera littorea | reverse complement strand
GGGGGGGTTGGGGACCAAGAAGGGGACCAAATAGGGGCAAAACGGTAAAAAGAGCTGGGAGAGTAATAAACAAAATAAGGAGTTAAAAGAGAATCTCAGTTCAGATTGAGATACGAATAATGATATCTCTAGGTCCTATGTGGTCCATTGTTTTTGTATCAGGTATGTTGTTACATAAATGTGTATGAGCGAGGAGGGAGGTTTTGCTATTTTGTCTAAATAAGGTAATCCCTTTCACAGGTTGCACAAAGCCAGTGTTAACAGTTGCTCCCAACCACTAGCTCTCTTTTAGCATTTGGAAAGCAATAGGAAACGACACCCATTGCTTTTTCTTCCTCTATATGCCCGTTTGCTAGACAAATCTAAATAATACTATATCGTCTTGTTAGTAAGTGTTTCGAAATATTAATTAAAAAGTTTAAGGAAAGAACATTTTGTATTTCTAAAGATGATTTTACAGATAATAGGAAGGATAAGGATAGTATGAGTAATAAGTACCAATAGAAAGCTCGCGATATGATATTGATAGTAATTAGTTTCTAAAAAATTATTATTCATATTTTAAAAATATCATCACATATCAAAATTTTGTTAGTACTTATCGTTATTAATTAATTAATTAGTGTATGTGAAGTATGAATACCTAACTGAAAGTTTTCTTATTAATATTTTCCTTGTCTAAGTAACTATGAAGAATGTCTACAGTCATATTCATATTTGGGCCAATTTTCCCAATACATGTAGTTCTTTTCCTCCCTAGTGAAAGATGTCCTCGTTACGTTAAGTTACATCAGTATTTGTATTTTGGGATCAAATTTTTATATGACATGGCTCGTTCTCCCTTTTTTTTTTACGTATGTGTTTCTATTAAATAGTTCCAAAGGGCGAATAATTACCACATATACAATTTGCGTAAATATTTATAAAAATTGATTTAATCGACGTGTTTCTACGAACCATATAATCCAAGTTTTATATGCAGTTAAAAATAGCCATCCAAAATTGAATATATGGAAAGATATTATTATATCAGAAGGACTCAGTTAATGGATTTTCTGGACACTTGCTACGAAATTAAAAAAGAACTCTTCACATTTGCAATATTTGATTTAGAAGCAATCCATCTTTTGTTTCAGATAGTACGAAACAACAACAATAAGATAATACTACAAAATTATTATGAGCATTCAAAATGAGAAGATTCTTATACCACTAAGTAGATTTACGTAAAATTTTCATAGTTTACCTTGTTCCTTAAAGAGCTTTTATCATGCACCATATTCATTTTGCAAACTAAATGTGGTACTCGTCCAGTTCAATCCCATGAAATTATGCCAACAAAAGCTAAAGGCCTAAATTCAGGAAATAAACAAGTACATGAAAATATGAAGTCTTTTGATCATCTTGCTTATAGAAGGGCAAATAAAGTTTGGTTCAAATGGCTCTTAATAACAATTGTGGTTAGGACACTATTGAGAATTAGAATTATAAAGAGTTAATAATGCAAACCTTGTTTAGAAATTTTAAATTTTAAGCTATAGTGTATAATCACGCATATAAAAAGAATATATAACTGCTAATGAGTTGTTATTGGCTAAAATTGAGCTATGGTTCAAAAATATCTATTGAGACCATGATCTTGTGTTTCATTGATAGTCTACCTTAAACTTAACCCTTAAGTTTAGGTTAACTGACTTAAGCTAAGGGTTAAACTCCTCAAACTTGAACTGAGCTCCAAAATATTCAACCTTCAATGAAGTTTCAGGGGCCTGGTAGCTTAGGCAATCATATAAAAGCCCTGTACAAGCTCCCAAGCCGGTCAAGGGAAGTCTAAAAGATTATGAAGACTTTAATAAACAATATCATAACCCAAGGACACACCTTTTGACATGGCACACAACACACTTATAGTAAAGGTTATGGAATGGCCACCTTTGTTACGCTCATATTCTCTCTCTCTCTCTTTGTGTGTAGAGAAACACACATATATAACATATGTCCATTTTCCTTAAAATATTCTTATTAATTTAAGCATTAAAGTGATTGAGTCGGAGCAACCTCCAGCATCAATCCTTAGCTTATGTGTGTTCGTTTTAGAGGCTCTTTCAATGGCACAATTTATTATTGAAATTCAACCATTAACATTTTCATTTTCTTTGGAAGTTGAACTACAGGGAAGGAGGAATTGAACTTGACCTATCCTGGAGATTAGTATTCATAGTACAAAACTATAACACTTTGTTTGGTATGAGAGAAGAAAATGGGAAGGAAAGAATGTGGAAAGGAAGAATAAGAAGAGAATGAATTATGAAGATAATCGATACCTTCCAATGTGTTTGGATTAAGCAAGGAAGGAATTCTAATTACTATTAAAGACAAAATAGGATGTAAGTTAAAATTACTAATATACGCATAAAAATACTAATAAGAAGAAAATGTAAATGAAAAAGAGACACAAATTGATAATTAAAAAAAATTTGGTGGAGACCATGGAAATGATTCCCTCCATTTTCCTTCCCAAGACAAACAATAAAATTATACTACTTTTCCCTCCACTTTCCTTCCCTTCCAATTCTTCTATTCCTCTTTCCCTAATCGCAAACATAAAGTAAGAGTGTTAACATAGCAATCAATTTTTAAGAATGTATGCTAATAATACGAGACAACTATGTGGATTGTCTACAAAGATATTTTTGGATAGTGTCCATACTACTAACTATGAGCATCAAAATCTCGTATCTCAACAAAATAATATCAAACACATACATTTGGTTCGATCACGCGTTTTGAAACTGTATGGTGATTCCTCATAAGGACTAGACTCACCCCAAAATAGCAACCTTTGAATACATGCAACTAGAATCTTCTGTAACCATCATATGGGCATGGATTGGCGTATGAATAAGTCTAGAAAAATTAACTTTGCGCATATCTTAATACACTTAGTTTGGAGAGATTTCAGTCCTAAAAACGTCGAGATTCTCAATCTTCCTATTGACATAAAATGATGAATTCCCTTGAATTGTTTAGCCATTCTCTCTATGAAATCTATCTTTCTACATACGTTCTGGTTAAGATAAAAGCCAGACTACATCTAAAAATATTCGATAGTTATTGTACGATTGTAAATACTAATAAAATATTGATACAAATATTAATAATAAAAATAATTTTTAATTCCATCGTAATACGTGATTTACATACGTTATATATAGAAAGCTCCCCTTTATTAAGAATATAAGTAAGAACCTGAGTCATGGTTCACTATTAGAGTGTTGTTGTTCCACAGAGAATATTTTTTATACCATTTTTGATATTTGTTATAATAAAAGATTTGTAACCCTTAAATATTATCATAGTAAGGACCACCATTAGTATGGTGGCTAGTAACCACAAATAAGGGGAAATAAAAAGCTAATGGAGAATAGAAATGAATGGTTTCCTCTTTGTAAAAGGAAAATTATTTTTCTTATTTTCTTTGAAAAAACAATTTTTGCGTAAAATGGCTTGTTTAATTTTCTGATAAAATTTCCTATCAATGCATCATGGTCTCACTCCCACCGACAAGACATAAGTATAATCCATTCACAGGATTAGAGTTATGGAAAACACTCAAGTACTGTTTTTGAACTTTACGTAACAGTGAAATATTTCTCTCTAGCAACCTTTTCCGTTTATTGCATTATAATATAGTCTTATGAAAAAAACGTTTCGCGAAGTCGTAGAGCTTATTTTCAGGGCCAATTTCAAGCAAAATTTTTCTTGTGCCAGACAAAAATTTGAAAATCTAATTGTATTTTTTTTAGATTTAACGGGGTGATTAGTAATTAAGACTCCACAATTTTGCATTGGTGAAAATTAATCTTTTTTATTAATTATAATGCACAGATGTAATTTTTGTATCCTAGGGATAGGAAAATACAATATTGGAAGTAAAGAAGGTAGTACTACCATATTCACACGAAATAATTATAAAGTAGCATAACAAAATAAAATGTAGAAGTTGTGGCGTTGTGTATGTTAATATTATATACACATGATCAAATTTTGCAAAAAGTATTACAAAACTCGAAATGCAATCATGTTTTTCTAAAAATCTTGAGCTCTCAAATTAGATTATTGGAGTCGAAATCGCAGAAGTCGAAAAAGAAATTAAAGAGAGATGAATAAGACAATCACTTTGATGCTGATTTCAAAATCAACGCCATAAAACATGATATATGAAGTTATGGCCTAATGATCGGAAATATTTATAGTTAATTAATATTGTAAAATGTGTTGCCGTCTCTTTTTATAGCCTTCTTGTATTGCTTATATGTAAGTATTGGATGTCCTTATAATCCATAAATTTTCTTCACTCTCTACTTTGCCTCATGCTAGCTACTTTTTTGAATTTTTGCATTAGTTAAGTTTTTATCGAATAAGACAATTCAAAATTGTGTTTGAAATGGAGTGGATTAGGGAATTAGAATAAATATATGGATGACATAAACAATGGCCACTTTCATGTGTGATATACAATGGAGCCGTAAAAAAAGAGATGGTAGCACTATTTGCAATAGAAATTTAAAGTTAGAATATTTTCAATGCATTCCACTCTTAGCTCATAGGCAATGTGTAGCACCAAAAGTGAAATTAACATTTCATGATAGTTGTCAGTTTTTGTACTTCTCCTTAATTCACGACTTCTTGGATAATCTTCACTTTAATCGTTTCTTTCTATAACTTAAAATTTTTAAAAGGACTATACATGAAGTATAACTTAAAGGGATGCCAATATTTATTGCAATACAATACTGTAAATAACTTGTAAAATTTATAAATACATGAAAAATCTTAATAAAGGAGACACTTTTTAAGGGGAGGGGGAAAAATATTCATAATTTTATTTGCATAAGCTGTGTACCATAACAGGTTATATGTATGCAGTGCATTTATGAGAAAAGAGAGGATGGAGGGGTATTTATATGTGTCTATTTGTTTATGTTCGTGTTTGCATGTGTCATATGATTTGTCCTGTCAACTTTTGCTTCTTCTTTTTTTTTTTTTTTTTTTTTTATTGTTGGCAGACCTAATGCACCCACCAGGTCAAGCAACGAGTTGCAAGCCGGGCAACCCGGTTGGTGCCGGGTCACTTATTCGATGGACGATGCAGTTCGATGCTGGGTGATAGGTCTGACCAACCGTTGCCCAGCTTTAGTGCCACCTATATCCTTGGAAGGTACAAAACAACGCATAACTACATGTCTAGATGTATTATGGGCTTTTCTGTAAGAACATCATTAGTAGATACTATTTGGACACTAGTTAAGGGATTTATGAAGAAATTTTCAAAACTTTCCAATATCCGTTGCACCTTTCTCATGGAAGCAACCGCTTGAAAAATTAAAAAAAAAAAAAATTATATGACATCTTAACTGATACTCGCACATTGTAATATTTTCCTTTTTTATTATACTAAGTATAACAGAGCAACATCAACCCGTGACACCTTGTTGGAGAATCGAATCCGACCCACTAGGCAGTTGGTACCTTCTAAGCGCTCAGCGGTCCACGAGTGAAGGCCGACTCGGCCCCCTTAGACCCCTTGGACTTGTCGCCTCTTACCATCCTAAGCCAATCATCCATAGCTTTTCTGAAAAGGAAAAAAAAAAAAAAAAAACAAGAAAGTCAAATTTTTTGAGGCCATGTTAAATCATGGCTAGATTTTTGCATAAAGAAAGAAGTCAAAACCAAATACAATGAAACTGGAAATGGACGGAGAGGAGGCTTAAATGAATTTCAATTGCACATATTGGCTTATCAAGCTGCACTGCATTGCAACCTTTGTAATGCTTTAAAGCTTGAATTTGAACGTTGGACGAAGAAACGCTAGCAATATTCTTCATATAGCAATATAAATAGCATATCTCATACATTCAAAAAAATAAATGCACTTTTGTGCTACTCCATAATAATAAGCTCATATCCAAAAAAATATTATCAATCATATATAATGGTAGCAAAACAGCATTTTCATATGTATTCTTTTTATTAATACCTGAAGATATGAATTATCATAACAACGAACGAAACCCACAATAAGATTGATATTTTAAGTGATATAATTACTTTTTACTTTTTAAAATATACACCATGTCTCGTTAATAATCAAATACAAACAAGTCCATTGTCTACTTGAGACATTTTTGGATAATTTCCATGCCACTTTTAAGTTTGAGCATCAAAATCTCGTATCTCAACAAGACAGTATCAGCATATACATTTGGTTGGATCACGCGTTTTGGAACTGCATAAATGAACACATCAAGGACTTGACTTCTCACCCCAAAATAGCATCCTTTGAATACATGTAATTAGAATGCTCTGTAACAATCACATGGACATGGATTGGCGTATGAAAAGTCTACACAAATAACATTGTCCACATCTTAATGCACCTACTTTGAATAGATTTGAGTCCTCCATTGTCAAGATTCTCAATCTTCAAAACTGACGTAAAGGATGAATTCCCTTGAATTATTTAGTTACTTTCTATAAGAAATCTTGTTTATGAAAAAATCAATGTTGTCAAATTCAATTCGAATATATGAAATTGTTAAAAATTAAAGGGATAGAATTGGATTCAACCACGGTTGAATTAAGGTTAGACTGAATTGATTTTATAACTAGATTAGGTTAAATCGGATTAAATCATAAAAGTCAACATGGGTTTGAAAAAATGGAAAAAAATCAAACTATGTTTTGGAAAAATTGACTTTTGTTGAGAACATGAAAAACAGTCCAAATTATGGTTTATTATTAAGGCGCATTCTGTTCATAGAAGGATATAAATTAAAATTAATGTGTAATTTATAAAGAATAGAATGAGGAAATCAGAAATGACAATTATTATTTGTTTTAGTTGCACTCAAATGAAATTAGTGATAGATGGGGATTAAATATGAAAATGCCAATATACTCTAACACTATCCGTGGCTTAGCTGCTTTGACTTAAGTCTTATGGGAAGATATGAAAATATGTTTTGAAAGACTGAGAAATAGCTATTGTTTTAATTCTATGAAAGAATTGTAGTTGCTTATTTGGCACCATAGGACGGTTATTTTATTAACCATAGTAATTGTCAACTAAATGTGCTGGTGTGCTTGTTTTACAGAAAATATTTTCTAGACTTTATATATATATATATATATATATATATATATATATTACAATCAAGACTTTTCAATTATTAAATTTTTCATAATAATCTCAAGAGATTATAAATATTATTAACTTATTATAATAATCAATAAAGAAAGGCAAAAATAGTAGTCAACCACTGATGATAGTGATTAGCTACCATAAACAATGCTAATGTTATATGGAGGGACTTCCCATTTTCAAAAGACTTTTTAAGTCATTTTCCATTTATTTTCTACTTTTGATGGTTAACCATCATGTAGATCATAAACTATGACTTCTACGTTCACTATTGCTACCACTAAAAGTTATTAGTAACTACAATTTCTTAAGATATTACAATAACATTTGACAATTTTAAGGTTTTAATTATAATAAAATTTGAAAGAAAAGCGGAAAGAAAAAAAAAATCCATGAACAGTGTACCCTTTCTAATTTACTTAAAAAAGAGGAATATGTGTCATTGGGTTAAAAAGCCGCTTCTAGCACAACAAGACTCATTTCGTTTTCTAATTAGACTAAACATTTTTTGAATATTTATCTTGAATATTTATCGAACATAAATTTCCCATCAATGCAATATCCACCGTTAAGAAAGAAATTTTACTCTTATCCACAAGATCCAAACTATGCTTAAAATATCAAACTCTCACACAATAGGGGCGTTGCCTCTTTAAATAAAGAGTTGATCTAAATTAATTTCACTATCATCATTTAATGATAATTTCGCATAAAGTTAGAAATTCCCGTGTTTAATAATAAAATTATTATTTTTTAAATCTAAATGTCAAGGCTACATCCATGGTGATTTATCCGGAATCTTATCTTTTACAATTGGGGTTTCTCTCAAAATGGATAATAATAAGCATGTATGAAATTATGAAAAAAAATTCAATAGGTATTATAGTCACGTTTTATATATACGTAATATATAAATACTAATAAAATATTGATATAAATATTAATGATATGAACAGTTTTTAAATTAATTATCATGCATTATTTATACATGGTATATGTATTAAATATTTTATAAATACTTACATACTATATATATATATATATATATTATCTACCGAATCGCTTTTATATTAAAACAAATGTGACAAAATTAAAGTTAGGAAACCACAAAGTTTACCATTTTCACATTTCAGGCAGAAGTGAAATAGAGAGTTATTGCTAAGGACTTATCTACTAACCGCATTATAATAGAAGATGCACATACGTAAATGTTTTCGCAAAGCTATAATTAATTGTATTTCCATTAATATTTTACAGGATAATTTGTAATTGATGCCGCTTATTTCCTTTGGAAGGAAAGGATAAGGTCCATTTATTTCATCGTCTCGTCAACGGGACTTTCCATCCATTATCCTTTTTCTTTTTCTTTTTACCACAGTAAAAGTGACGATGTCCATTCATTATCTAACCAATTGAAATCTCCATGTTATAAATTTTCATATCCATGTTAGTTGTCATGCAATGGACCAGGCGATCCATCCCACTAATGTAACCGTAGAAGTCCTCGTATAGGATTTAGTTCGATTTATATTTTGAGTTTTATCCATTGGAAATTTTGCTGGATACACTAATTAAAGGCTTTTATTTCACACTGCATGCAACCTATAGGAAAAACCAAATGCATCATAACAAGCTACGTTACTTTGTAATCCTACGTATATGATTGCTAGAATCAGTGTGCACACTGTACAAGAGCACATTAAAGAAGTGGTCCTCCACATAAAAGTAGAGCCACCACACTCAGAGACCGACAGCGGCACAAAAATCACATAGACAACGTAGACTCGCTCACCCACCTGACCAGACCACAACACAACGTTTTCTAGGGATTGCTGTACAGCAATGTGGGCAAATTCCAAATTATGTACGAAAAATGAAATTCCAAAGCTTTTGAGAGGTTATTATCAATTTCTTCTGAGATATTTTAAAAAAAAAAAAAAAAAAGAAAAGAAAAGAAAAGAAAAGAGTATTTATTTTACTGGAAAAAAAATGAAATGATTACTTACCAAAATTTGCCAAACCTGACACTTACAGCCACATTGCGCCTACTTGCTTATTTTAGACCAAATAGCCTTTATTTCATTGTCTCATTTTTATCTTGCATTAAAATCTTTTATATAGAAGGACTCAAAATGAGTGGTTAATTAAGTTTAGCTTCAATGTCTTATTATATCAATAACTATGGAATATAATATAACCAATGCAGAATTTTTACATAGATATAAAGAGATAATTGTAATATATCTTCAAAAAAAAATGATTAGGTACAAATAAATGTCATAGATTGCAAAAGTGTGGTTTCGTTTCCTCATCTCCAATATGTAAATAGTCATTAAAGGAACCGAAACAACAACAATATTTCCGGACTTTAGCGACGATATAGGAGTGTATATTTATTCTGGAAAGATAATATCATTATTCAGAATGCATTCATAATATTCTCAAATTGTAAATTTTGATTGCATTTTTCCTCTTCTTTAAGTTAGCATGTATCGAGATTGCACAAAGATATATATATATACATATGATTATTATTACATTTCAAGGTCAATTCATTATTTTATTCAAGAGTTTTCTTGATTTAGTTAATATCTGATTGGTTAATAGAAATTGAATCGTTTAATACATCGACAAAATAATTACAATTATATATTAATATAAAAATTGACCTGTTACCTTATTGGCGGAAAGTTGTTCCTATTTTTAATAACATTTAAGGAATGTAAGTATGTATCTTAAAAACTCGAAGTCCTTATATTATGTAATGTCTCTCATGTGGATTACCCTGAAGTTTACGTGGCCCTCCTCTCAGTTATAATAGATCTCATTTAATATCTGCGGTAGTTATAAAAAATTATACCTTTATAGCTCGAATGGATATTTGTGTTATTAATGTAGAATGTTCTCGATTTTCTATTTCGTGATCCTTAAAAATAGAAAAGAATGAAGATCAGATGAAGAAAATTTAATCTAATATAATATTTGACTTGATGAGAAAGAAATCTTCAATTTAGTAAATACTAATTGCTTAATTCGCAAATTACATGAGATATCAAAAACCTTCATTTATGTTCACTTTATACACATATATATACATACTTAGTTTGCAAATTATCATGCCCTCAAACTATAAACTACAATTTATATTTTGTTACACAAATATTTTCTTAAAATATTAAGTGAAAAATTCCCAGTATGCTATGAATTCATTTATTTGCATCCAATAATGCTCCCATCATAACAATTATTGCTAGTGCATAATTTATATCTTCCTTTGGATGCGCTGAGTAGAATGAACATCCATCTCTCTTTGCGATGTATCAAGGTTCAAATTTCTCTTCCCTAAAGTGTATTTTAGTCGGCAGAAAGAAGAAAAAAATGTATATGAGTAAAAGTTGATACGAGTTTTATTTTGATATTTTCCATTTTAATTACGTTTTGAAATACAAATTTTATTTGGCCAACACCTTGTGATGAAGTAAAATAGAAGTATGCAATTTTGAAGAGGAAAGATCGATGAGGTGATTTAGGTATATCAACGACTATCTGTATAATTGACCCACAAATGATATTTTTTCTTATTTGGTCTAAAAACCCATTTAAATTCTTTTGAAAATCCTGAAAATCTTCTATCCCGTAAAAGGAGGAACTTAGTTGCTAATAATCTTCAAGAAAATATTTGACTAAATACATTTCCTTAAAATGAAATTCTCCTAGATTTTTTCCAGCACCAAACCAACCTATGTGGATGCATAATCCTCCGATTAGGACAATCATTGATCTATTCCAAAAAACATAATCACCTCCTATACATAATGCTCTCTCTTCCTCATTAGGTTAATCATTAATTGGCTATCCAAACTTAGATTGTTGTTCTTTCTGGTTAAATACATTATGAATAATACCTTACATGGATGCAGAAGTAAATAAAAACCCCCCACACTTCACTTGTAGTACAATGATAATTATTACAAGTAATTAAAAATTACTAATACATATAAAAAAAATTTTATTTATTCTTATTTATAACATTACAAATTCACGTGGAATATCACTCCTAATAATTTAAATCTTTCTAACTATTAAATACATTAAATGGAATATAAAATTTTATTGAAAATTTCCATTTAAAGCATGGCACTTATTGGATTTTCACCAATTATAACTGTATTACTTAATAATTAATACAAATTCACATGATTAACACCTCGCTACAACAAAAAATGGGAAATCCTCTTCTTGCTATATTGCCAATTTCGCAATTATATTGTCCAAATAGACTAATTTGAAACGTAATTTACAAATCTAGATATAATAGTTACACATTTTTTTTTTTTACTAGATTTGGACGTACAGATCTCATTATCTAAGTATACATACATGATTTCCATTTATTTTCTAATCGTATATATTGATGAGAAGGCGACAACATGTTACTCGTAGCCCAGATGTCCCCTTAACGATTTCGCACAAGCAGTTTCTGGTCATCTGGGTTCTACTGTCTCTCTCTTCTTCGTTTTAACCTACACTCATAACAAAACACATATTACACCACTTCCTTTGCTTAAAACCCCCCACCTTACCTTTAGTTTTCATCTTGTATGTATGAGATCTAACATTCACATTTCAAAAGATCTTTCTCTAAATTTGTTCTAAAGAAAAAAAAACAAAAATCATTCTCCCTCTCTCTCTCTCTCTCCTTCTTAGGGTTGGTGTTGTTGTTTTATTTCCTTAATGGTTATGAACATGATGAGTGGTGGACATGAACCGACGACGACAAGACCGCTGAGACCCAAAAGAGCCAACGCCAAATCTCAGGTGCCGAAAAAACCTCCACAAAGAGGTCTCGGTGTTGCTCAACTCGAGCGCTTGAGGCTTCAGGAGAATTTCAACAAAATGACCGGAATGACCCCGGAGTTCAACCTCCTACATCCTGGCACCGCTGTCCTAGATCCCTCGCCCACCTTTGGTAGTGGCGGCATTCCTCTAACCTGCAGTACACCTACACCCGGGTACTCTGCACCATCAAACCCTTATCATCATCAGCTGCTTGCTTCGGGGAGTAGTGGTTTCTTCACCCCCGCGGGGATCCCTAGGGGTTTGGAGGGCATGCCCCGGAGTGCCGGCAGCTGCGGAGGTGGAGGGTATTATGGTAATTTAGCCTTTGATCATGGGGACGTGGTGTCGGGTCGTGTCGTCTCGAGTCCATTTGGAGATTTGAGGATGCTCCAGCACGGGGTTTGCAACTTCGATCCCTCTAAAGAGCTCTCTTCAAGGCCAAATGGTTCTTGTGAGTTCTGCGTTAAGGTGAGCATCAAAAAAACAACATATTAAGGTTTAAGGTTTTTTTGTTTTTGAAAATGTTTAACAAGAGAGAGGATATAGGGTTTAACCACCAGTCTCTTCCGGGTATTCGAAGCTATCCAATTAGCGTTAAATGGATGTTTCCATTGAACAAATTGAAAAATATATAAATGTTTAAATTTAGAGTCTCATTTTACTGTTCCATTCGTGTTATTAAGGTTTTACGATTTATACCAGATCAGCATTTTTCCTTATCCGGTTATAATTTAAATTTTTTGGGTCTCAATTTAATGATCATTAATTAATATTTTCCTTAGAAATGAAAATCTTGGGTTTGTTTTGCTTGGGTTTTGGCTTATTTTTTCGAGGTGCTTTGTTTAATGTTATTAATTATTAGAAATGAGTGTTTTACTTTATTTCATTCAGATCATCTACTTACTTTGTGTTGGTTTTTTTTTTTTTTTAAATGCAGAAAAAGCGTATTGATGAACAAAACATGGATTACAACAGATCACTGAGAAATATGGTGAAATGTCATCATCCGGATACAACAAAAGTTAACAACATCGGGCGTGATTATATCGGAGTGAAGCATACCCAACAAAACCCTAATTTCTTCTCACCCAGTGGATTAAATCTCAGTGCAAGAGACTCAACAAGCGCTTTTAAGACCTACCGCAATCCTGATCAGGTTGATTGAATTAAAAACCCGCGATAATCCATCTTTTCGTGTCAAATTTGTTCAATTGCACTTCCTATACACTCAAGACGATTTCTAAAATTTTACATTTAGATTTATTGAGTGCCTTTTTTTTTTTTTTCTGAAGTTATTTATTTTGTTGAATAAGGGAGGAGTGTTTCTAGGAATGTGATGAATTTTTGCGGTGGTAATTAATTAGGTCGTGTTTGGATCTTGTTTATACTCAAAAACTCTATCCTCACCAAAATGAACATTTTGGATAGCTTTTGTTTCATAATCTCTCAAAAATTCAGCGTGGTTTTTTATATAAGAACTCGGGACTCACGGGAGATTCTGCCAGAAAGATTTCATTACGAGTGCATTATGAAAAATTAATGCCGGTATTAATAATTTGTAGGTGTTGGAGGATGTTCGTAAGAACATGAGTTATGGTGGGAGTAGCAACTCGAGGGAGTATGAATTTTTTCCGGGGAAGAATGGCAGAAGCACATCGTCCGAGGGACAGATTTTTCCTGCAGTTGGTTTGGTTGCTGTCAACCCTGATGAAGCTTCTAATTCCATTGATTTAACCCTCAAACTCTAGTTTTAAGGAAGAAAAGGGAAATCCTGATCTTTCTCTGTATAATTTTTGTTTTTTTTTTTTTTTTTTCCCCTTCCTTTTCCTTTTAATTAAAATTTTTCACCGTTTCGTGTAAGTGAATTTGATGGAGAATTTGCAGGCATGGTTTTCCTAGGAATGCAATACAAAGTCGTCGTATGTTTTCATCAGATCTTATATCATTAATTGTTTTTGGATCTTTTATCATAGATTTTTTAATTAATGTTTTTTCTGATATTAGTAAATTTTTATTTAAGATTTCTCTTCCAAGTAGAATGTATCGGCTAGAAGTGGTATGCCTTATGCCTTTTGTGAGTTGGTGTTCCTTGTAAGTTTGTAATTGTTTTTCATTAATTCAATGAGATTATATGCTTATATCATGATATTAATGGCCTAAGAAATACGGTAAAGATGAGAATAATTAGATAACACAAATCTAAACATTTAAGGAAAAAATATATTTTTTTAATGTTAAATTAGCATTTAATATTTAAAATGAAGAACTTTATGATGTCTCAATAAGATCCCCACACCATGTGGAAGAATAAGTAATACATGTTGACAAATAGAGATTCTACCTGTTGAGGATAGTTAGAAATATTTATGATAGTTTTTTTTATAAGCCACTCAAACTCATCATAACACAAAACGAGATTAGGTTTTATTTGTATTGCCCATTTAAATTTTTAGAGAGGTTTCTAATCAGTATTTTCAAACTCGAATTGATCCCTACGGTTTCACTCGATTCAACCTAACTTACTCAAAAAACAGGTCTAGTTTAATCTCAATCAAATCCTTGCTAAACCAAAGTTGAACCCAATTTTACCCATTTCATTTTTGTCTCTCTCATATGTTTGGATTAATTAATTGAATTGAATCTGACAACATTGTTTCTGACAATTGAATTGGACCAAAGAAAAAAAAATTGGGGTAAGATAGGGGTGGGCGCAATGCAGTTAGTGAGAAATTACATAATTTGTTTAGTTATCTTGAGTAATTGATGGGTACTTCAAATACTTGATAAATATATATGAACTTAAAGAAGTAAATATAAATTACTGCTAAAACTGAATTAAAAATTAACTAAGACACAATCTAAGAATTAACAAAAAAGCAATTTAATGAAGTTAAGATTTAATATTATATCTATATCTTGTTTTCTCTAAATTTAACATGTGATTTTCTTAAAAATAATTAAATTTATTCTTTTTTTACCGAGAAAATTCTCTACTAAAGTTAATTACTTTATCAAGTTAATTAACCTTAACCCTAGAATCACCTATTAAAATCTCTTTTCAATAGTATGACCTAAAATTACATTATTAAATAATGAATTCTCTATACATTAATTTGAAATTCAAGAAGAATCTTATAAATCATTTCTAATCTTACAATAATTCTCATCAACTATACTTAGATTTAATCTTATAAGAAATCTCTCGATTACAACCGAACATAATAACCTAAATCATGAAGTAAACATGGTTGAATCAAAAAAATAATAAAGAACTAAATTAATCAAATACTAATTATGTCACGTAAATAGATCTAGGTTTCACAAAACCTAGATACCAAGGTTCTACTTTCTATACATTGTGAAATAAGAATCTAAAAATAAAGTATAAAAAAGAATAGAAAGAAGTATTATGAAATCCAAATAAAATTAAATCTTGAAATTTTTTTTTCTCCTCGCTTTCTTAATTGTTCTTGACTTCAAAAACTTTTTAAAAGTCGTGCTAAAAAATTCTTCTTTCAAATAAACCCTAACTAGGTTTTATATATGAAGAGATAAAAAAAATAAGTTAGTTGAAAAAAACATGACCATGGACACAACCATGTATTTTAGTTATGTACTTGACTATACTTCAAGTTTATCTTTAAAAAAAGAAAAAAAAAACTAGAAATAACGCCACCAACAACATGATCGTGTCTTTTGGTTGTGTCCTAGGTCGAGAAAATTAGATCTAATTTTGCTTCGAAACGATACAATCGTATCGTTCAGCTGTATTGATTTTCTAACCTTCATAACTTGTTCATTTTAGCTCCAATTTAAGTGAAATTTGTTTTTATCTTCTCGGTTTCTCAAGTAGATCATTTCAAAACCTAAAAAACAAAATTTTACTAAATTAAATATTATTATCTAAAAATAAACTCAAATATTAAGAAAAATCATAAAAAATCATTAAATAAAATATATGCAATTAGGAACTCATCAAACTTCCCCACACTTAAGAATTTGCTTATCTTCAAGCAAATTAATCAAAAATTCATTAGGATAAAAATTCTTAATTTAAAACCCATCACTGCTTAAGAAACTGGCCAAAATTTACATTTAACTCAAAAAAACTCAACTTGCCAATCCAATCAATGTTCTTTAAATAACTTCCTTGACTACTATACTTAATCTTTTTTTCCCAATGTCCAAAGGGCACAAAGTACTAGAATTTATGAGCTAATCTATGTAAATTAAAGTTTAATCATTTCATCAATGATTTCGTACTGAAAATCAGATTTGACATTTTACAAATCAGGAAAGAGTTATAAAAATTTTAAACCTACTTAACTAAACCCTCTCTTCAATCTCTCTAAACACTATAATTTAAAGTAAAAACATACTCCATCCACTCATCCTCTGAATGTTAAGTTTTGATTAAATTTGAATTCTAGTCGAGTTCAAGTTGAAATTTGGAAATTGGTGCTATTTTAATTTGAATAATTTTTAGGTAAATAACTAAATCTAAACTAAACAAGTTTAATTAAATCAAGTTCAACTCATCAAGTGGCACTTAAACAAAGCTCAAGCTCAAAAATCTAAAGATGCTCAAGCTCAAAGCTTTGAAAGAATCGAGTTTGAATTTAATCATAGCATTAGACTATTTTAACTTGACTCTTTTACAGTACCAACAATTTCCTTTACTTATATTTCATTAGCTTAATACATGAAAATGAGCTATACCAATAATTCCTTTAATCTTAGTATGCCTCATTTTAAAAATATAAATGAGTTGACATGGCCATAAATTTATAGACGATTATGCATTTTTTACCAATGATTTAGTGCAAATTTTCATATGGCAAAACCTACATTACATCATGATCCAATTCATGTGAAAAATTGACCAACGTTGTGTACATAACGTACCTTGCTAGATTTAGTTAGTTTGTCTTTAGGTAGCATTTGATTACATAATTTTTATAATATTGGATTAGACAAAAAACTTTATCTCTTGTTTATTATGTAACTTTACTTAATGATTGAATAAAAATTTGAAATGATAAACTGGATAAAAGGCCTAAATTTTGTTATATTTACATTATAGTACAAAAATAAAATTTATTGAATAAAAACAAAAATATTTTGTATTCTAAAAAAATACCTCTACATCTTATATTATTAAATTAATTAATATTATTTTATTAAAAACTACAAAAAAAAAAGTGTCTTTATAATATAATAGATTAATTTTTTAATATAAATTTTATGTTCAGTACTATACAAACCAAATATAGTATAATAAGCTTATATCATTCAGTCCTTCTTTTACTTGTTCTATTCAATTTTTTTTATCTAATTTAATTCTTACAATCAAATACTAACTTATTATATGTTTTATTTGTGCAGATGACAATAATTACAAATCGTAGTGGATGAGTAAAAATATATTAAACTACTGCTGTAATCAATCATTACACGTAATAATATATAAAGGATAAAGATATAATAGGGTCACATGCAATGAGAAAAAGATAAATAAAATAAATCCATGTTAAATATTAGACACTTTTATGTTCATGTATTTCAAACAGTTTAACAATGTAAATAGACTTGCTTCAACAGCTTTAGCATAATTAGTCATAATTTAAGCTGAGATTTACACTAACAATTGAAAATTATCCCGCTCTAAGATCTTATCCCTAAGTTTTTTTTTTTCTTCATTTAATCAATACCAATGCGTTGTAGAATTTTATCCTAGACTTGTATCATTTGATGATACCATATGAATCGCTAAAAACATGTGAAGTATATGACTAACCCAATAACAAAAGTTTCATGGGATTGGAGTGGACTATCATGAGACAAAAAATCTTTTTTCTTTCTTTTTTTTTCTTCATTTAATCAATACCAATCCAACCTTCCAATTTTAAAACCTTTTTTTTTTTTTTTACCAACTATCATAAAACTATCTCAATGTAATATTTTAAACATTATAAGATAAATAAAACTTAAATGTTTTAGTATGTCAAATTTAACTCAATGTCCTATCATAAAAAAAATTCAATAATATTAATATGTCACGTAAATTAATGAGTGGTATATACGGATCGATAATATTTTGATACGTGTTAGTAAAAAAAACATACTTTTTAAAAATATATTAATTATATTTTCATACATCAAAATTTTATTAATACTTATATATTATTAATCAATTCATTATTAATACTATTGAAACCTTTTCAATCGTAATCATAATATAATAATGGTTGGCTGTTTTTGTTGATGATGCTCAAAATCCTAGACATTAATTAAAACACGAGTAAAGACACAGGAACCGGAACGTTACTGTTCTAGAGTATGTTTGCATCTTTTGAAGCGCTGAAACACAAGAAAGCATCCTGTCATTCCCTTTAAGTATATGTCAAATAGCCCTTTCCAGGGAGGTGCTTTTAAGAACATTGAAAACGATATCCAAATGGAAGAGTACTGGAGGGAAATAAAAATATAAGATAAAATTCCTATAAATAATCTTTAAAAAATTGCGTTGGCAAAAAAAAAGGATGAAATATTTGAAACATATACCTTGGATAAAACTCTATTTGAAAAAGAGTTGGACGAATCGAGAATGGAGGAAAAAGAAAGGTAAGAACACGAAAATCTCTATATCCGGGATAAGACATTTCTTTTCGATAAATTTCTTGCAAATAATGAACGTATCCCATTTCAGATTCATCTTTAAAGCTTAAATTCTATTAACAACCATGTATGAATCTTTTTTTTTTTGAATTACACCTACTATCTTAAGTTTTCGATTATATGAATCCATCGACACAAATGTACTTCTTTTGTTAAAAGCTTGATGAATAACCAAAAATCATTCTCCTTTCTACAATTATATTATGCAATTTTATTTTAATATTCCTAATTTCGTTTCGTGGTAGCAAATATTCATGATATGTGAAATTTGGCAGGATGTTTAAGAAATATATTTTTGGAAAAAACCATGTTTTGGAAATTAAGTGGTATAAGTTGATTTTTTTAATGATTAACATTTGATTTTCAGGAGATATTCATATGTTTTGGAATGTTTTAGGAATTAATTGGTATTATGATAAGGTTGAAATGAATGCATTTAAGATTTCAGGGTGTATTCAATTCAAGACATTAGGGAATTGAGACTTTTTATAAAGTTTACGGGTATGTTTATGAATTTATGATGTCATTAATGAGTGCTAAGAGTTAATTTTTTTTTTTTTTTAAACATCCATCATTATTTTCGTTAGTATAAATTTCACGGATTATCTAAAGAAGTTTTATAATTTTACGGACATCATCAACTTCTAAAATTAGCACTCCAGCATCTAAAATAAGCATAAATAATTTTTTATATTATCTGATTGTTGACGTGGGTTGTATACTAATAGGGACATACTTTTAGATTAAAAGGAATTAATACGTAATTTATTTTGTTGAGCGGCAATACATCTCATTAAATTAATTTAACTAATCCTTCGAACTCAATTTAACCACGATCTTGACCACCTATGGCCCATAGTTGTGAATACCATCTCTTAACATGATTAAATGTTTCAACAAGATTAATATAGTTTAACAGCATCATAATATTATTACTGGAAAAAAGAAACACGGTTGAATGCTTCACCAGAAATAAGAAAAAAAAGAAAAGAAAAGAAAAAGAAAAACGCGGTTGAATGAAACTAAAGACATGGAAAGAAAATCAAAGCAAGCTCTCGGCCCCAAATTAGACATTATTACTAGCAGACTATGACTTGTAACGCGGTATGCTAAAATAACAGGCAAAATAGCTGTAATGGAATTTGAGTTGAAAGCAATAATACATTGAATTTGAGTTGAGTACAAGGTTTTCTATTTTTTATTTAAGTTTTTTTTTTTCCGATAAATAATATTATGGAGGATGCGAAGCTGGGCTTTGAGGCCCAAAAAGAGGGCGTGAGTTTGAATAACAGATTAAAACGAAAAAGCGTGTACGGCAGGATTCGAACCTACGCGGGTCGAGCCCACATGATTTCTAGTCATACTCGATAACCACTCCGGCACGTGATATGACTGATCAGTAAAAGACTATAAAATGTTATCATTTGAGCATTTTTTACAATTAATCTTTGTAGTACATTTAATCAAATTTGCAATATCATAACTCATACGTTAATGCTCTTCTTAAATTTCCATATACGATGCGTAAAAAATAACGATGTCTCTTTTTTGTAATTAAAATTTAGAAGATTTGGTAAATAATTCTTGTGAAGACTTTCTCACTACTTTTTTATTTTTTAAATCCTATGTTAGGAAAATGAACTCGATGAAGAAAAATGCATGGAGTTGAAAGCAAAGTGCAAATGCATGTGATGAATAGCACTAATTTACCTTGTGTAGATGGAACAAATAATAGTATATACAATTAATTAGCTGAGTAAATAAGCAGTAGATTTTCTTCTTCTTTTTTTTCTTTTTTTTTTGCATGATTTTTGGTATTAGGTCATTCGATTGAAAATCCTTTATAAAGATTTGAATTAGTAAATTAGAATGTTATGTGATTTATTTATTATTATCGGCATCTTAGGTATTATGCAATATGTTTGACTTCTTCGTGTTATAATATATAATTAGTTGATGGAAACAAAACAAATACTAAACATCTTCATTATTCTTTCTCCGTGACTATTGAAATTAGTTAGGAATATGATCCTTTAAAAGTGGTGGCAGTTTTTTTTTTTTTTTTTCCAAAGGATTATTTGTCCAATATTTACATTATAGATACACCGTGTTGGTCGTTTTTTTGCATAACCAAGACTTTTGACGTTTGATCACTTCTCAGACCATTTAGTATTTACTTCTTAACTCTAAGTACAAAATTCAATTAAATATATTATCATTTTAAATAAGCATCGCTCATTTTTTAAAGTTTCATATATACATATGAGTAAGTTCTAAATCGTGAATCGATTCAATTTAAACCGACCATTGAACCACTAGACTAAGGTTCAGGTAGTTCAACAATGGCAATCCACTAGGTTATTGAGCTATTAAACCGGTAATTTGACCCAATGGTTCGATGCTAGACCAATCTGGAAAATTAAAAAAAGAAACATATATAAATAATATATAATATACTATATACAAAATGTAAATATACTATATATACAATACAAACAAATATTTAGTATATATAATATATAATGATTAATATACTATATAACATCACATATTCATACTCATAAGGTCCAAATGAATTATAAGATCAAAAAAATCAAATTGAAAATAAATTTTTTTATTCAAAAACAACGATATAAAGTTTTAGATATAGTTTAAAAAAAAAACAAACAAGTAATTCACAAATTAATTATAGAATTAAGGGTGAGAAATTTGAAAAAAGCAAAAGAAAAAAATCCAATGGTTCAAGGGACACTAAACTAACTTTTAAATTGCTGATTTAGGTGAACTAACTTGGACTTGTCCCTACTTGTCAACCCATGAATAAAGCAAGGTTAGCCGGGTGAACACCTTTGGTTCTAGATATAATTTAAAATAAAAAGATAAGTAATTCACAAATTAATTATAGTAATTAAAGGAGAGAAATTCGAAGAAAACAAAAATATATAAATACAATAGCTTAAAGATCACTAAACCAATCTTGAATCGTCCATTCAAGTAAACTGGTATGCACTTGAACCCTACTTGTTAACCCATGAATAAAGCAGGATTAGCTGGGTGAACACTTCTGGATTCATGTTTGGTGCATTCAATTTTACTTTTTAATTTAACTTATTAATATGTCGCATTAATACATAAATTTTTGTAAGGAAAGAAAAATAGCACAACATCTTTCTATTGCAACGAAAATCCAACTGCTTAACTAAATGATGAGAGTGTGAAAACCCATTCGAGGCATCAAATGAAAGTGGGGATCACACTTAAAACACATCTCTTTTACAAAACAAGAGTTGTACTTTCACTTTTACATAAATAGCCCGCAACAGAGAGAAAGTGGAGATGGAGGCAACAATAGTAACATGCTAGGACCTCAAAAGCGAGACTATAAGCATGGTGTATGTAGTAGATGGATGAAGTAATAAAAAGGAGGTGGTGACAATAAAGTTAGAAGGCTTCATTGAATTTACGGAGGAGTGGAATTCAAGGGGAAAAAAAAAAAATCAAGAGAGATAGAGAGAGAAAAGGAAAAGATGAAGAAGAGATGGGATAGATATATGGCTACAGACGGGGGTCCTACAAGGGCAACTGCCTTTTGGGTTTCTCTATTTAAGCGTAGGTTTTGTTTGTCTTAGTAGAGAGAAGAGAGAGACAGGAGTAGTGAAAGGAGGGAAGAAGCTCCATGTACATTAAGTTTCCTGCGTTAATTTATAGATGGATTGATTATTGTTGTAACATTCCAATTAATATAGCCCTTAATTTATCAATTCCTTAAGGTTTCATTCCATAATTTTAGCTATCACTATTACTCCTTTTATACTCAAATAAATCTTACGTAGCATAAATCTAGTTTAGGTGTCGTAATTTCCAACTCTTTATTAATCTTAAAGCTCTAGCAATTATGAATGGGAAATAATGTTGAAAACTTACTTGAAGTTTGTTTGTTTTCCCTAATCTTCTCCCTTTTCATAGCTCAGAAAAAAGAAATTTTGTTGGAGTGATTTGTGAAGAGAGAGGGAGAGCGCAAGTAATTTAGGATATCGATGAAACTAATCCAATCAAGTTAAAAATTTACGAGTAGGCTCAAAATATTAGTCAACGAGACTCTATAGATTTAGATCTCAAAAATATAATAAAATAATAATATATAGAATATATATATGGTGATCACTCGAAATAGACTTTGTTAATTAGTAAAATTTATAGAAATAAATTATATAAATAATAAAATTACTATATGACATAAAATGATATATATAACATATATGCTATGTGCAATTATCATGCATAATAATATACCAGTAATTGTCTAAAATACCCAATTAATTACAATTTAAGCTAAAATAAGTTAAGAAATTAATAAAAAATTATAGGGTAGTTGGATTAAGTTTGTATTAGGCATGTAAGTTTTGGGACAACTATTAACATAAAAATTAAGCAAAGTGCCACTTAAGTGATTAAGTATGAAAGGAGAAATTACATGGAGGAGAGAGAGAAACCATGTTCTATCAACTCAAATGCTCTCTAAAAATCTGGAAATTACTACATGAGCTTCAACATGCAAAGCAAGATCTAGAAAAAATAAGGTTGGGTTTAGAATATTGAAGAAGTGAATTTAGGAAAATGTACAAAATATGATTGCGATATTAGGTGTTTAGTGGTTCGAGGGTGTAAAGAGAAACTGAAAGCCAATTGACCACATCACCATAAGGAGTGGCTAGTGCTTAGTAGTGCTTTGATAAGGGAGGGGCCACTATGGGTAGTTGGAGCTTTATTTTCCGTTGAGTTCCAAAAACAAACCAATTGTCAATAAATTATAAAAAATATAAAATCTACATAGAAAATTCCATAAAAATTTATTGCTAAGTATTTTCATGAGTACAACTCAAGAAAAATATTATTTTACATAAATTTTGTAGATATATTATACATCTTTAAGAAATCGATAAAATCAAACTATTTTTTATATTGAATTAAATTGTCTAAATAATATAATTTTGACCCCCAAATTTTTTTTTTAAACTTTCTTATACTTATGTTAAAATTCTATGAAAAGATATTTTACAAAACTATTTTTTATATTTTTATTAATTTTATAGCTCTAAATTATACTTAAAATAAGGTTTTTGGTAAATTTTAGTAGATTTTTTCTAAGGAACTCGCTTAGATTTTGAGTTCAATTGATTTTTTAGGATTTTTATAGTGTTTTGGAGATATGGAATTGAGTTTCATTGGAAGAACTTGTGAACTATGATGTGTTATATGAGAAATTGGGAAGTAATGAAGTTGAATAATGATGAATGAAGTGTTAGTTTGGTTATTTTTTGCTGGAGTTAGAAGAAAAGTGAACTGATCATTTAGTTAGAGGAAGTTAGTTAAATATAGAGGATAATTTAGAAGATTTTGAGTAAATACTATATTAAGGATTTTACTTAGAAGTTGAGTTAGTGACAAATTTAGGAGTGAAATGTAAACACAAGTGAATTTAGAAGTTAAATCAGAAGGTAAGTTTCATAAAGACTCTAAGGTTAGTTAAAATTAGAGGATAACTCATAAGATTTGTAACCTAAAATAACTTATAAAAACTAGTGAACCACTTAAGAAATCCGAACTTGTAAGTAAAAATAACTTATAAAACTTATGACTAAAATCATACAAAATGGATTAATTATCATTAACTCAAGGCTTGAATATGGATTTAAACTAATCTATTGTATATGTTTAGGGATAACGAAGAACACTAGAGCGACAGACAAGAGTTGTGAACATTAAAGTTCACGTAAGTTGAGATCCATGTGTCACAATATGTTGAAGGACTATGTTAGAGTACTTAGAGGTTTAAGAGTACATTTGTTTGTGATTGTAACTTAATTGAATATGCGCATACTTTGTTTATGATTGTTTACTTGAATTATGGACTCATAGTGCTACTTTGTATGAATATATTTAGTTTGCTCTACCTTGTTAGTTTGTTGATCTCCCTTAACTGACATTAACTAAAAACCGATCCTTCACCTAATTGAACATGCATAATAACTCGTCAAGGGAACAATTAGGTATATTAGACTAAATATCGACTCCTTAGATAAGGATAGCAAAAATAGTCATTTCCTCACTATCACACCTTGAAACAACAGAGTCATAATAGTTTTGTCGTACAAACCATTCTAGGATAGAAACTAACCTTATAATTACTATCTTAGACTTGATTTATTTAAGGTGTCATCGACTAACCCGCTTTGAAGTAAACAATTTATAAATTAAATAATTCATTTACTTAAGAAAATATGAAAAATATATACTATGGTTCAAATATTACAATTAATGTTTATATAATTTCGTAACATTAAATTATATAAGTAATATTTTATTTAAAAATAGAAGATTATAAAGTAAAAACTAAGACCTTAGTAGTATATCTATTCTTCAAATTTATTACGTATTCCCCAAGATCCAGTATTTGTTAGCTTTAAGATAATTATAAGTCCGCTTCTTAATTAGCACCTACAACAACATCTATAAGGATGTAAATAACTAACAGCTCAGTAAGTTGGGACAAAATATTTGTTATGAAATTAGAAAAATTACACACGTTCTAATTTAAGTTAAAGAGTTTAACACATATATCAACAGCTCATAACCAAACTCAAGCTTATACAATGAAGTTACTACTTCTCTCACGACTATCTTCGAACCATTAACTTCACCCTTGTTATAACCTTTTCTTTTATCACTTAGTTCAACTAAGGGTGAATGAGGGATCAATTATGTTATTTAGCATTATCTTTTTTGAATGGGTTAGTATTTGATTGGAGAACCCTAAACGTCTCCCCTCATTGGTTTAAATGCTTATCCGATTAATTTTATAAGTTATATATTATTAATTCCGTTAAGGTGATCAATTCATATCATACAAAACAAAACAATTGCAAACCAGTACAACAAGTCATTAATATCAATACATTCAAGAACACGAACATATGGGCATGCACACATTAATACTATTTACAAACACAAACAAGTATAATCTTAAGCCCTCGAGTATTCTAAAATATAGTAACATATTGATCCCAACTTACTTAAAATCCTCGATTTACTTATTCAACTCGCTGTAGGTCAACTTGTCTCTACATACCCTCTAATATAAATACTCTTTTAGTATTTATACTCTCATGACATATAAGCTTAAATTGTGATTTTTTTCTCAATTATTTAAGTACATATATATTACATATTATCAATCTATTCTAGGTTAGTTTCTTATTCAATTTTTAAATTTGTTTTCAATTTAGATTCTAATTCAATTTTTTTTATTACGGATGTTACACCTGAACTCTAGGAACTCATTCCAAACTATCACGTGAAATTAATCATATTACACTTGGGTATCCTAAATCTAGTATTTATCCCTTAACTAGTATTTTAGTTCGTACAATACACCATAATCCTAATTTAATTATCAAATTTATTCTTGATGTGAGAAATATTTATATTTTGCATATATTTTCTTAAATTTATATTTCATATCAGATTTATTATATTTTATTATTATCATATCATTAATTTTAATCTAATGTTTTTCTACTCATTAATTTCCTATATTTACATATTACCAATTATGACATAATATATACATAATTTGCACATCTAATATTCACAACACTTCAAATATTATCTCTCATCACTATCGAACCGAAATTTTCGATTTTTTTTTTTTAATTTGATTTCTCATTTTTCAATTAATACTAAACCCTAACTTATTTAGTATTAATCATCGACTAAAAAAAATTGAGAAATTTCGATTCTTTAAAAAAAAATTTAGAGTCACTACTCGACTAAAATCGAGAAAAAGAGAAATTACAATCAATTTAGTGAATTGACTACAATTTAGCTACCAATTTTTAATTTCAATTTGATAAAAATTAGAAGGTTTCGAATTTGGGAGCTAACAAATTAAACCCTAACGGGTACCACTATCTATTTTCTGAAATTAGGCTTATTTTTCACAATTATCATTTTTTTTATATTTTCAAGAAATAAAAAATAAAATAATTTAAAAAAATCTAAGTTTAGCGGATCAGACAACCGTAGTTATTCTCGAAAAACTTTAATGTGTTGGTTTATTTTAATTTTAAAAATCGACTGGGTTTAAATTGTTATCAATTTAGTTTATTAAAAAAAAAAATCTAAAAATTCCTAATTCTTGAATGTTTAAAAAAACTCTCTAAAACGTCATAATTTTCTTTATTGAAAATTTTTTTATTTATTTTTATTTCTAAAACAATAATTTTCTAATTGAGCAATCCTAAAATACTTAATGTTGAAAAATACTTAACCTAATATATATGTATCTATTTATACATTTAATATTCCCAACACTTCGAATATTATCTCTCATCGCTGTCGAGCCAAAATTTTTTGTTCTTTTCTTTTAATTTGATTTCTCATTTTTTGATTAATACTAAATCTTAACTTATTCAGCATTAATCCTCGACTAGAAAAATTGGAAAATTCTGATTCTTTAAAAAAAAAACTTTTGGAGTCGCCACTCAACCAGAGTCGTGAAAAAGAGAAATCATAATCAATTGGATGAATTAACTATAATTTAGTTATTAGTTTTTTATTTCAATTTGATAAAAACTAGAGAGTTTCGAATTTGGGGGCTAATTTATTAAACCCTAACAGGTATCACTATCTATTTTTCGAAATTAGGCTTAATTTTCACAATTATCCTTTTTTTATATTTTTAAGAAAAAAATATAAAATAAAATAATTTAAGTTTTTACAGATTTTAACGTTGTCATAAAGGTACTTATTTATTCACTAGTCGGAATCAGACAACCGTAGTTATTCTCGAAAAACTTTAATGTGTTAGTTTATTTTAATTTTAAAAATCGACTGAGTTTAAGTTGTTATCAATTTAGTTTATCCAAAAAAAAATATAAAGGGTCCTGATTCTTGAGTGTTTAAAAAACTCTGTAAAACGTCATAATTTTCTTTTTTAAAAAGTTTTTTATTAATTTTTATTTCTAAAACAATAATTTTCTATGTGAACAATCCTAAAAACTTAATGCTGAAAAATTCTTAAGTTAATATATATGTATCTATTTATATATTATGCTATTAACATAAATAAGTAACTAATAAATAAAATAATAATATAATAATGATAATAAAATAAAATAAAAATCGAAGAATTATAATCAACAAAGATTAAGCAGTCGAGCACATTAGGAATGCATGACTCGAATGCCTAGCTTGCCTTACCTGCCATTTGAGTCATTATCCAGTGTGATTAGGAACGCTAGATTGATGACCGTCCTGCCGACATAAGCTCGGTATATGCTTATAAATGAATAGATATAAAATTGACCATAAACAGAAAATTTTGTGCATAAAATCATCTTTATTCTAATTGTTAGCCATTCTCAAACTCAAACTCAGTGGAAAAGCAAATGGAACTTCAGCCGTAGCTAGATATCCACTTTCTAAGCTGGAATTCTTCTATTTTGAACAACTTTAGTCCCAAGGGACCAGGACTAGGTCACCGCATTATTCCTGATTCTTTCAACATTATAAAGTGGATGTTTCCAGTCTTCTAGTTTTTCTATCCACTGCATTTCAAGAATCTAGTACGAGTCCTGCAGCATGTTCGGCTCAAGGAAATACAGATTTGTGAACAACACCAAGAGATGAGCATAACAGCCACTTCATGAAGAGAGTACCCTTCGTTTTGACAGCACAATTAACGTGCTCCATGCAACTACAGGAATCAAACCTGATTTGAATGACGTACGATGAAAGAGTAGTGGAAGTGCACTGATGCACCGTGTGCAATGCTTCGTGCGTGGAAAGATAGTCAGAGAAGTGAAAGTCGTTGGCAGCGCGTACGTGTGGGTTCGTGATTGGGGCTGTGGCCATGATCGGTATGTGCTGATTGGAGTTGCGGCCGTTGATCGTGGGGAGCTATGACTGTGCGTCGAGTGGTGTTGGAGCATGTAGCGATGAAAGATGGGACGCTACAGTAGAGCTTAGTCGTGGGCTACTGTGTCGCGAGGACGGTGTTCTGCGGTGTTCGTGGAGCTGTTATAGCGGGGTCGTGCAAGGATGGGGCGTCGGGGATTGGTATCTCATGTTTTGGGTTACGTAAGAACAAGAGACGGCCAATTGCAGGCGTAAGTCGTATACTGTGTATGTTGGTTTGTGGGTTTGGTGTGTGTTCGTTGTGTGTTTCTGGTCACGGTAGGCTGCTGCAGTAGGTGGTGTTGCTGTCGGTGGAGGATAGTTAAGGACAAGGGGTTGCTTGGTGTTAGAGGTTGCTGGGTTGCAGTCGGGGCGTAGTTCGTTGGTCGTGTTGCTGCAGCTTGGTTCGTTGGTTGTTGGTGAAGTGTGTCAGGCAGTGTGTCGGAGTGGGTGTTACGGCTGTGGACAATGTGTTTATGAGATCAGGTTATGAGCGTCATCGAAGATCTGTTGTCATGCGGTTGGAGTGGCGTGCTCAGCGTTTGTGTGAGCACGTTGGGTCGTAGACTGTGGACTTGTGACTCAGCATGAGGACTCGCGTGTAGATGGTGATAGTGTGCTTGGTGTGTTTCAGTGTTAGGTTTGTAGTGGCAAAAGATGAAATTGATTTTTTCTTTTTCAGGTGAGTATGTTATTTTAATTTTGGCTTCTGTCCGATTCAACACCATTTTATGCCAACCTGATGAAATTCGAACTCATGATCTTAAATTAACCGAACGTTAATGTTAAAGTACTTATCTAGTAGGTCATTAGTCTGTGTCTTAATATTTAGTACAATTAAACTATATGATTCTCTAAAACTGTTTGAACTGAGTTAAAAGTAAATCAACTGACCTTAAAACCGTTTTTTTTTTTTCTAAAAATCTATTTTCCTAAAAAATCTTTATAATTTTTTTTTTCATTTTTATCATTTTTTCAAATTATTTATTTATTATTATTATTATTTTGAAGTAGGATCCTTTAAAAAAACAAAAATGAGGGGGGGGGGGGGGGCGGGGGGTAGGGGTGGAACTAGGTGTTTACAATCACCAACCAACATCTCAAATGTCTACACTCATCCTAAATTATAATTTACACCTAATTAACCCTAAATCACAAAATTAGCATAATTACTCATTTTTACTCATTATTCATTTGCTAATATACATAATACATACAATTAACACCCCAAACTCCACAAATACCATTCTACATCACACATTTACATCCAAGGATATCTAATTACATAGTAAATAAGAATTTTTAATATATTAACCTTAAATTATAAAATTTAGCCGACTAGATCCCTTTTACAAATGATTTTAGGGCCTAAAAATTAAGTAAAAATTTAGAAAATTAAATTAAAAAAAAAACTCTTCATAGCACTGTAATATACATCCTAAGTAATCTATACAAAAATTTTGAAATCAAAACTACACTATTAAAATTATTTAAATCAGTATCAAAAACCGATTCAAGTTTGGGGATTTCTTAAGCTCTGTATATCTAGGGGTTTAATTTTATCAATTTAATATTTTCTCTTAAATCTATATATATAAAAGCCTTAGATTACACTATTTCATAATTATTTTATATTTTTAATAAATTAAACAAAATCGGAGTAAGATTTGGAACTCACCGACGTTGATGTCTTTGACTACTGTAGCCTTATCGATTGGTTTAGGCACTACCTCCACCGTCTAATGGTGGTAGCTATTCACTCCTAGGTGATTGTCAAACGTATGTTACCTCCTAATGTCTTAACTACACTATATTTTGCGAATATTTTTTTAAATTGGTTTCTCTCATTTTCTTACATCTCCCTGTTTTTTTATGGCTTCCTAAGTGTCTAAACTAAGTTTTAGTGGGGGTCGTCTGATTTTTATATAAGGGTTTTGTATTTTCTTTTAATTTTAGATTACCAAGTGTCTTTATCCTCTTCTTCTTTTTTTAACTTTCTAGTTTGTCAACTTTTATTGGTTAAATTCCATTCCCCATTTCCAATTTTCCACGCTCCATTTCCAAACCATTCCATATTTTTTTCAGCATTTTTTCTTTATATTTTAATAATTTTTTTATGAATTTTTTTTAATTATTTAGTGTTATTTTAGCTTGGTATAGGTTTTTTAAGTAATTTCATATATTTTTACTTATATGTAAAATACATATATAGTACAAATAAATATTCCTAAATATTATTTATGTTATTTTCTAATTTTTAATGTGCATATAGTTTATCTTTATTGATTATTACTTATTGAAAATCATTTTATACTTTTCCGATAAATAATGAGTAATATGCTTATAATTCAATATAATAATATTTAATTATTTTATTAATTATTTTCCTAAATCTAAACTCATGGAATCACTTTTACTAATATTTCTAACTTTATTATAAAATTTAGACTTAATTGGATAACTTATTTGATCTCCCTAAATTTTACATACCGATTCTTGAATATCTGATTGCGGGGCTTATACCCACTCTTAATCGAACTAAGTAATAGAAAAAGAGGTTATAGCTAGGTTGAAGGCCTTGGTTAGAAGGTAGTATCCAAAAGAGGGTGTTCTCTATGACACAAATCCGGGTTTGGTCTTATTTGAGTCGCATTGAAACTCTTCGATCCAAGTTAAAATGGATATAATTTCTCTAACTTTATAATGAACCAGTTAACATAAGGCAATGTCTCATTTGATTTTTTGCATTGCATTTCAGTAAAATCTAATAATTGAAAACCATGTATGTGTTTGATGTACTCTTTTAGCTCTATCCCACTTACTGAGTTAGTTACTCACTATTTTGGATGACTTCGGCCACCATCGGCCGCCGTGGCCTTGTTGGCTAGCCTAGGTGCTGCCACCACTGTGTGGTGGTGGTGGTTGTCTACTCTCAGGAGCTCGTCTAGTGTGGGTTCCCCTCTAAGGCCCTAATTGTACAATTTTCTTTTTTTTTTTAACCCTAATTTTCTCTCAATTTCGCCTCTCTTTATTTTTCTCACTCTCCAAACTGACCAAATGAACTTCTGAAATTTTCTTGCTATTTATAGAGCTTTAGGAAAATTATTGTACATTAATTTGATTAGACAACTACCTTATCTTCTTCCAATTTGTCTTTTGCATTGTTTTAATTTAATTAGCTAATTTTTTTCTTATTTTTCCCAGCTGCCACAACCTATATCTGGATCATTCCTTATTTTTTCTAATTTTTTTATTTTTCCTTAATTAATTATGAATTTTCTTTAATTATTTAATAAGTTTTTAGCCAATTTAAGTAATTTCGAATATTTTTATCTACACGTAAATACATGTGGGGTACATGTGAACATTTCTAATTATTATTTAGGTCATTCTATAATTTTTAGTATACATATAATCTATCTTTAGTAATTTATTAGTTATTAGATTACGTTTTTCGCCTTTTTGATAATTAACAATTATTATACTTAAAATTTGAAAATTTTATAATCTCCTATTTTATTACTTATTTTTTAAAATTCGAATTTATAGGATTATTTTTACTAATATTTCTAGCTTTACTTTATAATTTAGGCTCGATTAGATCTTTCAACCGATCGAAATCTCGAGCGGCTGGTTGTGGGGTTTACACAATATACAGTGTCCGAGCTTAAACTTAATCCAGATTAAGTTGGCTAAGATTTTTACCTTCTTTTTTCTCGCTTCTAAGATGATCCCAATAAATGCCAGGCCTTCAAAGAACTTGTACCCACAAGAGCAACCATGTATCCAATCACCAACACCAGCTTGACAAGCGTCTTTCGGCATGACATTCTAGAAGGATTTTTTCTTTTTTTGTACAGCATACTATTTGTCATTTTTATCCCTTTTAGTATATTTAAAGAATCTTTTGTATCTTATTCTTTTTATCTCTTTCTTATTTATTGTAACCCTAGTTGTGGTCATATAAATACCTTACTTTGTACATAGACATGATCACTTCATTATTCAATTACAATTTCCTTTATAGAGTAACCCGCGTGTTCTCTCTCTTTCCATAACTCTTATCTAGCTCTTTTAACAAGAATTAGTGGTAAGTGACACTAATATTACATTTATGTGTCATATTGAGTATTAAGATTAGGCCAAGTAGAATCAGTTGGTATGTTATATCTAAACCCTCTTTGTTTTACTTTTGTTTTTGTTTGTTATGGTACTTTTCCATATATACGACCTTAAAGACACATCAAGTTGTGATATCAATTTCTATCTTAGACTAATTTATATGGCAAGACTATTATGACTCCTCTTATTTAGAGTGTGATACCTTATTTGTTTGATTTGTTCTGTAAAATGATATCCTTCAATGTATATCTAAACATATCTCTTATAGTTATTTTTATTTATCCTTTTATTATTTATTTAGTTGTCATTATTTTGTTTTACTTTTTATTATGGGCCATTTTACAAGTACTAAGTATTGAATAATGAAAAGATGAAAGAAATATTAGTAAATGAGTGTACTCCTTGCATTAATAAGGATATTCCTTTCTCATTCCCTTTATTAATATCTATGTCCATCCTTTTATGAATATGTATGTCTTTCAAGTAAAGCTCATGAAAATTATTTAAAAAATAAATATTTTTGTCTTCCTTAAGCAAAAGCTAATTTGACACGACTCATTTTATATGTCTAACTACCATTTACATAAGCTTATTTTCTCTCCAATAAATAAGACAATAGAGTATAGAGCGTCGAGCCTGAATTTTCAGTTTTCTATTTTAATTTGATTTCTCATTTTCTAATTAATACTAAACCTTAATCCATTTAATATTAATCTTTGACTAAAGAAATTTGGAAATTCCAGTTTTTTTAAAAAAAATCTTTTTAAGTCGCCACACGATCGAAGTCAGAAAAAAGAAAAGAAACCGTAATCAATTGGGTAGATTAACTATGATTTGACTACTAGTTTTCGATTTCAATTTAAATGAAAAACCAGAGGGTTTTAAATTTGGAGGTTAACTTATTAAACCTTAACATATATCACTATCTATTTTCAAAAATTAGGTTTATTCTTCAAAATTATCTTCTTCTTTTTTATGTGTTTAAGAAAAATAAAAAAACAAAAGAAAATAAAAAAAAAATTAAGTTTCTACAAATTTTAATGTCGCTCCGAAAGTTCCTACATACCCACTAGTTGGAATCAGACGATCGTAATTCTTTTCAAAAACTTTAACGTGTTGATTTATTTTAATTTTTGAAAACCGAACAAGTTTACGTTATTACTAATTCAATTCATTCAAATAAAAACGAAAAGGTCCTAATTCTCAAATTCTTTTATTTTATAAAAACTCTCTAAAAGTATTCTTTCTAAGGTTTTTTTAATTATTGATTTTTATTTCAAAAAATAAATTTTCTATGTGAGGATTTCTAAAAAAAAAACTAATCCTAAAAATTCCTAAAACTAATATATACATGTGTATATTCATACCATCACTATTAAACAACTATCTATCTAAATAAATTAATAATATTATATAATATACTTCACATATAAAACTGCTAAAAATCTCCTAAAACTAAAGTACACATACTTTATATATTATGTTAACCAATAAATAAAATAATAATACTATAATAATAAATAAATAAAACTAACAACCAAACCTGCTTGCTTTCTACCGTGCGGTGAAGAAGAGTGGCCGTGCTTGACAAGTGCGGTGTTTTACTTGGTCGATGGGGGCTGATTATGGGGTGGACAGTAGAGTTTCGTGGATGTTGCTGCACTGTTGGAGTTCGGGTCGTGAAGAGGACATTGTGTATGCTTCAACTGTGCTCGAAGTACCCAGCAGTGAAGGAAGTCAAGATGGGGACAGCTGTTACATATGTGAAGTTATGGTCTGATGTTGTGTGCTCTGTTGTAGAGTAAAGCCGTGTGTTTGGTGTTATGGTGGGTTAGTAGTCGGTCGTGACAGTCAAGTGTATAGTGGTTAGAACTGCGCGCGAAGTATGCTCGGTCGGAGTGTATGTCTTCGGTTAAGTGTGAATCAAGTGTTGTCGTGTGTAGCTGATTTGCGTGTACTATTGAGGATGGGAGTATCGTTGGGTTTGGTCATTAAAAGAACTAATCAGTGGCTTGGCTAGAGTGTTACAGTGAGGTTGAGTGGGTGTGTGTTAACTGTCGCGACGCTGGTCAGTAGATGGCGTATGCTGCTGGTCGTGTGCATATCAATGCTGCAGTGGATGTATGTAGACTGTTGTGTGCAACAGTGTAGTGAAAACAGTGAATATGGGGATGCAATTCGTGTTTGGGGGCGTAGATGGAGCAGTGTTGTCAGTTGGTGTGCTTGGGATTCTGTGGAGTGCTACAACAATGTGGATTGCCGCTGATCAGCGTGATTGTATAACGCTGCAGTGGGTGGCGTTGCTGTTCAGGGGACGAGTGTTGGTAAGTGATGTGGACTTCGTGCGTGTGGAAGGCCTTGATGTCTTGGAGTTGCTATTGCTTCTTGGTTACTACTGATCTCGACGTGGTTGAGCTGATCGAAGATTGCTGCCGTGACTGGAGATTGTGCTTAGGGGCTTGTGTGGTTGGATCGTGTACTGCACTCAGGCGTGCTCAGTGGCGTATCGAACAAACTTGGATGTTGTTTGTCTGTGTTTGGGCATGAAACAGGCCATGAGTGTAGACTGCTACTGACCGCTGCTGCTGTGGCGTGAAGCTCTGATTCCGTGTGGTTAGGTTATGCGACAATGGATGGAAACAGTGGACGTTGCTGTAGTCTTTGCGTATTGGCTATGAGCGTTTTGTTCGGGGACGTGCGTGAGGGAGACGGCTGTCTAAGGGGGTATAGTGTGTAAGATTGAAACTATTCGATAAGGGGTTGATGCGTTCGAGAGAGAGAGGGCTAATCGGAAGTGCAGTTGTTAAATTTGGTTTGTATGTTGTTCACTGCCATTCGCTGGTTGTGGGGTTCGAAATTCTGGTCCGTGAAATGATGAATTTCACATATGCTGTTTTATGTTTGCTCTTGGTGAAGGAGAGATTATGGTGATTAATGGCAAGTGTGATCGTGTTTGTGAAGACTTCAGTTTTTTTTATCTGTGTATATATCTAAAAATCTTTATAATTTTTTTCTTTTCTCATTTTTTTTTTTTTTGTATTTTTATCATTTTTCAAAATTTTATTATTTTTTCTGAATTAGGACAACTTTTTTTTAAAAAAAAAAAACTTAAAACTATAAAAAGCAAAAATTGGGTGTCTACATCACTTAGGCCAATATTTTGGCACCACTTTTCAATGTCACCACAATGTATATGTATTCGTTGGATAACTACGTAGTGAACCTCTTAATAGGGTGTATATCATACTAGTAGGCAGGTACACCTAATAAAGTTATAGTATAGTTAAAATGAACATGAGTCCAACTATCGATCCTATAAGGAACCAATGCATAAAAACATAATTACTAGCAATTTACCTAAAACTTCCAATTATCTAACTTATAATATGGGGATGATTATGATTAAACAAATAGGTTAAATAAAGAATAATAAACAAAATAAGAACAATAAAATGAACTTAAACCAATTAAAACAATCAAACACAAATAAAGTAAGAGAGTAAATATGATCCTTAGTAAATTGTTATTATTTACTATCTATCTAGTTCCATGCAATATTTCAATCTCAATTATTTCTTGGACCATGAGGATTCCTAATTTGATTCCTAGCCTTGTTCTTATGGAAATTAGATTTTAAATTAACTAGACTAGCGTCTTTAGTTAATTCTTAATCTCGAGACCCTCTTTACTCGCATCGCTGCAGAATAGAGCGTTGCAAGATTGCATTAAGGACCTGGATCCTCTATCAGGTCGCCATAATTAAAAAAAAATTCAATACTTAATCTCTTAGCATATTCAATATGTTCTAATTACACTTGTTTGTTAACTATAGGATTTGCGTCTCTACAGTAAACTCATACATTAATATAGCATCTCGAGAAAATACTAATTAAAGACAATATACTCTGCATAATTAGATCATCAAAGAGTAATATCATAGATAGAAAGAAGAGTCATTGCAAGAAAAATTAGATTTCAACAATGATTTACTAAGAATATAAAAAGAGGAACAACATAATTAAAAGAAAATGAGAAGTAATTGAGAGACCCCTGACACAATACTTAAGCTATAATTCTACCAACGGAAACTCTCTTCGAAAACCTAAGCATAAGAGTCTATTTATACAGACATAGGGTTAGGTTTTACAAAGAGAGTTTAACAAAATAGAAAATTCACTAAATATTGCACGTCTAAAAATAGATTTGTTCATCATAAGGTGACTACGCCTTAGGTACACAATCATAGAGTGTGAGTGTATTCTAGCTCTTCACACGAAAACTTTGAATTCAATAAAATTGCTCGACGAATAGAGCATGGGTAAGGATCGTGGTCCTTATTAGGCTTCGTTCTTTACTCGATTCTTCGTCTACTTCAATTCCTTGTTAGCATTTTTTCTTCAACACATTCCAAAAATTGCTAAAAATCTTCTAAACTCTAGAAATACTTGAAAATGAAATTTAAATGGATTAAACTCATAATAACGTAAAATTATCTTGATTAAAGTCTAAAATGAAACAAAATAACAATAAAAAATATATACTAAATTCATGTTATCACCTTCTCAAATAGTTCTAGCTACTTCAGTCTAAGGCTCTACAATGCGACTATTAAATGTCTAGACCGTCATACTCTATCTTTCGTATTAAAAATTGCTCTGCACGAATGAATGGGTTTTGTCTTCATCAATACCTCATATTCATATATCTTCGGGGTCATGTCTCTCAACGGCTTACATGCTCTTCTACAATCTAGTCTAGTGGTGCTCTTACCAATATAAGGAACCTTTTACATAAGACTCCTAAAATCAAGCGCCATTATTACCATTTAGCATAAATATGTCAGACGCAAATGCAATGCTCGCATGAATCATTACTTCCCACAACTTTTCCACAAACCTTTGCAGAATCCATTACAAAAGAAAAATTGATCCTCGTCTCATTACTCCTAATAAATTTCCATATATAATATATGAAACAAAGTTATTACCTTCTTCTTTTTTTTTTTTTCCAATGAATATCTCAGTATATACAATGAGGCCTCCTTGATATAATATTAAGAGAAGTAAAAAGTTAAAAGGATATCCAACCAATTTCCTCATGCCTCCTTGATATAATATTATCTCAGTATTCCTAATAAGGCCTCCTTGTATATTACATATTTGCAATCAATGATTTTTTTAAAGTAACGAGTCTTTCACCAATATCGTGCGTATGTAATCTAAAAGAAAAGGGAAAAAGAATAATGAAAATTCTAGATAATTATTAAGAACACATGTTAGGCAAGGAAGGAAACACCATAAACTGGACAAAAACACTTAAAATGAAAGATGAGACCATGAGGTTTCAATAAACTTATGCAAATATGAAATATAACTTAGCACTTAGAAGGAGCATTTGTGCATAAAGAACTAAGGTTGAGTTTTAGGGCGACCTTTGAAAAAATTATTCATTATTTTTGGATTAAGGGTTAAATCATAAAGGTATGGTATTTCAAAGGTAAGGTTAAGGTTCTCTTTCCTTCTCTCTCTCTCTTTTAATTTGAATTTAGCGTTAGGACTTAATTTGTTAGATTTCACATTTCAGAGTTCCATGGGTTCACAACATTTTTGGGGTTTTAGCTCGGGTTAAACTAGATATAATAAAATATCCAAGAGAGACAAAAATTTAAAGGATTATCTAGTAAAAAAAGACAATAAAATTGGTGATATAGATAACATCTAATGTGGCTGAGTTAAGTAAGTTATGTCGTCTTGTCAACGTGCAGTATATTTAATGTATAAGGGGTGTCACTTTGAAAATTAGTAATGATAGATAAGATGAGAAGATTTTAGAAGAGGCTTGATAAATCCAATTGCTTAAACGATATAAATCCTAACCCTTCCTTTGCGTTTGTCCTTAACTTAATATGTATTCTTTCAAAATAGTTATGTCACCGATCCATATAACTCCAACATTATTTTACCTAAACCTATTTCTTACCTTTAGGGATTATCACGTCACTCAATTATCTATAATCAAATTATTTCTAGACATTGTTCTTATTGGCCCATTGCATTTGAGGCACGTAGTGATGAGAAATGATAATTGATAGCTACTAAGATAATTGTTGAGTTTAAAATTCGGTTTTCTTGTTTTAATTTAATTTTTCATTTTTCGATTAATACTAAACTTAAACCTATTTAGTATTAATTCTCGACTAAAAAAATGAGAAAATTCTGATTTTTTCATTTAAAAAAAATTTTAGAGTTACCACCTGATCGAAGTCGGAAAAAGAAAAGGAACATAATCAATTGGGTGGATTAACTACGATTTGACTATTGGTCTTCAGTTTTTATTTCATACAAACTAGAGAATTTCAAATCCGGAAGCTAATCTATTAAATTCTAACGGCAACCATTATCTATTTTTCAAAATTAGGTTTATTCTTTAAATTATCTTTTTTTAAAAATATTTTTAAGGAAAGAAAATAAAATAAAAAAAAAAGAAAAAGAAAAGAAAAACCTAAGTTTCTACAAATTTTATCATCGCCTCAAATGTGCCTATGTACCTGTTAATTAGAATTAAACGATTATAATTCTTTTCAAAAACTTTAATGTATTGGTTTAATTTAAATTTGAAAACCGATCGGATTTATATTCTTAATTGATTTAATTTATTCAAAAATCTAAGAGAGTTCTAACTCTTGAGTGTTTTTGTTTTATAAAGAAATACTCTAAAAATCCATTTTTTAAAAAATAAGTCTTTTATTAATTTTTATTTAAAGAAAGGTTAATTTTCTATGTAAGGAATCCTAATAATCTTAATGCTAAAAACACCTAAGCTAAAAAACAAAATAGTTTTCTATATGAGGAACCCCTAAAAACCTAGTCTAAAAAAATCCTAAGCTAATATATACAACGATCTATCGAAATAAAATAATTCCATATAATACACTTATATAAGAACTAATACTAAAAATTCTCTTAAACCGACATACATATATATACATTTACTATGTTAAACATCTAAAGAACTAATAATATAATAATAACAAGATAATAAATAAATAAAAAGGTTAAAAACTTAGAAAGATACGAGCCTAAATTGTTTATCGCACGATGAAGGACAGTGGGTTGCTCTACTTAGTGTTTGTCGCTACTAGGTGTTGTCGAATAGAGACAATAGTGTGTAAAACGTTGATTACTATAGCTGTTGTCGGTTAATGCGTCCAAGGTTGGGTTGGCCGATTGTGGACTGAAGGAACTAGAGTTGATAACGTAGTGTAACGAGTTGCATAACCTGAAATAACGACTGGAGTCACCAATCGTGTGGGCTTCAAAACTCCATGTCTACTGTTGCTTGTTCGAAGGATGGCGACATTAGTGTTGTGTGTGTGGCTTATGCAGGGGATATGCGTGTTTGTACTATGTTGGATGCTGCTAACTACTATTCAACTTGCCATTCATCAAGTGCTGCGTCGCTGATCGTGGATGGAGATCCTGAATTTTGTTCAGTCGCTGCTTATGTGTTTGGATGAGGAGGATAGCCGTTGACATATCGTGCTGTGGATATGTGATCAAGCAAAGGGCAGATTATGTTTGAATATAGTGAAGTAGTAGAGTTTGGATCAGTCAAATTTGAAGGGGAAGTGGCGAAGGATTTTGGTTGTTTACTGTTGGCAACGAATTGTTGTGGAGCGTGTAAGCGATTGAGGTTCGGTCGGTCAGATTTGAGTTGCGATCACGTGCTTGTCCTGCTGTGAAGATTAGATCTATGCATAGGCAGTGGACTAAAGCCAATTGTATTTATTATAGACATCTGGCTACGATGGAGGATATTTAAGGGTAGGAGGTCGCTTGGTGTTGGAATTTATTTTGTTTCTCACAATAGATAGGATGAAGGATTTTTCTCTTTTGGGAGTGTGTATGATTTTTTCTATGTTTTATTCCGCACGCTTCGTATTTATAAAGCCCAAATCACATCGTATCGTATCATATCGAATTGAATCGAATCTTTTATATTGATTTCAATTTGATTTAATAAAAATCAAATTAGATCCGAATCATTTATAACAATTCAAATCTAATTTAATAAAAATCAAACTAGATTTAAATCTTCTATAATGATTCAAATCTGATCAAATTATATTAAAAAAAGTTGATTAGATGCAGATCTTGTATGCACAACTTGCTTTTTGTAAAAATGAAAAAGATAGAAAAATAAAAGGCACATAAGTACCTAACGAGATTCAAACCCATGACTTCAAGTCAATTCTATATCAATACTCTAATACTTATCTGTTAGGCCATTGACCTGTATCTTGATGCTTAGTATAATTAAATTGTAATTAAATCACGTGATTCTCTAAAGCTATTTGAATTGGACAAAAACTAAATTAATTGACCCTAAAATAATTTATTTTCTAAAAATCTAAAAAATCTTTATAATTTTTTCTTTTCTCATTTTTTCAAATTTTTATTTATTTATTTTATTATTTTATTTATTTATATATATTTTTGAATTAGGAACTTATAAAAAAAATTCGGACTACGAAGGGGCAAAAATTGAGTGTTTACAACTGTCTCTTTTGATAGTAAAGTTTGATTAAAACTTTGCTATAAAGACAAAAGAAATACTATTTTTGTCTCGGGCTAACTCTATCATAATAAACGCTACAAATAGTTATCTATAGTAAAACTGATCCGTTAAGGATTTGGTGGCGATAAGCTTGAGACAAATAAAGGTGAGGGTAGCACCCCTATAGGCTGGTAAGAACCCTAAAGAGAATCATGAGAACTTGGTCATGTTCCTAATAGGCTAACTAATCAAGGTAAGTAACGCGCTTCTAGAGCTAGCTAAGACCCTAAACTGGATGAAAACTTAATCGTACCCCAATAAGTTGACTAACCAAGGTGGGTAAAGTACTCTTAAAGTTAGCAAAGATCCTAAACTAGATTGAGAAGACTAAGTCGCGCCTTAATGAGCTGACTAACCAAGGTAGGTAAAGCGCTTCTAGAGCTGGCTAAGGCCTCAAACTGGATGAAAACTTTGTCGTATCCCAATGAGCCGACTAACCAAGGTGGGCAAAGTGCTCTTAGAGCTGGCTAAGACCCTAAAATGAATCGAGAAAAGTTGGCTGTACCCCAATGAGCTGATTAATGAAGGCAGGTGAAGCGCTTCTTAAGTTGGCTAAGGCCCTAAACTAGATGAGATGGGTAAGTACTCCTAGAGCTGGCCAAAACCTTAAAATATAAGAAAACTTGGTTGTATCCCAATAAGTTGACTAACCAAGACGGGTAATGCGCTCCTTAAGTTAGCTAAGGTCCTAAACTGGATGAGATCGGTAAGCACTCCTAAAGCTGGCTAAAACCCTAAAAAATGAGAAAACTTGGTTATACTCTAATTAGTTGACTAATTAAGGCGAGCGAAGTACTTCTTGAGCTGGCTAAGACCTTAAACTAAATGAGATGGGTAAGCTCTCTTAGAACTGGCTAAGACCCTAAAAGAATGAGAAAACTTGGCCATGCCTCATATGGGCTAACTAACCCAAGCAGGTGAAACGTTTCTTAAGCTGGCTAAGATCCTAAAAAATGTCAAGAACTTAGTTGTACCCCTTATAGGCTTATTAACTAAGATAGTTGAAGTGCTTCTTGAGCTAGCTAAGGCCCTAAACTGAATGAGGTAGGTAATGTAAGCTCCCAAAATTGAGTTTAGGACAACCGAGCTTAAATTTAAGGCTTTTAAGAAAACTTATCTAATTAAGCCCAAACTTTACGATTAGAATAAAAAAGTTAGTCGAGATATTACAGTGAAGTTAGATTTTAGTAATAATAACCCGAAATCCTAATTTTGCCCTTAGAAATTGGAATATTTAATAAAGCACTAAAATGTTCGGAACTCCTAAAATCGAACCTAGATTGCAACGAGAACTTAGAGATAAGTTAATTGAGCTATAAAATGAGATAATATAGTATAATTTACTATATAAAAATACACATAATTTTACAAGTATACCTAGTATAAATAATAATTATACCCGTAAATTAACCTTAAATTATGTAAATAATTACATAATTTAAGGTTAATTTACGGGTATAATTATTATTTATTGTGTTGAATTCATGAAATTAACCTTAGAACATATCCTAAAAATAAAAGATATGTTAGAAACTTAATTATATGAGTATAGATATATATTACGTATGATATTTACAAGCAATATATACTTGTATATTAAGTAAATAATTAAGTATTAATAAAATATACTCAAAATACCTAAAAAACTTGCAAAATATTATTCAAAAGCCTTCTAGTTGCTGATTCACGCCTAGAGATTTCTGGAAAACATCAAAGCTGGGTAATTGCTGAATCAAAAGGTGAATTTACAAGCCAATGCCACCTCCTACTTGCAATTAATGAAGGAAAAAGCAAAAAATAAATAAATAAAAGGAACCGACCTAAACCACTATAAATCTGTTGAACAAATCACTTTGCATCTTTTGGAACCAGAAACAACAAAAAGAAAAATCAAACAAAAATCTTAGAAAATAAAAAAAAAAAGAAAAAAACAGAGCAATTACCAAGCTAAGTTAGTTCTTAGGGTTTCCTTTGATCTGCTACTACGCCACTACCAAGAAGTACTCCCAGCGTCTAGGTGTTCCGAAAACCGCCCAACCGCCGCTGGCCACTGGAACACTTAAGAACACCAAGGTTAATTTCCTGCCCTGTTTTTCAACAATTTCTAAAAATTAGTAAATTTGCCCAAAAAATTATGAAAAAAATTGTACTTTGGTTATTTTAAACTTACTTTCATGTTATATTTTTATTTTTGAAAAATTCGTAATATTTAATATACTTTATTAAGAAATCTATTATTCACTCGAATTTATATTTGTAAAATAAATGTACTATATGAAGTTGTTTATAGCTGAAAATTTTTGTGTAGGATGTGTATGATATATAGATAATTGTTATGTAGCCTGAATTTTGATTTGAATAATTTCAATATTTATTGCATTTTTACACCTGAAATTAGCTCGAAAATAGGCTGAAATTATGAATTTCATAGGAAATTATGAAATTAATTGATGAAATGGACATGTACTGATCTATAATAAATAGTAATAGTATTGAGTCGGATTGAAATTAATTTGGTACTAAAAGAATTATAATTGGATAAATTATCATAATTTAGGGGTAAAATAGTCAATATGAAAATATAGACAATAGGTCGGAAACTTGAAACCAAGTGATAACTGAATTCCCTATATTTTTAGAAGTCTATAGAAATTTTCGGGGAATTATTTGGTAATCCGAACTATTTATTACGAATTTATTAAGTAAAATAACTTAAATTACAAGTCGATGTATATTTGTAATATTAATAGGCTAAAATGAATTAAATAGTTAAATAAAAACTATATATAGGATTGCTGATCAAATTGGATTAAATAGAGATTCTTATTATATTTATTAATATTTTCTGATCGCGATACACTTTAGGTGTATTAGAATTGAATAATACTTATATTGTTACAATATAAGGACAAATTAAATAAAATATAATTTAATAATGTAAATTACGTATAATACGATCATTTTTATATAATTATGTAGAATTGTATTGAAAACTCAAACTACCTGTTAAAAGCCATGTCTAGAAATAGGATTCGTAAAACGTGTCGTTAAGTCTATACGAACCCAATGACACTAATTTTGTTGAAATCGGACAACCTTAAGTAATTTAGCTTATGACTATATCATATTCAAGAATATACATATTTCGGTAACCTTATCGAAATTAAAACGTGAATTAATAAATAAAAAGTACATTTCGATGCGATCAAAACGATATAAAATACGTAATAGTATATATGGTGATAACATGACTGTATAAAATACTATTACGTATAAATATATATATATAACCATTTTAGATTAAACCTTAATGTTTTCGTAATTATTACGAAAACTGAATTTAGGCCTTTTGTGTAGTTAGGACCTTCCAGTACAAAGATGGTTGACAATTCAAGTCAGCAATAGCGAACGTCTAAACAAGTAAGTTGGGATTGTGGCTTCACCGCTTGTTTGGGTGCTATTTAAAGTATCCGGAGACCCAATAGTACTTCTAATTGTGTTTGTAGTCAAATGATTATGCGCATGCTGTGTTGTGAATGATACTTGGTTGTGATAGGAGTTTAACTCCTTGGTGTGCTGTTTTGCATATTTACATGGATTCTGTATTGTGTGAACTTATTGGTCACCCTTGATTAACACTAACGGTTATTCAACTAAAATGTAATTGGACATGCATAATCACCCGTTACGGGAAAACGATTAAGAGTGTTAGGCCAAATACCAACTTCCTTCGATGAAGATAGCTGAAATGGTCCTTTCCCCATCCTTAGTCGAACTAAGTGACAGGAGAGGAGGTCGCGGCAAGGTTGAGGGCCGTGGTTCGAAGGCAGTCATGGGAGGAGGGTGTTCTCTATTGCACAAGCTCGGGTATGGTCTGACTTGAGTCACGATGAAACTCCTCAATCCAGGTTGGAGCGAATGTAATTTCTCTAACCTCACAGTAGACTAGATAACACTATGGGATGTTTTATTTGAGTGATTGCATTGCATTTCATCATGATTATTAACCTTATTTGTGATTGTATAGTACTCTTCTGACTCCGTCCCACTTACTGAGCTAGTTGTGCTTACATCCCTACAGACTCTTTTGCAAGTGTTGAGTAAAGACTAGATGTTCAGGCACCATTCCCAGGTTAGTGTGCTGTTATGTGGGAAAGTGAGGATCGAGGAATTAACTGAACCTGAGCTCTTGACTTTGCCTTTAAGTTTTGAGGAAAACTAATTGGGAATTCCCTGGGAGCCCACTAGTTTTCTAACTTATTATTTATAGACTGCAAAACCTGTCGTTTTTAATAAACTCTGATTGTAAACTTTACCTTTGAACGTGAAACGTTTGTTTAAATACCGTTGTGATACTAAACAGCAAGTTGTATAGAACAAGTATCTTATAAAAGCTCTACCACATGTTTGGTTATTAATAGGTGTCAGAACAGACGTTTCAAGCTGGTTGAGTTGTGCGCCTTGTGTGAACTGCGTCTACAATAGCAGCTGTGAGGTCAGCTTCTATCTTAGATTAGTTTACATGGCGGGACTGTTATGACTTTTCTTATTCGGGGCGTGATAAATAAGCACTCTTAGAGTTAGCTAAAACCCTAAAAAATGAGAAAACTTGATCATACCCCAACGAGTTAACTAACCAAGGTAGGTGAAGCGCTCCTTGAGCTAGCTAAGGCCCTAAACTGGATGAGATGGGTAAGCGCTCTTAAAGCTTGCTAAAACCCTAAAAAAATGAGAAAACTTAGTCATACCCTAATAAGCTAACTAACAAAGGAAGGCAAAGTGTTCCTTAAGCTGGCTAAAGCCCTAAACTGAATGAGATGGGTAAGCACTCCTAAAGTTGATTAAGAATCTAAAATGAATTGAGAAAACTTGACTGTACCCCAATGAGTTGACTAACCAAGGCGGGCGAAGCGCTCCTTAAGCTGATTAAGGCCCTAAACTGGATGAGATGAGTAAGCGCTCTTAAAGCTGGCTAAAATCCTAAAAAATGAGAAAACTTGGTCTTACCCCAATGAGCTGACTAACCAAGGTAAGCGAAGCAATCTTTGAGCTAGTTATGACCCTAAACTAGATGAGATGGGTAAGCCCTCCTAGAGTTAGCTAAAACTCTAAAAAATGAGAAAACTTAGTCGTACTCCAATAAGCTGACTAACTAAGGTGAGCGAAGTGCTTCTTGAGCTGACTAAAGCCCTAAACTGGATGGGATGGGTAAGCGCTCCTAGAATTGGCAAAAACCCTAAAAAAATGAGAAAACTTAGTTGTGCCCTAATGAACTAACTAACCAAGGGGGGCGAAGTGTTCCTTAAGTTGGTTAAGCCCTTAAAGATTTAAGAATAGGAATCTGAATAGCACTCCATGAGCTAACTATATCCCTAAAAAGAACAAGAATCAAGCAATGCTCTATGAGCTGGCTAGAAGCTTAAGAAACTTTGGATTAGGACTACGCTCTACGAGCTGGCTAAATCCCTAAGAGACTATGAATTGGGACTATACTATAGGAGCTAGCTAACCTAAAAGTTTTTAAAGATTAAGTGTTTTAGAAATTGAACTACCATCTCCAAGGAGAGAACAAATGCAAATGCAATGTAATGTTTTGTACAAGCTCAAAACCACTTACTTGGCTCTAGAATAGTTCCCAAATAGTCAAATATTTTCTTGAGCAATTCGATTAGAACCAACGGTTTTGACCCTTTCTTCTTCCTTTTCTTCTTCTTGCTCTTCTTCTTCTACCTTCTCTTATCTCTTCTTCTAATTTTTTTTTTCTTTCTTTTTTTTCCTTTTTTTCTTTTTTCTTTTTCTTCTTCTTTTTTTTTCCCTCTTTTATTTTTCTTTTTCTCTCTTTCTTCTTCTCTTTTTTTTTTCTTTTTGGAAAGCAATTTAAGCTCAAAGCGAATACTCATATGCTATACTTAAAGATGCATTCGAGAAGGTAACTTTAATAAATGAAACATCTTCGTCTTTTGAGCAAAGATGTTACGCCTTGAATTTTCGGTCCAACTTAATTGGTTTTCCATAGAAACTTCCACCCTCAAGCAAGTTGCTACTCATGTGTTACCCATTACTTTTTCTAAACATAGCCCTATCTTGAAAAATAGAAAACAGATCTCGTTTTTTCGAGGGGGTGAACCATTAATAAAGTATTAAGAGAATTTTTATCAATTGACATCGTTCCAAATTAAGCGTTTATTTTTCTCGTGTTTCTTGTGCATAAGGTTTATTTGGATAGAGCGAGAAGTAGGGACTTTTAATGGAACAAGAAAGGAGCTAGAGATATTACCTAATGTCGAAGACCATCAGGAATACCATCTTTGTATGTAGAAAATGAAAATGAGACCATAGTAATATTAAGATTGTTTGCATTTCATAATATGAGCAAAAATTCTATTAATCTTTTGAGGATAGTATATCTTCAATGCATCAGCATTTATTGGGTCCCTCAAGTCTGAACCATCCATTTGAGATAAAATCAATGCTTCCTTAGACAATACTTTCTTCACGATGTAAGGTCCTCTATAGTTCAGAGCAAACTTTCCTCTTGAGTCTTATACATTAGGTAAGGTTTTCCTTAGTATCATGTCTCCTTCGTTAAAACTTCAAGGTCATACTTTTTTGTTAAAAGCCTTAGCTATTTGTTACCGATAGTTGATAGTAGATATTGTGGCAAGAAGCTGTCAACCTCTTTTTGTCAATCAGATTCAACTACTCAATTCGTTTCTTTATCTAATCAGCCTCATCTAACTCAATTTCTGATAAGACCCTAAGAGATGGAATTTCGAATTCTACTAGTAATACAGCCTCTGTCCTACATACCAACGAGTAAGGGGTTGCCCTAATTGATGCTCTGATAGAAATTCGATAAGCCATGAGTGCAAACGGTAACATCTCATGCTAATCTCGATATGTGATAGCCATCTTCTCAATAATTCTTTTGATATTCTTATTGGCTGCTTCTACAGCTTCGTTCATTTGAGACCGATAAGGAGTAGGATTTCTATGAATGATCTTGAATTGCCGGCATAACTATGACATCAATTTATTGTTCAAGTTCGTACCATTATCAGTAATAATTGTCTTGAGTGTCCTATATCGAGCCGATATGTCTCTTTTGATGAACTTGACCATTACTCCCTTCGTCACACTAGAGTAAGATCAAGCTTCAACTCACTTAGTGAAATAATCAATAGCTACCAATATAAATCGGTGCCCTTTAAATGCCTTTGGAGTGATCAAGCTAATGATGTCTATTCCCCACATCGAAAATGGCCATGGTACAAATAATGTATGCAATTCTTAAGATAGAGCATTAACTTTGTTCGCGTAGATTTGGCATAAATGGCAGTATCGAACATGTTTGATGCAATCTTCTTCTATAGTCAACTAATAATATCCCATTCTCATAATTTTCTTAGTAAGCATGTAGCCATTCATGTAGGGGTTACATACTCTCTCATGCACTTCTTTTATTAGCAACTTTGCCTCTTTCTCATCTACATACCATAAAACCGTACTGTCAAATGATCGTCGATACAAAATAGACTCGCTTATCAGATACTGAGCATCTAATCTCCTAATCATTTTCTTATCCTTCTTCTCGGCCTCTTCAGGGTATGCTCCATGTTGCAAAAATATTTTAATATCATAATACTAAGGCTTTTCACTGCATGAACTTTCCATTGCCAAACAGAAAGCTAGCCTTTCTTCAACCTCAATCTTAAGTGGTTGAATCTCTACTCCTCCCAATATCTGGATCATGGATGCCAAGGTAGCCAAAGCATCAGCAAATTAGTTCTGAACCCTTGGTACGTACGTGAATGTAATCCTTTCAAATTTGGTTATCAACTTGGCCAAGTGGTGGTGGTAAGGCACTAATTTGGGGTCTTTCATCTTATACTCACCCCAAGCCTGGCTTATGATCAATGAAGAATCTCCATGTACCTCTAATTCTCATATCTCCTTAAATAATGCAATTTTAAGTCCTAAAATACATGCATCATATTCTGTAATATTATTAGTACACGGGAAAGCCAGTCTTACAACCATTGGGAATTGTGTACCTTCAGGGGACATCAGAATTGCCCTAACTCCACATTAAGAGACATTAGTTGCTCCATTAAAGAACATTTTCCAACCTGAGGGTTTCTTAACTACTTCGCTGTCAAAACCTCTTTCTACCGCCAAGATATTTTCATTCAGAAACTCGATTCGTGCTTCTTGAGGGGTATCATCAGGGAGAATCTCCGCTAATTGATCTACCAAAACCCGTCCCTTAACTGAACTTTAGCTTACATACTTGATGTCAAATTCTGATAACAACATCTACCACTTCAAAACCCTACTGATGAGAGCCGGTTTTTCTACTAAATACTTCAAGGGGTCATGTTATGTTATTAACTCGATTTGATAGTGAAGTGTGTATTATCTAAGTTGATGCATGACCTAAACCAATGCACAACAGGTTCTTTCAGCTTCCGAGTATTTCTGGTCCCTTTCTATGAACTTTTTGCTCAAATAATCAATAATCCGCTCCTTCCCTTCTTCATCCTTCTGACCAAGCACGAACCCCATGGATTTGAGCAATATGATCAGGTATAAGAATAATGGCTTTCCAAGCTTAGGAGCCACCAACACTTGTAGATTTGTAAGGTAGTCTTTAATTTTTGTGAAAGCTTCTTTGCATTCCTCATCCCAATTGACCCACTCATTCTTTTTCAATAGCTGAACAAAAGGCAGCATTTGTCTATTAATTGAGATATAAATCGAGATATATAATTCAAATGACCTAACAACCCTCTTACTCAAGTGTTCAAGGAAGAGACATGTCAATCATAGCTTTAGCTTTATCAGGATCGACTTTGATACCCCTTTGGCTAATTATGAAACCCAACAATTTTCCTAACATCGCTCCAAAAGTATACTTCTCTAGATTCAACTTCAGCTAGAACTTCCTCAACTTATTAAACAGCTTCCTCAAGTTTTCTAAGTCATCTTCCTCTTTCCCGGATTTCCCAATCATATCGTCAACATACACTTCTATCTCTTTATGCATCATATCATAAAAGATCGAAACCATTGCCCTCTGATATGTTGCCTCGGCGTTCTTGAGCTTAAAAGGCATTACCTTATAGCAAAACGTACCCCAAGTTGTAATAAAAGTCATCTTAGTCTTATCTTCTTCGGACATTCGAATTTGATTGTATCATAAAAAACCATCCATGAATGAGAATAAGTGGTACCTGGCAATGTTATCCACCAAGACATTAGTGTGAGGCAATGGGAAGTTATCTTTAGGTGTTGCCTGGTTAAGATCTCAAAAGTCTACACACACTCTGCCTTTCCCATTCTTCTTCATCACTGGAACAATATTGGCTATCCATTCCAGATAATCGGACATCTTAATGAATCCAACTTCCAGTAGTTTCTTAATTTCTTCCTTGATTTTCAATAGGACGTCAGGTCGAAATCTCCTTAACTTTTTCTTTTTAAGCTTAGCATCTTCTTGTGTGGGTAAATGGTAGACTACGATCGACGAGTCCAACCCTGGCATATCCTCATACAACCAAGCAAACACATCTTAATACTTGGCCAACAATGTAATCATTTCTATTTTTTGTTTCTCTTTTAGATTCCCTCCAATCTTTAGATTCTTAGGATTATCTTTATCCCTCACATTGACTGTTTCAATCGGTTCATCAATAGTAATTTTACCCAGTTCATGTTTTTGCCATTCCTCTTGTATATCATTGTGGTCATCGACTTTGCTCCCTACGACTAACTCAATTGGGCTAAAAGTGATATCGATATTCTCATTTTCTACATGTACGAGGTATTCCTAGTTTTCACTTGGTTTAATGGATCTGGGCAAAGTGTATGAAGAAAAAGTGTATGTAAGTGAACAAGAACTGAAACACAACAAAGGAAAGAAACAAACTAAGATTTTATTGAATGAATGGAGGCAAATCACAAATGAGACAAAGGACTAACTAATATTTTTAAACAGAAGGTTTAATGATACATTTGGAATGATGGTTATTGAAAATAAAAATTAAAAAAATATTAACAAAGGGTCACCCTCTACCCCAAGGAAGACTTGTTGCCTTTGGCCAAGATGGAGAACCAATTATTTAATTGGTGCTGGGGCTTATGTGGTGAGCTTGTTGATCTTTCATTGGTAGATTCTAAGGCTTGAGTCTCTATCCGTATGAATGTCTCAACTAACGGCGGGAAGATCATCGAAGCATGGTATAATCTGTCACTTCTCTTACCCCTTACTTGTTTCTTTTGGAATTCTTTTACCGAGGTAGGGTTATAGCCAAGGCCATAAGTGTCGATCTGGCTTTCCTTCAATTCTACTCTTTTGTCTTCTTAACTAGTAATCATGCTTACTTCTTCAAACAATTATAAAGATAACTCTTCTTGCCCTTCGTTTCCTATGTAAGGTATGGTCATTTCCTTGTAAATTTCATAATATTGACCTCCCAAAATTGTAATCACCTAGCCATTTAAGATAAATTTCACTTTCTGGTGCAAACTCGAAGGTATGGCCCCTGCTGTGTGAATCTAAAGTCTTGCCAAGAGTAAGTTGAAAGATCTTGGAATGTCTATGACCTGGAATTGAATAGTGAAGTGTTGAGGACCAATACTCATAGATAAATCTATCTCCCCTATAATCTCCCTTCTAGAACCATCAAAAGCCATAATTGTTGTGGAAGAAGGCCTAATTGCTAATGTGTCGATACCCAGCAAATTTAAGGTAATGAGTAGACAAACGTTTAGTGATGATCTGTTGTCAATGAGCATTTTAGTAATGATTATATCTTTACTCTTGACCATAATGAAGAGTGGTTTCATGTGCTAATTTCCTTCTTCGCTTAACTCTTCTACTAAAAAGGAAATTTGATTCATGGCGAGAATGGAATTAGTGACCAGTCCCATCTTCTCAGTTAGAATTTCACGAGGGACCTTTACCTCCTTTAAAGTACGGAACAAAGCTTTTTTTGTGTGGTTCAGATGTGATCAACAAGCTCATCAACAATATCTGTGCTGGAGCCTTACTAAGTTGTTCCATGATCTTGTACTCACTCGACTTAATTATTTTAGTAAAGGCTGATAGCCCTTCTACGTATTCAGCATTCGTCTTATCATTCATCTCCTTCGGTATAGTCCTCCTTTTGTGCTCTTCTCTTAAGTGGTAAATTTTCCTGATTGAGTAATCCCCCCTACCAGAGAATTTGGTTTCTCCTAATTTACCATGTGATAGTTAAATGGGGTAGTCTTATAATTTTCTAGTGCTAGCGGTACATGGAATGTGTACTTCTTCGCCTTTGGGGCCTGCTCGCTCGTATAGAACTTGAAAACCTTAGACTTCTTGTTTGAACTAATGAGGTTGACGGTATTGTCATCCAAAATCATACCAATAATCGACCCATGGTTAAGTAGGGGATTATTGTTAACATTGGGGGCTGGGGCTTCTACAAAATCTAACTGCACTGTCACTTCGTCTATCGGGTCCTAAATTCTATTCCTTGGTCTCTAGTATGAATCGATCAAATGCCCTACTTACCTACAATGATATTCACATTTCACCATAGGGTCAAAGATTCTCGACCTGTATCAGTCACTAAAAAGTTCGTACCATATCAGATTATCTTTTCGCAACTTCTCAAAGACTTGACTTAAGAGAACTGATATTTTAGTAAACTATCTAAAAGTCCTGTTAGCTTGAGGCTGGTCTATGAACTGTTGCCGAGTCAAAGGTGGATTTGTTCTGAAGGCGACTTGAGCATTTAGTCAGACATTTAATTTTACCATGCTGATCGTAAGTTCTTTAGGCTTGTTGTCCACTAGTGTAAGACCAAAAGACGAAACCAATGGCCTTCATCTGCTGGCTCTTGAAGCTTGCAAGAAGAGATGGCACTTTCAATCTTACACCCTGCTGCTACTACTTCTGTAAAGGTGGATGAGGCTTGCCCAATGAGATAGGAGAAATAAGGCCTTTCTAAAGTGTTAATGCAAGCTAATGTGAGTTTCTTCTCGGTAGTAGGAGTAGATATTCTTGTAGCTAAGGACCTCCACCTTTGAGCATACTCTTTAAATGGTTCATTATTCTTTTTCTGTAAGGCGACTATATCCATCATAGTCGGAGCTACTTCTACATTGAAGTTACATTGCTCATAAAATGCCCTAACAAGTTTCACCCATATATTTATCTAGTTTAGGTCGAGCTGGGCGTACCAAGTTAAGGCTGGTCCCATCAAACTATCTTGGAACGTCTGTACCATAAGTATATCATATTGGATATATTAACCCATCTTCTTGACATACAACCTGGTATGAAGCTTGGGGTAGCCTGTCCCTTAATACTTTTCATATTATGGTTCCTTAAACTTCTCAGGGTAAGCTCCAATGTCATAAGTAGAAAACTCGGTGATCCCTGACTGTTCAAATCCATCATACCTTGCAACTGATTTCATCTTCTCAGTTATCTGTTATGGCAATTTCTTTTCTAGTTCTTTTAAGTTATCTGTGCTAGGCCTTGAATTGGTCGATCTTAGGGCCACATATATGTCAAGTTCAAATGTCGGGTTGACTTTCGAATAAACTCCTTCTGACTCAAACGGGTCTTTTAAATAATTATGCTCTACTTTAAGAGCCTTAGTATTCTTCCTGTAACGGGCCTTAGAATTTTCCTTATTAGCTGGTACCATGGCTCAAAGCAAAGCAATGATGTCTGCTGGGAAGCTCATTTGTTCTGCCATCTTTTCCATAGCCCTTTCTATGGAATGGAACCTCAAATCGAAGGGATCATTAATCTCGGGCTCTTTGTCATCTCCTTGAGTGGTGGCCATCCTGGTCTGAGAACGAGTTTTAATCAAACTTCTCTAAAAGACTTGACGTCTAGGAGCTATCTTGAGATTTTAATTGTGAAAACTTAATAAAAGGTTAGCATATATTACATTTTTCTAGGAAAAAGTCATTAAATATACAAATGCAGGATGCATGGCACATAAATGCAATGGAGATTAAGAATTGGCAAGAAACCTTTGATGTGGCAAAACCTAACTAATTTTTATTAATCTTTGCAATTGTGAATCTTTACATCACTTATTTTGTTCAAAAAAGAATCCTAAAGAAATAAAGAAACTAAAAGTGTATGAAGTCTAAATTCTAATCTTCTTATGGTTAGTGAGCTCATCTTGAGTCTTTTTCCTCTTTCAAATCTTGGAAGCCTCCTCTTCCTTGCCTTAATTCTCTTCGGTTATGCTTCCAATGCCTTTATCTTCTGGTGATACTCTTTGTAGCGGTTCTCCAACTCCTGCTCTCTTTCACTTGCTTTCTCTAGTTCAGCTTCGACTTGGACTTCTTCCTTTTCCTTTATCTCTTCCACATTTTTCAGCTTCTTTAGTTGGTGATAAAGGAATCCTTTGGTTGTTTGGCTCTTGCCTATTATTCCCTTAGTAGTTGGGGTGGTCTTTCTTATGCACCAAAGAGCTCAGATGCTTAGGAGCTTAGCCACTTTGTCCGCCATTAACATGTTGGGGTTATGAAATTCCAATGAGACGGCTTCTAATGATGGTTTGGGGATCATGTCTTCAACGAGTCCATTGGCTAGGACATATCCAGTATAGAGGTTGAAGCCGATAAGGGGTACTGTCTTGAAATTTTCACATCATCTTATCATTTCCTTGCTTGCAAATAACCTAGGTATCCATAGTAGCTCTTCCACTTTCATACTCTAAAATTATTAGACTTAGTAGCAAGTAGTTATGTCTTCTGGCAGCTCAATTCTTTTTTTAAAAGGCTTAATGAGATCGTATTGTTAGGTAAACTCGGCCTAATTGAAATCAAGTTGGTAACTTCACATGTAGCTGACGAACCAAACTATAAGTAGAACCATATTGGTCTTCTGATCTCCTCATTTCTTCTCTTTGAGATGATTCAGTAATTGGATTTGCTTGGCCAAGAGGGCTGGGACATCTAATTTCCCTTTAAGAAATTGAGTTACAATTTCTGCAACTCCAAAGTAAACCCGACGTTTGTCATCAGGGAACAAAATAGTGTTGAAGGCCACCAAGATAAAAGCATTGACTTGATGTTGGTGCCATGCTTCTAAGTTTGCACAAAAAACCTCCCGTTTATCTTTATGCTTCAGTTCAGTAGAAAACCAGTCCATGACATCCTCCAACTAAATGGTCTTTCCTTAATTTACAACCCGGTTTATCTTAGTTTTTTTTACTCCCAACAACTTGTTAAAAATCTTTGGCGTTGTAGCTTCTAAATCCAAGACATAAATATCATCTGTGATAGAAGGGGGCCTACAATAGTTGGGAGTACTCTTCTAAGGTTGGGATTAGCTGATGTGGGCCCAAATAGAAACTGACAGATTCGAGCTCCCATAGATGAACTAAAGCCCACACTAAAGTGATGTTCATGAGAATCTTTTACAGGGTGAGGATGGGCCTAATCTTACTTTTGATGAACTCTTACTGATCTGGGCTGAAGAGTTGAAACCACATTTCGAGTAATTTTTGAGGTCAGTGTGGTGGGTGGACGTGGATTTCTTCAAAAGGCCCTTAACTCAATCTAGCCATACCTATTTAAAGAAAATATAAAATTACAATTATAAACTATTCTAAACTTTACACAAAATCATTATAAGTTATTTATAGGGAAATATTATAACTATAACTTCACCACTGCCGCTGTTAGTTTAGGTTTGCCACATCATAGGTTAATGCGATTTTTGAAAAAAAGGTTTTCATACATGCAAAAGGATGGGTTTTAAAAGTACTCAAGTTCTACAACCATCTTATTTTTTAAATCAACGGTTTTATAGTTATATCTGAACTTGAGTAAGATAGCCTGATCAGCTTCGAAAGGTAGTTGTCTCACAACATCCGAAACTTACACAATGGCCTTGCCTCCTAAGGTTCTAAGACAGTCTGATTTTGACCATATCTATTATGTATTTATGATACATAAAATAAAATAAAACCCCAAAACTACCCCTTTAAATTAATAGCAACGAAAAATGACAGTATAAAAATAAGGCAAATAAATAAACAGACAAATAACTAACTCAAGTTTTTTATTATCATTATTTTTTTTTTTTGAAAAAATAACCCTAATCTCGATAAACTCTAGTAGCTAGCCCTCTTTGATGGCAGTCTCTAATGGAGTCGCTAAACTATTAAGTCTGAAATTTGATTTTCTTATTTTGATTTAATTTTTCATTTTTCGATTTATACTAAACTCAAACCCATTCGGTATTAATCATCGATTAGAGAAATTGGAAAATTCTGATTCTTTAATTTAATAAAAAATTTGGAGTTGTTACTAGACCAGAGTTAAGAAAAAAAAACGAACCGTAATCAATTGAGTGAATTAACTACGATTTAGATATTGGTCTTTAATTTCTATTTAATACAAACCAAAGGATTCTGAATTCGAGAGCTAACCTATTAAACTCAAACGGGTACCATTATCTATTTTTTGAAATTAGGTTTATTTTTCAAATTATCTTTCTTTTTAATATTTTTAAGGAAAGAAAATAAAATTAAAAAAAAAAACTAAGTTTTTACAGATTTTATCGTCACCCCGAAAGTGCTTACGTACCCGCTAGCCAGGATTAGATGACCATAGTTCTTTTCGAAAACTTTATCGTGTTGGTTTATTTTAAATTTGAAAACCGGTCGAATTTACATTCTTAATCGATTTAATTTATTCAAAAATCTAAGAGGATCCTAAATCTTGAGTGTTTTTGTTTTATAAAAAAATACTATAAAAATACTTTTCTTTTTAAAAGGATTTTTTATTAATTTTTATTTAAAGAAAGGTTAATTTTCTATGTGAGGAATCCTAATAATCTTAATGATAAAAACACCTAAGCTAAAAAGCAAAATAGTTTTCTATATGAAGAACCCCTAAAAACCTAGTTTAAAAAAAATCCTAAGCTAATATATACAACGATTTATCAAAATAAAATAATTTAATATAATACACTTATATAAGAACTAATACTAAAAATTCTCTTAAACTAATATACATATATATACATTTACTATGTTAAACATGTAAGGAACTAATAATATAATAATAACAAGATAATAAATAAATAAATAAAAAGGTAGAAAACTTAGAAAGATACGAACTTGAATTGTTTGTTGCACGGTGAAGGACAGTAGGTTGCTCGACTTAGTGTTCGTCGTTACTAAGTGTTTTCAGATGGAGACTGTGGCATGTGAAATGTTGATTACTGTAGCTATTGTTGGTCAGTGCGTCAAAGGTTAGGTTGACTGATCGTAGATTGAAGGAGTTGGAGTAAATATCGTACTGCAGCAAGTTACGCGGCCTGAAATAACGACCAGAGTCATTGATCGTATAGGCTTCAAAACTCCATGTCTACTGTTGCTTGTTTGAAGGATGGCAACATTGGTGTTGTGTATGTGGCTCGTACAGGGGATATGTATGTCTATACTATGTTGGATGCTGCTAACCACTGTTCAACTTACTGTTCATCGAGTGCTACGTCACTAATCGTGGATGGAGATCCTGAATTTTGTTTAGTCGCGGCTCGTGTGTTTGGATGATGAGGATGGCCGTTGATGTATCATGTTGCGAATATGTGATTAGGCGAAGGGTAGATTGTGTTTGAATATGGTCAAGCAATGGAGTTTGGATTTATCAAATTTGAGGGGGAACATGGCAAGGGATTTTGGTCGTTTGTTGTTGGCGATGGATTGTTGTAAAGCATGTAGGCAATTGACATTTGGTCAATCAGATTTGAGTTGCAGTCGCGTGCTTGTCCTGCTATGAAGATTGGATCCATGCGCAGGCAATGGACTAAAGCCAATTATATTCGCTATAGATGTCTAGCTATGGAAGAGGATATTTAAGGACAGGGGGTCTCTTAGTGTTGGAATTTATTTTGTTTCTTACAGTAGATAGGATGAAGAATTTTTCTCTTTCAGGAGAGTGTGTGATTTTTTTTTTTTTTTTTGTTTTATGCCACATACTTCGTATTTATAAGTCCTGAATCACATCGTATCGTATCGTATCGTATCGAATCGAATCTAATCTTTTATATTGATTTTAATCTGATTTGATAAAAATCAAATTAGGTTTGAATTATTTATAATAATTCAAATCTAATTCAATAAAAATCAAACTAAATTTAAATCTTTTATAATGATTTAAATATGATCAAATTACATTAAAAAAATTTGATTAGATGTGGATCCCGTATACATAACTCGATTTTTATAAAAATGAAAAATATAGAAAAATAAAAAGCACATAAATGCTTAATAAGATTCAAACCCATGATCTCGAACAAACTCCATATTAATACTCTAATACTTATTTGTTAGGCCGTTAACCTGTATCTTGATATTTAGTATAATTAAATCGTACTTAAATTACGTGATTCTCTAAAATTATTTGAACCAGACCAAAGTTAAATTAATTGACCCTAAAATAATTTATTTTCTAAAAATATAAAAAAACTTTATAATTTTTTCTTTTCTCATTTTTTTGTATTTTTATTATTTTTTCAAATTTTTATTTATTATTATTTTATTTATTTATTTGAATTAGGACCCTATAAAAAAACAAAAATTAGGATTACGAGGGGATAAAAATTAGATGTCTACAATAGTGATTAACTTGATGTTTTCCTATATATATTAAAGATTTTATATATTGATTTCTCATTAGAATATTTTGTTGAGAAATGCCATTGTTCTCTTGGCGCGGCTATAAGTTTTAACCAATAAGTAATAACAATTTTTTAAGTACAATGGAAAGTGTTAACACATAACTTAAGACACCCGTTAAGGTGCAAAATAAAAAAATCTTCCACCTTTCCACTAAATATATATTTTCTCTAAAGTGTGTAATCAATATACTTTTTAAGTTACTAATAAGCATTAAAAATGAATGTAAACAAGGCACAAATAAAGTTTTTAAAAATAATATCAAGTTAATCCAATCATATTTCATAAGCCTAAACTATTTATTATACAACAATGTTTGGTTTTCAATGCGATAGAATATAAGGAAAACAATATAGCACTTCACAAGAAAAAACAATACAATATGAATTTTCCTATACCATGTTGGCACACTAAAAACATTGCATGGTTTTTTTAAAATTATATTACTTGTCTGTAATGTATAAGTATCATACTAGAAAAACAATTTTGATAGGTATACTAAATATATTATCACATTATTTATATTAACTACACTCTTCTGTTCTATCGGTCTTATCACTATTGTCACTACTACTAATATTACACCACTAGCATTGTTATAACACTACCAACATTGTTGCCTTTTGACCACCTGTATAGCAATATTATGACAATAATAAGATGTATTATCCATTAGCTATAATAATGGTGGTAATCGAGTATTAGTCATGCAAGATCGACAATAGTAATGATGGTATAGGTGCAGAGATGTTAAGCATTGATTGTAACAACAACGATGGCAATAGTGATAATGAAGTTGCAAAAATAATGATTGTAACAGTGGTGTATAGGGTATTTGAGATGGTAATAATGAAGGTGAAAGCGGTGTGATGATAATATTATGAAAGTTACAGTAGTGCAATAATAATAATACAGTGATAATGATTTAGTGCTACTATTATATTGATGATGGTAGCAACAATAATGGTTGTGATAGTAATAGCAGCAACAATGGTGGTAATGATATTATTGGAGTAAGTGGTGGAGGTCATGGTGATAATGATTGTAATAATAATAAAAAAGGATATAAACTTAGTGATTGGAAGTAAGTGATAATTTTGATCAAGAGATTTTATATTGTCTTGTCTCAAGATTTTTGTTTTGATAAAATGAAAGGGATAAAAATCACGATATTTATTTAAAATTAAATAGAATATGATACGAATTTTATCTTTTATAAAAAACCAAACATGATAGAATACATTTATATAGAGTCAATCAAACAATTACAACAATGAAGATTGTTCATCGAACCGAATCGAACCGAATCAAACTAAAAATTAAATAAAAATGCATTGAACTATAAAATATAATCTTTTTATATTTTTATTCGATTCACGGTTTAGTTTAAAGAGGGTCCAAAAGGTTCATGATTCAGTTCATGTGGTCAAATCAAACTAATCACTTAAGTCTGATTTGAACCGCTTTTTTATTAAAAAATAAAAAACAAGAGACATTTTTTTAACTTTAAAACCTATCAATATCTCAATACATTTTTTTTTTCCATTTCTCATTTTACCTTGCAAATCCATCCCTTTGCCTTTTTAATTGCTTTTCATCTCTTGCATACTCACGCGACTTCATTATTACCTAATATATAATATTATCATGATATAATAATAAATGATTTTAATTTTTACTTAATGTTTATTACTTTGGATATTAATGTTGGTAAAAAACTTTAACGACTATTAGTATTATAAAAAAAGAACATGATGTTTTTAAAAGGTAGTTTAAAGAACCAAATTACTTGATTTAAAAACCTAAATCATTATAAACAATTTGATTTATTAAGTATTTAGATTAAAATAGTATAATTTAATTCGATTTAATCCATAAACCTAACTGAGTTGGATTAAACCATAAACACTCCTAACAACAACAGCAATGCAGTTAATCCTGCTAGGTAGTCCATGTTCGCTGACTGTAACACCCAATGCCTTGAGCTGTTCTTCCAGCCAAAGTCCGACACACCAAAAAGGAACATATTCCCATTCTCAAATTCTCACCGATTAATTTCCCCCTCTCTATCCCTCTACATAGAAAAGAAATTACTACCAAAAATCCCACGGCACTAACCCCATTAAAAACCCTAATTTCAATCCCCAGATTTTCCTGAAAGAACCCCTCGAATCCACCATCGTTAAGAGAAAAAAAAAAAAAAAAAGAAAAACCCTAGTCCCCAAACATTTCTAAAATAAAACCTCCAACCCCCAGGCCTTAAAAACCCTAATTTCATCTCCTCTGACATTTCACGAAAACCCTAGAATGAGTCAGCCACTCGATTCCTCCGATCCTCAGCTTCCTACCATCAAAATCCACCACCCTTCATCTCCGCGCCACCCCCTCCACCTCTCTTCCGCCACTCCCACCGCCGGCGCCAACCGCAAGATCGGCGTCGCGGTCGATCTCTCCGACGAGAGCGCCTTCGCCGTCCGCTGGGCAGTAAACCATTACATCCGTCCTGGAGACGCTGTCATCCTCCTCCACGTGAGTCCTACCTCCGTCCTCTTTGGCGCCGATTGGGGTCCGCTCCCTCACCTCCCTCCAAACTCTAATTCCGATGAACCTGAAGAGATCAAGAAATCGCAGGACGATTTCGATGCGTTTACGATGTCGAAAGCTGCAGACCTTGCGAGACCGTTGAGGGATGCTCAAATCCCGTACAAGATTCATATAGCGAAGGATCATGATATGAAGGAGAGATTGTGTTTGGAAGTTGAGAGATTAGGGCTTAGTGCGGTGATAATGGGGAGTAGAGGGTTTGGAGCAGTGAAGAGAGGGAGTGATGGGAGGCTTGGAAGTGTTAGTGATTATTGTGTTCATCATTGTGTTTGTCCTGTTGTTGTTGTTCGTTATCCGGAGGATAAGGAAAGTAGTGGTGGTGTTGACGGTGGAGCTAGTGAGGCTGTCGTGGCTGTGAAAGAGGTTAAGGACGAGGATGAGGTCAATGGGGATGGAGATGAGCATAAAGGTGAGAACCTTTTGCTTGTTCAAGTGATGGGAATTTTTCGTCGAGTAAATAGATTGTCGGGTTTTGTTGTATTTGCATGTGGTCATTTTGTTTTCTGTATATGTTTAATTTTCTGCCATGCTTGCTGGGTAAGTATAATTATTGAATCTGAATTGATGCAGGGTGAAGTTATTTTATGGAATGGAATGAGATTGTGTAACCTATTAAGAGCGTAGGAGATATCCATTGTAGTTTTTTGTGCACACGAACCCTATTGGTGACTTGATCTTAGTGTAAAGTTGAGCCTTTTTACATGTCAAAATTATTAGTATGATGGAACTTTCTTAGGGATACATTTTGTAGGTTGATGAGAAGTTCGATTTTTTTTGCAATAAATCGATCGTTCATATACTTGAGAATGACTCGACTGCTTATGTAGGTGTCTCAAGCTAGACTTAATCATCAACAAGGTTTGATGAACGTTTTTAACCCAAAAAAAGGCTTGATCAACATTTAGGTTAAGTTTGAGTAGCTTATTTAAGGGTTTGGTTATTGAAACTTTTAGTTAATGATATTTGATTTTAGCCTGCCGGCTAAGTGGAGCTTTAGCTACTTGGTTTCAATTCATAGCTTGAACAGCTCAATTGAGCTTGTGAAGTGAATCTGATCTATCTAATAATCAGATTGATAATCCAACCTGATTAAGTGAGCTACTTGATCTCGATCCTACTATAAACAAGTTACACCTTTAGAATTGGAGTTTGAGCACTAGTTGCCTTTTAGTAAAATTATGCTTTCTTAGCATTGAGTTAAGTAGCAAATTGTTAAAATAATTAAATCTGTTGGCAATTGTTTTAAGTAGAAGCGTTGAGACTCATTAGGATGATGATATCATGCCTTCTTTTTCCTATACATGATGGCAGAGTTCAATTAGGTAGCTTCCAGATGAGCAGATTGTTTATAAGAATTGACTCTCCTAGAATATTGAGACATTCATTGCCACATAGGAGATAGTTATCTTTCATAGAGGAGTAGTTGCAAAATGGCTAATTACTTGTGATGTGACTGGAAATATTAGTAGAGCATATACGAGATAATAAGTGTTAGTGTGTGTGACTGTGTGCTGATGTGGCAATCCATATTAGATACTATTAGCTAGTATTTCTATAAATAGGTAGAGTTGGTTAGAGAGAGGTATCTAGAAGTTTTATTATTTATTGAGATATACTTCTTGTGAGCTTCTTGCTCATGTTAGTTAGTTGGTGAGCTTAGAGCTCATGGCTCTCATTTGAGAGATTGGGGTTTGTAAACAATTTCCATTACAAAATCAATACACAACATTTTAGTTTTTCTGTTCTTTAACTTGAGGTTCAATACAACCTGTGTCGAAATTGTGTAGTGTTCTTACTTTTTTAAAAAATTATTGCTGTGTCATATGTTGGTGTGGAGCAAAATTACGATGTCTTTTTTGTTTGAAGGGCTAAAGTTCAATTTCCCATTCTGACACGATTTAATGTTGTGAAACAACAATAAATTCATTAGCTTCTTCCACTAATACGTACGCTATCCTTTCCGTGCTTATGTAGCTTCTCTGTGTGGTGCAATAAGCTGGCTGGTGTTATAACTTTTGAGGATTTAATTAGTACCCTCGCTCTGCTGAAGCCCTCTATGTTACTATTATGGTTTTGCTTTGATTGCTTTTTTTTTTTTTTTTCCCCTTGGGGAGATTTCTGTTACAATTTTGTTGATTAGTGCCTGGTTAGCAGTTGTTGAACACTCACTTTGCTGATTCCAACAATTGCTTGTGATATGTGATTCATCTTGTTTGTTTAAGTGATCTCTAGGGCCTGTTTGTTTCATTTATGTTCTGTTTGAAATTTATAACTGTAAAAATGGCTGAGCCATTTTTGTTTCAAATGGAAAATTTTTTGTTGATGATGTGGCTGCCATTTGGTTTCACAAGAATGCAATTGATTGTGGTTGGTTGGGCAGCAAGATTATGATAATTTTGAGTCTATACAGGTCAAGATTTTATGAGAATATATGGGGTATGGCTTCTTTTGTTTTTATAATAAGTTTAGTTGTATTGTTTCATTTGTGTTTGTTTTATAAGCTGCAGAAATGCCCCATTTTGTTTCAGTTCGAATTTGAATCAATCTGCGGTAGAATTGTGGAAATAATCAAACCTCTGATAAAAGTTTGAAATTGGAAGCACTGAAATAAGCTTTTTTAAAATTTATGATGGAAAGCTATGAGCTTTTGTGACAAGAAAAAAAGAAAAATGGGAGCTTTCCAATGAGGAAAATAAGTTTCTATGTTGCTAAATATTGATTAATTATTTACATGCTGAGTCATTGATATATGGAAACAAGTAATCAGCCCATAATTGTTTGGTCGTCCTCTGGTAGTAGGTTTTTTCAATACCAGAGGCAAAATATCTTGACAGAGTGATAAAAAGAGACTGTTTAATCTAGAAGCAATCTCTTTCCAAGAAGCCCCTCATGCACAATCAACTGACTGCTTGCTCCCTGTTAGCAGTTCTTCAATAGCTATGGCGGAATACGATAAGGGAGATTGTTTAATGTAGAGGCAATCTACTTTCAAGAAGCTCCTCAAGGTCAATTAAAGCTGAGCCTGATGGTTTGCTTTTAGCTCTGAAGGCAAAAAAAAATTGACAAAATAACTTAAAAGGAGATAATTTGATTTCTAATGGCGTATATTGATATCTGGTGCTTTTGTATCATCCTTCGCTTACTTGTGACACTTGTTTTTTCCCTTAAATTTTTTTATAGGTGCTTAGAAGAGCATGAATCATATGCTTATCAACAGGTTTTCAGGTAAGCTTCCCAGTCCTGATTTTTAATTTTTGCTCCTTTCTCTATCTACAGTCGATGTTTCATGTTTTCAGGTAGAGTCCTCATCCTCATCTTTTGCACATTGCTTCTTTGTTGCTGCACTTTCATACTTTCATGCTTACATTTACCTTTTTTTCCACCCCCTATCAAGTTTTGACTTTTGGTTTTCTTCCGATCTTTTCGGGTTAGGTGATGAAGGGACCATTTCGTCTTTTACCTGAGGAGGGTTAAGCAGAAGAGGATTGTTCATTATAGAGTTGTAAAATGCGATGTATCACCATGTGGTGTTGTCTTTTATTGTATGTGCAATGGGTTTGGGATGATTTATAAGATGCTTTGTACATGCACCCTTTCGAGGCTTCGAAAATTATGCAACCTCTTTGATATATAATAATTGAATGCGATTTAAGGTTGCTCTTATGATAATGACTATATATTTGTAGTATGAGTTGGATATGGGTTGAATTTAGATCCATGGTTTTATTTCACTTGGGTCTTGTTAATTCAGTATGCTCATTCATGAATTTGAGAAGCATCCATTAATCTTTCCATCTAATGATTACAAAGTGATCGACCAAAGTTTTTAGCTTTGCATTGAAATGAAAGTGAAATGTATTGTTCATTATTTGAAAAGAAAGTGATGGAAAGTATAGGCAAACTCATATGGCTTGATGAGCTCCTAACTCGCAAGTGTAATGAAGTTTCAATGTATATTGTGTTTTAAGGAGTTGGAGTTATGTTTGAGCTATAAATATTAAATCTAAATATGCTAAGCGAGTTTACTTAAGCAGAGTCGGGGGCATGTTGAATTGCATTTTTAATTTGAGCTTTGAATCCAAAAAGTTTAAAACTTGATTTGAGTTCAAAGAGACTGAAATGGAATGATGTAAATGCATGCATAAGGTGAGATCTCGAATCCTCTACTTCCTTGAGAATCCAAATAACTAATATAAGTAAGAAATTTAAATTCTAAAGAATAACTAGATTTGGAACCACATGTGCTCGTCCGATCTATATTGTAAGCAATAATAAAGGCCATTAGTTACAAGATTAATCTTAGAAATGTACCAAACAAAACGACAGTTTAGCTGCCCGTACAATTCCAAGTATCCTTCTTATGTTTATGAGTCCCTCTTTGAGTGGACCGCTCAAAGCAAAGCGCAATGGCTTTCACTACACGCCTCAATGCATAGACTTTCTTAGAGAGAATACTGACGAGAATCCGACAGAAATGATTGGTTCGTTGACGTTCATACATTCATTTGCCGGTTCGTCCTCACCAAGTGGCCAATGCTCAGACACGTCCAATCAGCTAACGCTTTATATCGCATGAGAACATTGAGAAACGTGTTGATATACCTCTCGATTTTCCTTAAAATTTAATTAAATTATTCATATTCCAATGAAATTATATAAATCTTCCTTATTTTTGTATGTATTTATTAAATAAGTTTTTCTATTATAACCTTCATCCGCATTATTATGATATTGGTGTTATCCCAACAGTGCCAAACAGGCCTATTGGCACGACAAAGAACTTGATGAAGATTTTACGCATCCCAAATTATCGTTTTGCCCATATCACAATAGTTAGACCCACAATAGTTTTTCTAAACACCGAAATAAAAACTGATTAGGAAAAGATTTATCGGGAAATATAAAGGTTTCGTATTGCAAATTTCCATTTTAATAGAACGGTTCAACACGTAAAGTGATTAAAGCTGTATAATTTTTCTTTCTTTTCTTTTCCTTTTTTTTTTTTTTTTACTTTTGTCAATTTTTATGGATAGTTTTAATATTTTTTATTTACATTAAAGTGAACTTTTAATTATCAATCATCCTCTACTATGAATGAATCTAAAGGTTCATTTCTTCCCATTTTTAGAGAAAGACTATATATAATTATGAACACTGATTTTAGCGAAGTTGGATTGGAATAGCTAAAATTCATGTGCTCGAGAGCAAGTGTTTAAATGGTGGATCGAGCAAACATACAAGCATTAAACAATTGTCTCTTTAATTAATTATTTATTTATTTATCTTTTTGTTCCTCAGCAATATGGTCAATTCCATTCAAAGCTACTCGTCGATGGGTAAATCAAACCGTATTCTAAGGAAAACTCCATTCAGCGACTCGGTTGATACATACCTAGAATTAGATAACTTACCCAACTGGAACATGATTTCAATATTTCATTACGAATGGATGACGTCTAGTATAACCGTCAATGAAAACGTGACACGCAACTTATCATCAAAAATCTCTTCCAACAGAAGGTCACTTTCATACATGTGGATGAATTAGTGTTCACATGGACCGGCTCAGAAACACACATAGGATGACAGAAACAAGATCTTCAAAAGTCCTCAGTTATAAATAAACATCAACAGTAAATTATTCCAACATCACGAATAAAATGTTAAATTTTCATTTGGATTTTACCCGGCATCAAACTTATATATGGCATCTCCAAGACATCGATGCCAAGGAAAAAAAAAAAAAAAAACTGATAACGATAATAAGCACTAAAATATATCAGACATGCAGTCCAGGGTTAATACTAACTCAAACCCAACATCCTGTGATTATGGTTAGTTACATAAGACTTTCAATCAGTGGTCAAACGTTAATCAATGGGCTGGGGTTTTCGGTAAGAAGAGTCAAAGATTTAACCGCTCTGGTATCGGCTCAGCTTCCAAATACCCGAAATCGTTGCCGCGGCGTTACTTTCCGTTACAGCGCTCTTCTGAAGTCCGTTAAGCGCGTGGATTACGACGGCTGGGTTTGACTCTGTTTTCAGTCTTCCGTATTTTTCCTCATTTTTCGCAGTACTTTGATCCGTTTCCGTAACTACTGCTCTCCGTAGCTTCAATGGACGTTCCGTAGTCGAGGACGAAGCAACTACTTCGTCTTCTGCTACGGCTCCCGGTATGAATCGAGAGGACGCACATTCGATTTCATCCTGCAAAACGAAAAATCCAACACGTAAGAATTTTGTAACTTCTTTTTTTTTTTTTTTTTTTTTAAAGAAAGAAAAATCTAAAGTTGACGGATAGATAGTAGTTCAAATCGTATGAAATTACTAAAATTGACGGCTGCTGTCCATGCAAACTTGATTTATTTCATAAAGAATCAGACATCATCATGTCAATTTCAAAAATTAAATTTATAGAAACCTTAAATATGTTTGTTGGTAGGGGTAGATCTAAACTCTTAATACATAAAAAGAGTCACTAAACCTCTAAGACATGGATCTTAACGATATTTTTGAAGTTTACCTGCTATTTACAAAAAAAAATTATATATTCCAAGGAGTTCTATCCTTAAATTTTCATAGTTTTTCTAATATTGTTCTACTTAGAATTCAGAATTATGTATCGACAGGATTTGACATCAGATGAATAAAAGCACAGTAAATTTCATGCCCGAATCTTCCAGAATAAATGAAAAATTAATTAAAAAACGTGATATGGAAAATAGATACATACATCAGAATAGGAGGCGAGATCTCCGTTCTCTCGCCGCCGTTTGTTCGCTAACCGACGGTCAAGGTCAGCACCGTACCTACTCGTGGACTCCTCTCCACTGCTTGAACTACTCGCCGCCGGAGGCGGTGGGTCACACGACCAAGGAACCACCTGATTCTCTCCGTCCTCGTCTTCCTCCTCATCCTCGTCATCGCTCTCCTCTTCATCCTCCTCCTCATCATCAGCCACATCGTCATCGTCGTCTTCATCGACACTATCAACATCGCCTTGACTCTCCTCCCTCACTCCTCTACACGAAACCTCCTGACGGCCCTTGTTACAGCTCTCGACACACGAATCGCAGACCGAGACCGTCGGACCGAGCTTCGAGCCGGAAGCTTTCCACGGAGTCGGAGACTGGCACACGTGGCAAAGCAAACACCGGACGTGTTTAGCTACGAGGAAATTCGCGGAGTGTACTTTCTCATCGCATTCCCAGCACAAACTCGCTTTGTCGGACTCACAGTGCATCCTCGCTCTCCTTCCACAAAGCTCACAGTTCTTCATTGTCTCTCTCTCTCTAACTCTCTGAAATATTCTTTACTTTTTAAGAAGGAGAAATAAGGTTGAACGGAAGAGATGAAGATATTTTTGAGGGAGGGTGAGGATGAGATGATGATAACGTGTAATAATGAGTAGAGAGGGAGGGTTTAAACAATCATAGATTCCAAGGAAGCTTATGTGGAGGATCTGAGTCCACAATACTGCCTAAAGCCCACGTGATGACCATTTGCTTCTGATCAATCACCTGACGTGTCATATAGTCCCATGTACCACGTTTACCCTTACCGTACCTTCTCCCCTTCCTCAAATCCTAAATATTGATATGTAAGGGAAAAAAAGAAAAAAGAAAAAAAGTAAAAAAGCAACAATTTATTATTATACGTTCTTATATTTCGTCCATATTTAAAATTGAATGTTGGTAAAAAAAAAATTATATATATCTATTTAAAATTAAATATTTAAACACTTAATTCTTAAACTGATATGTATTAAAAGTCTATATATGGTTATTTTGCTATAGATATTAATAATAATAAAATAGAAAAAATAATGGAAATATTATTAACTTATGAAAGTTATTCGAAGACTAATAAAATTGAAGCTCCTCTTTCTTTTATTTTATATAAAATTTAATTTTATTAATTTTTTTTATCAAAAGCAAAATGGTTAGAATGGGTAATACATTTTCAAAGGTTAGAAAGTTTAAATACTCAATTTCAATAATAAAATGCGATACATACATTAATAGAAAATATATTAGTAATTTATTCTAAAGAGAAAATAAATAACTATTAAATACACAGATGTAGTTTATCTTGTTAAAAAATTAGCATTTTTATCTTAAAAAATCAACTTTAAGAATGAAGAAATTGTGAGTTTGAATTTTATACTTCATTTTACACACACACACATATATATATATATATATATAAATATATGTTTCCGTACGAGATTGTGGATCCCTGGATAATAATCTCAAAGCTTTTGCTACATCTGTCTCCATCACTAATGTATATATGTTGTTTTTTATTTGCTTGGACATTATCTCCGCACCCTTTGTTGCTGGATAATAATGATGATGCAAGTAGTAATATGGGATAGGAGATAGCACATGTATATAATATGTCGTCAACCAATGTCTAGAAGAAGTGAAGGCCTTTCGGTTTATATAGAAAATTAGCTTGAAAAGATAAAACCATACCTAAATGTGTGGCTCGTTTTTTTCTCTCTTTCTTTTGGACAACTATATGTGGACATAGAATATTAGAGCTGAATCCAACATGGTGGAAGCACTCAGCAGTACAAATTGAATTGATGTAAACATTTCAGATACTATGGGTAACCACTTTTTAGGACTGTTTTACGCTATTATAGAATTAGGTCAAGAAGAATCTCTTCAAGCTCTCGGTAGTAAAAACTAATTGATGTAGCATTATCGGTAACCTCTTTTTAGAATGGTTTTATGCTATTATAGAATTAGGTCAAGAAGAATTTCTTAAACGAGAAGAAAGATATATGGGATTGAAAATTCTCTTATAGAATTTCTAAAATAAAATTGGAAAACTCGATTAAAATTTTGTTAAAAAATTATTTAAAAACGGAATTTCATATATATTTCAATGTATCATTTTTTTTACAAATGGATAAGCAATACTTTCAAATGCATACATATATATATATATATATATGTTTCTAAATAAAACACAATAGTTTTGCTTAGTGCATTTCAATTAAGTTATTGTGCACCATTTATAAATAAGAAGAATCGCAATGGAATGGGATAGATGTTTAAGGATAAATTTAAATAGAAGTTCAACGTTTTAAAAATTCAAATAAAAAATCAATATTTTATAAAATTATTCAAATAAGATATCAACGTTTCGAAAAATTAAAATAAACAATCAACGTTTTATAAAGTGGTTTAAAGAATTTTATAAACTAGTTATTGTAAATTTTTTATTTAAATTGTTTTATGAAACGTTAATTTCTTATTTGAATATTTCAAAACACTGATATTTTATTTAAACTTTTTGAAATATTAATCCCTTAATTAAGCTTACCTTAAAGGTTGATCCCTTCCATCATAATTTTCCCTTTATATATAAAACAAGATAATAATAGTTAAATGACATGGGAAAATATTAACTAAGCTCAAATTATAATGCCATGTAAGATAAGGTAGTATCACGATTAAAGTCATATAATTATGTTCTCAATATTCAACGTACACTATCACTTGTACGCATAAATGGTGGATAATTTTGTGAGATTCTAAGTTTACCGTCTTTAATGGCTTTAAGCTACTTTCTTTTATAAAATTGAATATATTATAGTGATGCTTCGGCTAAACTTAAAGGAATAATAGTAAACCACATTCCGCTTCCAAAAAGTTAAATAAAGAAACTTTCAATACAATAATGTACTTACTTTTTCTATAAGATATATAATTATATAAAAAAGAAAATTTTATTTTAAGTTTTTTAACATGTGCTCCGACATTTTGAGTGACCATACTAAACGGCCATGGCGAAACCCCTCCTTAATACAGCAACATCTAAATATTTAGTCAACCAAACAATTTCGATAGGCCATAATTATTATTCTATTTATTGGTCGGTGTATTATAAGTTCTATAAACATCGTGAACTGTAAACAATGCAATACAGATTGGAGGGGTTGGAACTCGGACCCTCCCCAAAATCAATACATTTATGTTTCCCAAACAGTAGAGGACAATGAAGGGGCAACCTACGTGGCGGTTGGCCATGTGAACAAGTCCGACGTGGGAAGCAATTTAGATTCGGATAGAATCCAATCCGTGAGCTGTAAGGCGGAAGCATAAGCAGGAACAAATAAGGGCCACACAGTGCGAATATTGGTGTGAAGCAAAGAGAGGTTCTGACTAATGTGGGGACAATGTATGACTTTTGTGGACGAGGTTTGAGACGTGAGGTTCCTTGCACTGAGATCGATTGAGCTGCGATGATTAGAGTGGTGCATTGGATTTATTGGTCTCATCGAGTGTCCATGACTCCTGAGTCATGCCTACTGATGGGCTGTGTGGCCCACCCCTCTATTTCTACTCTGAAAATTCTTTCTAAGGGAATTCGAAACCATATCATCCCATAAATGATAGGTTTTTTAACTTTCTTTAAGATTGTTGCTTAAAACGATAATGACCTTTGTTAACGAACAAATAAAATATATACAAGACAATGAAAAGGAAGTTTTACCCGAGTAAATTCAAATAATCACCGTAAAAATAAATATTTATTGTCTTGAATTTTTTCTCTGGAACGTATCCACATTAATCACATACATACTATGAATAAGTAAAATAAACTTACATAATTATTTATCAATTTTTTATATAAATATATACATGTGATTCGTAGGGATATGCTTAAGATAATGAGCTAGAGACAATAAAAATTTATCCTAATAAAACTTTAAAATCATATCAATTCTCTTTAATCTTCAAAGTTGGGTACTATTTTTGATTGACACATAGGGATGCTACTATTTTGTTTTAGAGCATCCTTATCTGTAAGAACTATATTTTTCACTTTATTCGTTAAGTTTTTAAATAGAAATTTTTAATATTTATTTATATTATTTAGGAGTTCTAAACACAAATTTTTATAAAAACCAAAAAAATAAAAAAAAATTATAGCTTTTTCAAGTTCTGAGCTAAGCACCCCAAAAAAACTGGGGGACCTCAACATCGAAGGATCTCTACATGGGCCTTTACTTTTTGGGATATGTGTCAAGGAGCTCCACTAAGGATGCTCTTAGATAAATAATCACCTAATAAAGAATTTCAGGTAACAAATCACAGGTTGCAATATATAAAAATAAAAATCCTAAAAATAAAAGAATGGAAGTGAAAAACAAAACCCAAAAATAAAATTGCAATATCAAGTTCTAAGGTTGAAATTCGTCAGGGATCCATGGATGAAAGATGAAACTAGAAAAATAAAATCAATATAGCAGCATTAGGTTGTCGGGTCCACGATAGTGTTGGAATCAAATATGCTTGGAAGCAACAGATTTAGATTATCTTTTTATTATTTGTATCTTGCTTATATTTAATTTTGTATCTAATTTATATTTATTTGAATTTTAGTATTTAGAAAATTATCTCATCTATATTTTATTTGTTTCTTTTTCATAATTATGATGAAGATGATAATTAAAGTGTCAAAATTAAAAAATAAAAATTTACGTATTTTTAAGAGAAAAGTTTTGAAAAAATATATTTTATATATTGAAAATGATTATTTTAATTAATATTTTTTAAAAAATATATTTTTATTTTTTTGATATCTTATTCTTATTAAACATAAAGATACAAATAGATAAAAATAAAACACCAATAAAATAAAAAACAGATAAACCAAACAAACCTTAATAGAATGTAGTCTCTTCTAAGATTAAATGCTATTTTAGTTTAAAATCATGTTGAGATACTACTTTCATTTTAACTGAAAAAATAATTTGTAGATAAAATGGAATCTAAATAAATTCAACTTAAATCAAACTTGGCTTTGTCTACATCAAACAAGCATTTGCGTCGGCTGAGCATTTCGTGAATGTTATTAGTGGAATTTAGAAACGTGGTGCGTTGGACATTGGATTTTAGCCACTCAGGTGGGCCTGATGATTGACGAGGGCTTTATAGTACACTCGGAGGCCCACATACACCTTCATCCATGCCTCAGATCGTGGAGTCCGGTTTCCTCACAACCTATGATATAACACGTACTATATATTATATTTATTTTTTGTGTTTTTTTTTTCTAAATAACACGTACGAGATTATAATTATTTTATTAGACAAAGTTTTTAATTTCATTTTCTTAGCGAAACAGTTATGAAGGGCAAGGAATATCTGTGTATTTGTCTTTCTTTACTATATTATAATTTAAAGAAAAAGATAGTTAAATCCGGTAAATTTTGTTAAGAAAACGGTAGTTATATTATTATATTATAATAATATTAGTATGTGCGGACTTGGCCATATCTTAAACGAAGCTGACATTATCGTTCCTAAAATCAAATAAAAGTTGTTGGGTTGTCTTTGACAAAGGTGATGCGTTCACGTGAATGTGTCTCAGTTGGCATGCGGGTAGTCCGATAGTAAATCCAACTCATTATTCAAACGTAATTAACCATGGGGAAAAGGAGTCCAAGCTGCCAGTGGAAAAAAAAAGAAACAACTTTGACAATCCACCAGTTCCTCACCTTCTTCTTCGGTCAAATCATCCCCATCCCTCTCTAATGATGGAACCCCGATCATCGACGAGAGTAGTACTGACAGTTACAGTTGTATGTATATATTGTGGAATCTAATGAGGAGTGCCAACATTTGTCTTATGGATAAATAATGTAGATATTTTTAATAAAGCCATCATTCCATAAATATACAAAACATCTGCAAGCTAGGATTTTTTTTCTTTGAAAAATTGACAACAATGAACTCTTTGAAATATCCATATATATATATATATGCATAAAATATAATAAATTGGTTATGGATTTTAAGAAAAAAAAATATGATTATAAATTATAAAAACAATTACAAAAATACTTCTATTATCTCTAGTGTCCATCTTAAAAATGTGATATTATTAGTATACTAAAGTTACAACATTAACATTTATATACTATAGTTATATCGAGATGTAATATTAGTATAAATAATTATATGATATTTTCAAAATAAAACATAACAATAATATTTTGGTAATATTTTTTATCTAATCTGTACACAAATATTTACTAATTTTGATGGTAAACATATAAATTTCTTTATGTGCATATATATATATATATATATATATACATACACACATATATAAATATACAATAAGCATCTCCTATTAGATATTTATGTATGTATATATGTATATGTACACACGCAGGCACGCACTCAGAATATAAATAGATGCATATTTCGTCTATCTTCATATGCAAATATACATCAAATAAATTATAAAAACGTACTAAATGTGATAGTAACCTATATTCTAACAACCTCCAACCAGCTATTTTTAATTAATTACATTATTCATCATCTTGCAGAACAATTCAACTATAGCACAACTACTTCTCATTCTCAACCCAATCAAAAAGGAAAAATAAAATCTATACGGGACGGTCCACGTATTTTTGAATTAATGAAACTTTTCCATTACATTGTTTTCATATAATTGCACATCTACTGTGGCATAACAACTTTATGACATTTTACTGTCCAACGTTTTACTTGCCTATGATAAAAGATGAATGGAACTTCATTGGCTACTAGTGTTGGCAGACCTGAATTGATTAGTATGATCCCATATCAATAAGCAAGCTTGACAGTCATAAGTGATCGGTGAATAACATCCTTAATAGAACCATTTTGTGTTGTTTTCATTTAACCTGAGAACTACTTCTGCAGATGCAGCTGCAGATTGACGACAAGTTAGCAATCCTTATAATGATTTTTTAAAAGGTTCTTATTTAGTTTTCAGTATATCAAACTGCCTCTAAGCCAGAGAATTTAGGCAATTCATCATGGGTATTGGTCTAAGAATGTAAAGATATGAAAGCCATCAGAAAAAGGGATAAAAGTAGGAAAACCACCTGTGAGCTTTGATGGAAGTTTGACCTGCCAGCCTCCTTCTACCTCCTAAGAAGTTTTCTTCTAGAATGAACACGAACGAGTGAGCGTTGGCTTAGCCATCTTCTTGTCCTCTTCAAGAGAGATGATGGATACATTGGCAGGATTCTCAATCATCAGTTTCGCGACTAGGTAGCCTGAAATGCTCCCTGTCTGGTACTTCCTGGCTTCCTTCCCAATGTAACGCCCTGATTTCCCATCGTAGTATTCAGGCCAGCCATCTTTACAGAGTCGTTTCTCGACTAGCTCGATCGCTCGCTTGGCAATATGGGGCCTACCAGTCTTGATACATGCTGCGGCGAGCAACCATAACTGAACTGCAAAAAACCACCAACAGGTAGAAACATTAGAAAACTAGAAATGCTTCAAGGTTCATCATGGTAACCCAAAAAGGTTAGCTTACCTGGCCATGATCCACCATTGTGGTAGCTCCACCTCGTGTTTTTAGGATCAAATCCTGTAACGATTCTCCATTCATGACCCTCTATAGCAGGATAAACCATTTTCAGAGGCATCTCCCCTATCAGGTCCTCCCACCGCTCCTCGATTAGATCCATGATGGCTGTGGCTTGTGCTGGTGTGACCAGAGAACTCAGGATGGCAATGCAATTGCCAACCAAGAACCATCTGAAGTCTATTCTACTTGGGCTGACTTTGCCTATGAGATATCCTCCTCGAAGTGGCATAAAATCGAATACCCATTCAGGAATAGAATCAGGGATAACATTGAATTTATCGACAGCAGTCTCTGAGTATTCCTCAGTCTTGTATCGGTAAATGAGATTCAGCTGCGCATGGTCCAGCCAGTAATACCTCTGGATGTGAAAACTGAGGGCTGTGATCCTCCTATCAATACGCTCAACAAACTCCTTGCCACCATGCTCAGGTTTCAGCAACTGCTGCGCACACCTTAAGGCAAAATAGAACAAAGCCTGGATCCCCATAGGATAACCATATGCTCCCTGAAGTTGAACAATATCAGAATGAGATGAGGCAAATAAATGTGCCATATGTTCTCATGTGCAGAAAATGTAGCTAGACAATTCTAAATCTTCCTAGGCAGGTCTTGATAATTGATGTTGGTGGTTTTGAAGAGACAGGACAATGGCCATGTCCACCGTGCAATAGCTCTAGTAACAACTGTACAATCATCGTTTATCCTATTTGATCTTCCCACTAATCTACCAAACTTTTACCTAGACAGCATAAAACTCACCATCCTCCGGTCAATTATGCTGCATCCATCTGCACATAAAACAGTTGGAGACATGTCGAAGCCATCCGAGAGGCAAAAATTGAGGATCAGCTTGATTCCCTTTTGCACTTCGGGCTTTTCAGAGAGGGAATAATCATGCGTGCACTTCGTGTAGGATCGTAGCAGTATTATCCACCAGAATCCAGAATCTATAGGTGCAACTCTTCCTCCTATAGCGGTGCCACCATAATCAGCTACCAAACTTTCCTTTCTATCCTTTGAATTGGAGAGGACCTTAAAATTAAAGCTAGCAGGCATAACTCCTTCACCAGGAGTGAATGCATCGATTCGCTCTATCTGCCCCTGAAGAAGATGGATCGTTTTGAGCAGAAAGTTTTTAACAATCTCCGGTTCTGGTGGATCTTTCATCATGTAAGCTAACGCACCGGGGACGAAGTCTCTAACAAAGACCTACAAAGACACATGTTTAGAAGAATATGAATTATAACATTCGCATTTTCTTTTTCCAACTCAGAAATTTGTAACACAGCAGATACACGAAAATCTCGTGAAGTAGAGATGATATTTTGCAGCTTAGTAACAAGAAACCTTCATCGCTGGAATACTATATCAGATCACCTGGACTCGAAAGCTATTCCGGCATTATGAATTCATATAACTACAGATAAACTTTTTGATTTACGAATATTAACTATTTATAGTCATTCTTAAGTACTAACGCAATAAAATTTAATTCGAAGCACAATTAACATGGAAAGTACTTCTGATTCATATTCTCACATGTAATCGGGATCTCTTGAGTGCCTCCCAAGCTTCGTCCATCATAGGACAGCTATTCGAGTGAGGTGACTCAACACGATCGCTAGGAACCAAATCAAAGTTGTTCGTATTGGAGCTCAACTCTGCAGCTACTGCGGTATCCATAGACAAAGAGTTTGATTGCGACATATCCATAGGATAGGACTCTTCCAATTGAGTTTGATGAGGCGTTTTGTTCTTCTTGTACACTAAAATAAATCATTAATCATGCCAAATAGAGGTAATTATCAGTGTGTTATGGTCATCAGAATTTCAAGATTGACACATTTGCATGAATCAATAATAGCGTTTCAGAAACTAGAAAGATAATTTTACTTTAATTGATGATCTACTCCAACTAATCAGTAAAATTGATCTATACTCGATGCATAATGACTCTTAACAAGCATTAATCAATGTGTCTACACAAGCAATTGTAGTCAATTCGCTAAAAAATGGAGCCGTGGAAACATCTAGAAAGGAGAAGAAGAGTTTGCTTACTTAACCGTATGTCGAATAGGGAGAGAGAAAGACGGAGAGAGACACTGTTGATTTTGAAGTCGAATGAAAGACCTGGGAGGGAGGGAGGGACAAAACCACGCGTTCCGTTCATGAAGTCGAATGAAAGATGATAGACGGAGGGAGGGAGGGAGGGAGGGAGAGAGAGACCGTTAATGTTTGGATTTCAAAATTCGCGTCTCAGATTGCAGGAGTCCAACTCGCGCCTCGATCGCGCGATTTAAACCCATACGTGTAGTAGCATGACTCAAGCGCAACTTTTGCTTGGACGCAATGTTATAACTCGTGACAGATATCTAAAATTAGAATTGCGAAATTTGATTTTCTTTTTTTTCTTTAAAGTGAAAAAAATATAAAAAGTTGAAATATCATTTACTGAAAGTTAAATAATAAATGCAATTTAAAGAAGTTAAACAATTCTAATAGGATTTGAATTAGGTGAGATGTGTATAGAATATGAACAAATTCAAAATCGAAACATATTTTGAGGTATTCTAGAACTACTATATACATTGTCCTTATAGTGTATAAGGTATTATGTGAAATTTATAACTTTTTTTTTTCTATTTTTCTATAAATTTCAATTGCACATTTTTTTTATTTAGTAAATTTTAGTTATATTTTTTCTTTTTTTATGCCAAAATATTGCTTTTCAACGTTCCATGAACTTGATGTTTAAGTGACACTCTTTATTAAACAAGCAATTAATTGACAGAATGCACTTGCATGCACGCATAAGGGGAAAAAGAATACACGTTTTCTTTAAAATTAACGACTAATATTACAAGGTTTAAAATTACTAGTCTTAAATTTCAATTGTTAATTTTATATTTAGAATCAACATCGAGCTTGATCTGTTTTCTTTTAATATTAATATAATATCTTTTTTATGCTTTTAGTCATGTAAGTTTTCTTTTTTTTTTTACTCATTAATATATATCATATTATTTTATAAATTCTAAATAATATGTACTAAATACCCTATAACGTGTATCTCGTATACTTTAGAGTACTAGTTCTAGGATGAGTATAAAGTATAAGGACCTCATATTTATATTCTACTTTATAGAAGTAAGTTTTGGAAAATTACTATTCGAAAACCCACTATTCGAAAACCCGGTAACTATTGATACTCACTTAGAACTTATCTAATCAAATAGAACATGAGTGGGTACATTGTACAATAGTATTATCCATTCATCCCTAATTTGAATTAAGCACTTATGTTTATATAGAATAAACTTAACCACTTAGCCATTTATAATATAATTTGCTTTTTAAAATATAAATACAATACCTATTTTATCCTTTAGTCAATTAATTTTTTAAAAGCTTTTTTCCCCCTTAAGGCCTCTATTTGTCCTTGGAATCGTAACATCATGGATGTAAGAGTTGAATTTCACATGAGTAACACTTAATAAATTACTTAAGGAACTATCTTTGTTTTTCCCCCATAACTTGAGAAGCAAAATATATTTGTAGTTATTATAAATACGGACTGCATCTATTATTCATTTATATATTGCAGTTTTATGTGACTGTTTTTATATGAAATAATACATCATTTAGAAAAAATTGTCATCTTTCAAATTATAGGATTAGAAGTGAAACATCATGAATTAGATAGTTGCATCATTTTGCATCAATTATGCAAAAGTTACATCCGCATAAAAGAACATCCCTCTTAATAAAAAGTTTCGAAATTATATATGTAAAAGATAAAAATATATTTATTAATAAAAATTATAAAATACATGAAGTTATAAATTATTAAAAATATGGTATAAATATTGTTATTTATCTATACAAATCACAGTTTTATGTGATGGTTTTTTCATAATGGTAAGTTATTTTTAAAAAAATCATCACTTTTTTTTTTTTTATAATCAATAGGAGACTATATACATTCTTTAATAGTTTACAAAAACAAAAAAATATGGGTGGATTTAATTAATGTTTTCCCCCACTCAAGTAGTTAATAGGTATTTAGGTCCTATCATTAATGTCATGCCCCAAAGCGACGGAATCATAACAATTTTATTATGCAAACCATTTTAAGATAAAAACTGACCCTACAGCCGTTATCTTATATTTGATTTCTACAAGATTTTCACAACTAACTCGTATTGAAGTAAACGGTTCATAAATTAAACATATTATTTATCAATGAAATTATGAAAAATTCATATTTACACTATAATAACTCGAATATATTTACAAGATTTAGTAGCTTAATCATAATATACTTAAGTAATACATTAAATTAATACTAAAAGCTTTAAATATAAAATCCAAACTTGAGAGTGTAATTGATCCTCGAGTTTTTATCCTCACTCCCTAGGATTCACTAATTACTAGCTTTAAAATAGTTATATAACCGTTTCTTAGCTAGTACCTGTAACAATATCTATAGAACTGTGAATAGCCAGCCACTTAGTAAGATGGGATAAAGACTTAAAACTTTACATCAAATACAAACAAAGTTATCAAAAAAATTAATTAAATGTAATGCATGTACAAACAAATATCATCACATGATGTTATATGTTATCAAACAAATTATCAATTTTGACATAATATTTCCTACTCTTTGATTTCCTATATATACATATTGTGGACACCTAATTTTTACCCTTCCATAGTCTTAATTTTTATTTTTACAAAAAGGGTCTTAATTCAAAAAAATAAAAATTAACAAATAATGAAAATACCAAAAAAATAAGAAAAGGAAAAATTATAAAGATTTCGTAGATTTTTAGGAAGTAATTTATATTAGGAATAATTAGTTTAATATTAGTTTAGTTAAAAAATTTTAGTTTAGGGATTTAGATAGTTTAAATATAATTTAATTGTAATGAATGTTAAGAAACAGGTTAACGGCCTAACGGATAAGTAGCGGAGCGCTTGGGTAGATTTAGTTGGAGGTCACGGTCTCGAGTCTCTGTAGACATTAATGTTTTTATTTTTCTATCTTTGCAAAAGAATTATATCTAATTAAATCATATGGGTTTAGCTAAATCAGATTTGAATGTGATTTGAATCTAGTTTAAAAAAAAAAAAAAATTGCTTCATCACAGAACAGAAACAGCAGCATTCCATCACTCCATAGAACAGAAACCCGACGGATACACAGCCCAATTCCGACCAGGAGTCGTGCCGCAATCCGGACCGCAATCCGGAAACTCTGCAGCAGTCCATACCGAAATAGTTCAACCAGGAGATACTCATTCACTGTTCACGATTGACCACAGCTCTCCAACGCCTGACAGTCCTCTATCCTTGCCGCTGGACAGTTCTTGGCTAAACTCTACGCCGTCGTCACTGATCCGACAAACAACACGCTTGAGCAGTTTCCGTCCACGCCGATCGGTTACGCAGCAACGAACAGCAGCCTCATCGTCACTAATCCGACAAACGACATACCCCTGACCGAATTGTAATCCACTGATCCGACAAACAACACGCTTGAGCAGTTTCCGTCCACGCCGATCGGTTACGCAGCAACGAACAGCAGCCTCATCGTCACTGATCCGACAAACGATACGCCCCTGACCGAATTGTAATCCACGAACGCTGCTGAACGTTGGCCAGACGAATCCAACCCATACACAACGTAATCCAAGCGACATTCCACACTCTCAATCCAAGCCATACCCCGACGACACGATGCACCACATTGATCGCCTAGAACGTTGAATTGAAGAGACATCCTGATTCCATCCACCGAATCCAACAAAGCCAGATTAAATCCGACGAACATCCAAAGGCCAAAGTCAAATAAAATCCAACATCCAAATTTCCGAAGCCAAAGTCTACGTTTACTGACGATCAGCTGCACACTCCTTCTCCCCGACAAACTCAATCCACTGCCGCATCCCAATAGACTTAACCGTGCACGAGTACTCTCATCGTCGCTTTATAAACGTGCGTGATCAGGTGAGTTCCGTCGATGGTTAGTTTTTGCTCTGGTTTGATTATTGTTATATTATTATCATGTTATTGGTTCGTTAACAGTAAATATATTTTGTATATATGAATACCTTGGTTTAGGAAACTCTAGTATTAGTTTTTATATCAAGTTTATTGCCTGATGTTGTTAATGGCAAGGATATGAGGTTGTTAAGATCAGTTTTATTAGTTCATGTGATATATAATATGTATATATGTATATATATGACTTTAGGAGTTTTATTATTAGTTCTTATATAAAGTGTATTATATAAAATTATTTTATTTTGGTGGATAGTTATATATATTAGTTTAATGATTGATAGAATTAGTTGTATTTTTAGATTTGGCTTTACTTAAGGATTTATCACGTAGAAAATTGTTTTTCTTTAAATAAAAATTAATAAAATGCCCTTTTAAAAAATAGGATGGTTAGAATTTTTTTTTATAAAATAACGGCACTTAAGTGTTAGGACCCTTTAGATTTTTTTTTTTAAAATAACCAAATCAATTAAAATGTAAACTTGGACGGTTTTCAAAATTAAAATCAAGTAGCACACTAAAGATTTTTAAAAAAGAACTACGATCGTCTGATCTCGGCTAGCGGGTACGTAAGCAACTTCGGGGCGACGTTAAAATATGTAATTTTTTTTAAATTAAAAAATCATTTTGATGTTGATAAAATAAAAAAAAAAAACTTTAATTGACTTCTTTTCTATGGTTAGACATCTTTTCCATAGTTTAGATGTCTTTTCCATAATTTAAATATTTTTTCCATAATTTAGATGTCTTTTTCATAGTTTAGATATCTTTTCCATAATTTATATGTCTTTTTCATAGTTTAGGTTTCTTTTTTATGATTCAGACATCTTTTCTATAATTTAGATTTTTTTTTATGGTTTAAAAATCTTTTTCATAATTTAGACATCTTTTCTATGATTAGAAAAAAAAATTTTTCCTTTCTTTTTTTTTTTTTAATGTTTTAAGTATCTTTTCTATATAAAAGTTTCATCATGTAGAACATTACATATTTCATAAAATCTTTAGGGTTTCTCTTGAAAATAATAAATTATCACTTAGTTGTTTTTAAAATAAAAATCTTAATTTGGCACTTTTCAAAAATTAGGTTTTTAGGTTTTTTTTTTATAATTAGGAATAAAAATTAGGCTTCTAGGGATTTTTCTTAATAAAAATAAAATGGTTAATAAAAACCCAAATTCAACCAATCATTTTTTATAAAAAGAACTACGATTATCTGATCCCGGCTAACAGGTACGTAGGCACCTTCGGGGAGACGATAAAATTTGTAGAAACTTAGGTTCTTTTTTTCTTTTGATTTTATTTATTTATTTATTTTAAATATTATAATTAGAAAAATAATCCTAATTTCGGTAAATAGATAGTGGTACCTATAAGGGTTTAATAGGTTAGCCCCCGAATTCAGAACCCTCTGGTTCTTCATTAAATTTGAAATCAAAGACCGCTAACCAAATCGTAATCAATCCACCTAATTGGTTACGGTTTCTTTTTCTTTTCCCGACTTCGGTCGGGTGGCGACTCCAAAAATGATTTTTAATAAAAAAACCGAAATTTCTCAATTTTTTTAGTCGATGATTAATATTAAACGGGTTAGGGTTTAGTATTAATCAGGAAATGAGAAATCAATTGAAATAAATAGAAAATCGAAAAATCAGACTCGACATATATTATGTGTTATTACATAATTCACTCATAAAGCACTTATATAACACTTTTAGCACTACATATATCATTATTTATCATCCAATAACATATCAAATGTCTAATTATATCATAAATCAGAATCTTATACTTAATTACCCTAAATTAAAAATTAACTTAAAATATGCCATTTTACCTATTACATGTATATTTCATGATAAATAATTATATCTAACACCTTAAATGCTACAAACATCATTCTACATTAAATATTAACATCTTAAAATTCTTAATTATACACTAAATTAGTAATTATCCATTTAATTACTAATTTAGCCTAAAATCACCTATTTTATACATCATTTTAAAGTTTAAAAATTATCTAAAAATTTCGAAAATAGATTTTTGAAAAATATCTTCATAGCACTATTTTAAATACTCTAAATAACCTATACAAAAATTTTGAGTTCAAACTTACATTATTAAAGTCATTTATTTTTAAATAAAAAATAAACTCGACTTTAGGGATTTCTTAAGCACTATATATTATGAGACCTAATTTTATTAAAATAACATTTTTCTTAAAAATTATACGTAAAAATACAATAAAATCAAAGGGAAAGATCAGACTCACCAACATTGATTGCTCTAGCTACTGCCGATTACCATGGCCTCGTCGACTGGTTTAGATGCTGCCACCACCGTTTGGTAGTGGTGGCCGTCTACTCTCAAGTGGTTGTTGATCCTAGTTTTCTCTTATAACCCCTATTTCTACACTAATTTTATGTAAATTTGATTTTTCCTCTCTTCTCCCCTTTCCTTAATTTTTTTTTCTAATTCCTAACTCACCAAAATGAGGAATGGGGATGGTGTTCTAAATTTATAGGGTTGCTTAGATGATTTGTTAAATTATTTGTTATCATTTATCCTTTATCCTCTTCCATTTTACTTTCCGTTTGGCTAAATTTTATTGGATAATTTTCTTCTTTAATTTTCAACTTGCCATGCCTAATTCCTTATCATTCCACACTTTTCATGAATTTTTCTTGATTTTTTTAATTATTTGTGAATTTTATTTAATTATTTAGTATTATTTTAACATATTTCGAGTATTTTAAGTAATTTTACATATTTTTACCTACACGTAAATACATACATGATACAAGTAAATACTCCTATTTAAGTTATTTTATGATTTTTAGTGTGCATATAATTTATCTCTATTGATTCGTTAATTAGCGGAACTTGTTTTTATGTATTTTCAATAAATAATAGGTAATATACATATAATTCAATATTATAAAAATTAATTATTTATTATTTATTTTTCTAAATCTAAATTCACGGGATAACTTTTACTAATATCCCTAGTTTCATTGTAAAATTTGAACTCAATCAGACAACTTATTCGATCGCCTTAAATTTTACGAATCGAACTCTGAACACTTAATTATGGGGTTTACAACCAAGTCCTTAGCTTACAGATTGGCCGCCATGATCTGTCAAGCTCTCTTACAACAACTCATAGAAGCAGAGGCTAAGCTTTAGCATATTAAGCTATTTAAGAACCAAGCTCTCTCTAATATTTACTTATCTCTAGGGTGGAGGAAGGCCATCCATGTTCCAACTTATCCTAAGGTTAGCATGGTTTTGTGCCAATCTATGCTAGTCCAATTGGGGCAAGGCATCAAATAGCTCGACTAACCAATCTAACAGCTTGATCAACATAATATTAAGCTTACCAACACACATGTTAACCTATGATTAACTTCCCTCTCGACCTTCAACCGACCGTTAATCAAAGTTGATTTTAAGTTCATATAGGGTATTCGATACATAATATTCGAGTGTTTTTACACAAGATCCAACTTAGCCTGCAACTATCATTTACTTTATAACAATTGTAAAGTGTTGACAATAGCATTTGAGCTATATGTGCTACTATTTAGTGTATTGTTAATTGTTTAGAGCAATAACATATGGAGGGTAATGATTATTTGAGCACTTTAGGTGTTTATCTGAAGTTACAATAACTTTTTATTGTGCTTTGTTTTACTTTGTTTTTAAAATTCAAAAACAGAGTAAGTATTCGCATATGAGTTTCAAGGTAATGTCCACTTATGTGTAGTTGTTGAAGTTTTGGGTGGTTTTAGGGTAATGTTATACTAGCTATAGCCCTTATTATAGTAGTACCATACAAGAAGTCTAAGGTGTTATTGGTGTTTGAAGAGAAAATGATATATCCTAGTGTTAATGCTGTCATCAATTACAATGATAATGGAATCCCCTTTCTATGATTTGTAAATCCGAAGTATGTTGAGATACATAGAAGAAAAGCTTGATGAGCTCGCTAACACAATGACCAAGCTAACTAGGGCTGTTAGTCTGCTTGCTGCCAATTGGGATGCTATAACAAACCCTGAAGATGGTCGAGCTAATTACTGGTAGAGGAGAGATTGGTGTGCTTAGAACTGAGCTAATAATAATGCCCAAAAGGTGTTGAACCATAAAAGAATGCTCGAGGTGAGAAAAGCTCACAAGAGGATTGACCTTGAGGAAGTCAATGAGGAAAGGTGAAGATGATGGTACTTGGCGAATGTAATGGATAGTAGAGTTATGAACAAAATTACGATCAAATATAGATACCCCATCTTAAGGTTAGATGACATGCTTGACAAACTGAAAGTAGTTAGAATCTTCAGCAAGATCAACTTAAAGTTTAGTGATCATCAATTCAGATGAGGCATGGAGACAAATGGGAAATTGTGTTTAAGACTTGATATGGTCTTTATGAATGAATGGTAATGCCTTTTGGTTTATCAAATGCTTCGAGCACCTTCATGAGGTTGGTGAATCACATGCTAAGAAATTTGATAAGAAAGTGTGTCATGGTCTATTTTGACGACATCCTTACATATAGTGCCGACTTGTTGAGCCATTTAGACCATCTCCGAGCTGTATTTGATGTGCTCTAAGCTGAATAACTTTTCAGCAACTTAAAAAAGTGTTGTTTCTACCAAATGGAAGTGGTTTTTCTAGGATATGTAGTTAATAGATGAGACTTATGAGTTAAAGATAAGAAGATTCGAGCAATTTTTGAATGACCAACTCCTACTACTTGTGTCAAGTTGAAAAGTTTCCTTGGATTGGCATCCTTTTACTAATGATTCATTAAGGGTTTTAGCACCATTGTTGCACTCCTTACCGAGCTAACAAAGAAGAACATTAACTTTAAGTGGGGAGAGAAAGAAGAGAGAAGATTTGCCTAAGTGAAGGAGAGATTAATCTATATACCTATGTTAGCCTTACCCAACTTTAAGAAAATATTTAAGCTTGAATATGACACATCAAGTGTTGGTATAGGTGTTATATTGATGCAAGAAGACTGACCTATTGCCTACTGTAGTGAGAAGCTATGAGGACCTCAATTAAATTATTTTGTATATGACAAAGAACTCCTAGCACTTATACGAGCACTCTAAGTATGGTAACATTATCAACTACCGAAAGAGTTTGTCATTTATATAGATCATGAATCCCCACAGCATCTCAAAAGTCAGACTAAGCCATCAAAGATATAAGCACAATGGTTTAAATTCTTAAGAGGTTTCGATTTTATGATTAAATATAAACAAGGAAAAACTAATGTAATTATCAATGCCTTGTCAAGAAGATATGTTCTTCTTATTAAACTACAAACTAGACACTTAGGATTTGTAAGCATTAAAAAACAATATCCTCAAGACATCCATTTTGGTCCAATATTCGGATGATGTGAAGAAGGAAGAATAGTGGATGACTACTACGTGGAAGATGGATATCTGTTTTGGGGAGGCAAGTTATGTGTGCCAACCTGTTCTTTGAGAGAGTTGCTAGTGAGAGAAGCTCATTTTGATGGGCTTTATGGACATTTTGGAGAAATAAGAACATATGAGTTGTTGAATGGTAGATTCTCTTAGCTTAAGATGCGATGAGATGTGCATCAGATTGTTGAGAACTGTACTACTTGTAAGAGGGGCAAAAGTCAAACCAAACAAGGGAAATCAATGCATTACACATCTTGATTAGACCTTGGAATGAATTGAGCATGGATTTTATCTTCGAATTACCTCGAAATACCCAAGGCAAAAACTTTGTCATGGTTTTAATGGATAGAGTCAATAAGATGGCACATTTTATGCCCTATGCCAAAAATAACAATGCTTTGCCTATTACTTTTCTGTTTTTATAGGAGATTGTTCATTTATATGACGTATCGAGAAGTATGGTGTCCAATCGGGATAGAGTCTCTGAGCTATTTTTAGAAGACTCTTTGGTGTTGAATGGGAACCAAACTCCTTTTTAGCACTTCTTGCCACCTTTAGACCGATGACTAAATAAAGGTTGTTAATTGCATTTTGGGTTCACCGCTCTAAGCTACAGTGAGAAAGAACTTAGCTAGTTAGGATGTCTATGTGCTCGTAGTAGAATTTACTTACAACTGAACAGTACATAGCACTGCCAAACAAATACCCTTTAGAGTCATTTATGGTTTCAACACAAAGTTAGCCCTTGATTATGTCTCAACACCCATGCCCGAGAAAGAAGACCCTAGTGTAAGTGCCTGAGTACAGTCTTTTCAACAAATTTATTAGAAGGTTGCTTGATAAACTGATCAAGCTGCCAAGAAGTTAAGGGAGAGGGTAAAGGAAGGAAGACATACAGTTTCAGCTCAGTAACTTAGTACAGTTGCACTTAAGTAAAGAAAGGTTTTTAAGCAAGAGGAAAAGCAAGTTGTCTGCTCGAGTAAAAGGTCATTTCAAAATACTCTAAGTGATCAATGATAATGACTACCAACTATAACTACTTGAATACCATGGAGTTTCTGATACTCTCAATATTTCCAATCTCAACCCTTATCAACCTGAAGGAGAATAGAATAAAGACCAGCCAAATTTGATCTCAAATCTAAATCAACCTAGAGGGGATGATAGGAATCGAGCAACTAGGCTACTAAGCCGAACCCAAGCTCGAGGTCTTGAAGGTTTGACAAAGCAGATTTTCTTGTTCCAGCCAACAGCCAAAGAAGCTAAGGTAATCTTAATTGCCGAAAGTGTCAAGTTGAGCAACTTCATATCTATTGATGATCAAATGCCAACCTAAATTACGCTCTACTGACAGCTCAACCCATTCACTCAATTGTTCGCTTATACCTGTATCGATCACTTGCTTGACAATACTTATGTGGAGTACTCTTGGACGCATTCGAGTTAACTTCACCTCAGAAGAATCTTTACCTCTACTCAGCATCTCTGCTTGACAAAAGTCTAATTAGTCATACAATTTTTTCTATTTTACTAGAAGCCCAGCCACTAGGCACTAGCCACTTATTTAGCTAGCCACATGTTCAGAAAACCACGTAAAAGCATTTGCAATGTTGATTACCTCTTTTCTTGATTTTTCATTTACAAACTTTTACATTCCTTGTATTTTACTTCTTTTAGACAATATACATTTTCTCTATTCCATTTTTAGAAGGTTTCCCTAGATTATTGACTATAAATACCCTTATACATTATAACTACAACAATTTGATATTAAATATATTGTATTTTCCTCCTGTAAACTACTAAGCTTACTTCCATCCTTAAATCTTATCCTACTCCTTGAACAAGGTTAGGTGGTGAGTGACTTCACTAAGCTACTTATGTATCATATTGAGTTAATTTGTAAGTCCACGGAGATTCCTTAGCATGTTACATTCTCAAAATCGTTCATAAGATTTTGCTTAATTTACTTTTCATTTTCATGCATTCCATCATCGTTTTCGGATTTTCTATGAGTTTAAACCCACCTCTAATATAGCTGACCTTGTCCACCCTTGGCGCAGTCTATCATTGTCTTTGCATTCATGGTTTAACAACTAATGCTACTAACCTGACATCATCCCAAACCATACAAATTACGTTAGCTAAGTGATAAAGGGGCATTGCAAGTTATCAAGCAGGTCTTAGTGTCGATTTCAATTGGCAAATACTAAGACAAGATGCTATGTGGTGTCTTGCCAATGAATGCCTTCCACATCTTGTTAGGACAGCGATGGCTATTTGATCCAAGGGTTGTATATGATGGGTTTAGAAATATTTGCTCATTTGAGCATGGAGATTAGAAAGTTAAGTTAAACCTAATGACACCCAGCTAAGTAAGGGACATGCAAACCTAACTCAACTGAGCTGAGAAGAAGGAAAGCCTAATTCTGACTAGAATTGAGCTATTGCTAGAAATGAAGTTTATTACCTCGACCTGACTATTGAAGATGAAGGAATAGGAAGTTAAGTTGCTTGCCAAGGTATAGCACTTACTAGAAGAGTTTTTTAACTTGTTTCTTACCAAACTTTCGTAATGACTACAACTTTCTTGAGGTATAAGCCAAAGACCTATAGTTTAAAGCTACCTTACAAAATCTTGCCTATATGATGAAGTCGGAGCAAGTTGTTGAGCTCCAAAGGCAAGTAGATCAATTAATTAAACAATGATATATTTGAGAATCATTAGGTCCATGTATAGTACTTGCCTTATTGGTGTTGAAGAAGAATAGATCATAGAGAATGTAGTTTGTAGGTCTTGTATAAGATATCAAGAGTGGGGTAAATTGATAACTTTTTGGTTTTAAGAGCAAGAACCCTCTTAATAACTTAAATAGCATAAGAAGTATTTAAAAATTGATTGTTTAACTTAAGTGTAAGATAATAAATCAAGTAATAAAATTTAAAAAGTAAATAGGATAGAAGAAGATCAGACAATCGATTTAAAGAGTTTCGGTTTTGTGCCTATTGTTCTCTTCCAACTCCATCGTTAGAGACCCTGATGCAGACCAAGACCAATGATAGAAAAGGCTGATTGTAGGGGTAGGTCTAAGCTTGTTGAAAGCATGAAGAAGGTAATAGGATCATGTGAAAAATGGTAAAGGTAAAGTAAGCAAACTCACGAATAGCTCCAAGGATATAACATACCAAAGAACTTCTAAGAACTCATGACACAACTCAATATAACGCATGAGATGGTCCGGTGACATTACTCTCCACTTAGCTTTACTTAAGGATTAGGAGAAGAGTGAAAGAATAAACAAGCTAACGAAAGCAATATTTACAAAGGGGAATATTTCGTGTATTGATGATGATAAGATAATGTAGTTACATGTATATTGGGTATTTATATTTGAGAAACTAGGGCAATTTGCCTAAAATGTGTAATGTCTAAAAGAAGTAATGTACAAAGAATAATAAAGGTTTCAAATGATAATTCAAGTAAATTAATGATTAATGCTATAGATTCCTTTACGAAAGTCTAGGATACATGGCAGCAGCATATTCAAGTTTGGTTAGGATGGGGGGATAAGCAAGAGTGCTGAATAGAGGTGCCAGACAAACCTGAGCTCATTCAAGAAAGAGTGGCTATGGATATGTGTTGCAGCTTTCGACTTCTCAACACCAATGTTGCCAATATGGAGGTTAGTTCGGCCATAGCCGAGCAAGGGTGTGTAAGGGGTCAAGCGATCAGCAGAGTACTCGGTTAGTTGACACACTTCTTTTGAGAGACATGAAGTCACTTAACTTAGCATTAGGAATTGGTTGGCAATAAGGATTAACTTAGCTTTGACAGGAGTCAATTGGAGCAAGAGAATTTGCCTTGTTAATCCTTCAAGGCCTCAGGCTTGGCTGCTAGTTAAAGGTCCAATAGTTAGATTCCTATCAGACACGATCTTCCTTACCAGTATTGTTCCATTAGTCCAATACTTTCAATAATAAAAAATGAATCTTGAGATCACAAGGATATCTAGTTACTCTCTCCCTTGTCACATTAGCTTCTCCCTAAACTAAACACAGGTCTACATAGACTTACTAGCCTCATACTTACTCAAATACAACTTCTCAATAATTATTACAAGAAGATGAGATAATACAATCAAAGATCTCTTTACAATATTCACCTAAAAACAAGAATAATGAAATGAGAAATATGTTTTTGCTTAGTGTCTAACAATTTGCATCAAAGAATTTTTGAAATTTAATTCTAATCTCAATAATATGTTCTATATCTTGTGTAAGTTCAACTTAAATTGAAAAACCCTTGTGTGTAATTGTTAGACGTAGATTTTTCTCCAAAGACTTTATTTAAATGTGATTATCTTTGTTGTTGTTGGAAAGAAATCCCATAAAAATATGAGCCAATTTTTTATTTTTTTTTTAAACTGGAATGCCTGTTGTTCCTAATTTGTTTCTTTGTTGAGCTTAAGCTATTTGAATATTGCAACACGTATAACTTGCTCTGGCTCCTTTTTATGTATATGGAGATTCAAAAAATTTAAGGATCCTACTTTAAGTATTGTGGATAAACATGAAAAAATTTGGATATATTCTACCTATGTAGGCTTTGTTTATTTGAATATCTTTATGAATAAAAATCTCCTGATCATAGCAAATCATATCCTCTTCCTCAAATGGATTTATTTTGAATATTTGAAATGAGAATTCCCAAAAAAATCTGGTTAGACATATCTTGGCAATTAGTACTTATCTTCGATAAAATATCTTGGAATTTCTTGACCTTATTTGGAGTTTAATTCGTATTTATCAATTTCAGTTGCAAAATTTTGAATTAATGAGCCTTATTTTGAAGTTGCAGCTTATCCTCTTTTGAAAAATAGAAATACTTTATTCCTCTATTTGAATTTAATTCCCTAAAACAACTTAGGAGATAAACAGAATCTTTAAACTTCCATGTCAGCAAATCTACATGTCATTGGATTTTTGCTTAATCTTCGAAAAAAAAAAATGAACTTGCTGCTATATTCGTGCCATCACTCTCAACTTTGTCTTTATATCAACTTGAATAATATTCATAGATGTTCAAAGTTCCTTCATTAATCTGATTGCTATGATCTACTTAATAACATTTAACCAAATGTAAACTTCTCTTAAAATCTTTAAGGACTAAATCTAACTTTAGTAGAATGGAATTGAACGCTTTTCCAAAATATGCCCAATAAAATAGAGTTAAGCTTTCTATAATATTTGTCCAGCTTAACTTGTTTAGATTAGTCAAAAATTAGCTTAGTAACAGCTTCTAATCTCGAATCCGTACATTATTAATACAATTCTTCTGTTTTGTTGATCTAAATCCTGACATACTTTTTGACCAACACAATTCGAAATTTAATTTTCTTTCTTGAATTGATTTCATTCTAAAGTTGACCTGTACACTTATTTCGTATTAATTTCATTCTAAAGCTGACCTATACACTTGTTGTTTTTGTTAAATACACTTTAATCTTTTTGTTATCATCAAAATATATTAAAAAAAAAATTAACATAATTGTTAACTAAGCTATCAATAGAATCACTATTAAGTATCAATACCTAATCCCAAGGCTTGACGACATGTTAAAAAAATTGCATGGGGTAAGGATATTCTCGCAGATTGATTTAAAGTTAGGTCACCATTAGATTATAACGAGATGTAAAGATCAATGGAAAACCGCATTCAAGACTTGATATGGGCTATATGAATGGTATGTGATGCCATTTGTTCTCTCCAATAGCCTTAGCACCTTTATGAAATTTATGAATCATGTGCTTAGATTTAAATTTGTAGTGGTGTGCTTTAACCATATACTTGCATACAGTTCTAATAAAGAGAAACATTGTAAGCATCTCTAAGTAGTCTTTTTTATGCTTTGAGTCGAAAAGTTATATGAAACTTGAAGAAATTTGATTTTTGCCAACCTAAAGTAGTTTTATTAGGTTTTGTTGCGAGCAAAGGGGGAATCTAAATTGATGAAGACAAGGTCTGAGCTATTATTGAATGACTAATGACAATCTATTCTATAGTCCATGGTTTGTTCCTTTAACCAACGCTTCATCAAGTACTTTAGTACCATAGTAGCTTATTTTAACCGAGCTATTAAAGAAGAATGTAGAGTTCAAGTGTGGAGCAAGAGAACACCTTTAAATCGTGTTAACGTAGCATATTATCCCATGATTGCCACAAATATAATGCTAACATAACTTTTTCGTAATAAATAAAATAGAAAAAGAAGCAAATTAAATGGAATTATAAAAAATAAAATAGCATAAAATTATAGAAAAATAAAATATCAAAATCTAAAACATAAAAAAACAAATAAAATATCAACAAAGATGAAAACTATACAAAGAAAAATTTTCTAGCCTCCCAAATACTCTTATAGGTTTTGATTTTTTATTTACTTATTTTTTTTTTAGGGTGGGGGGGATAGCGTATAGGGGTGAGGGGGTGTAGTGCATGGGGAGGAACCCCTTGTAGGTAACTGTCAACCACCTCTTAACTTTAGGTTAGCTGAAAAGTCTAATATAAAGTAATAAGTTCACAATATATTATAGTCAGTAGTTACCTCATAACATTCAGGTGGCCAGAAAGTATTTTTATATATTTTAACAAATTTTTATCATTTTTTATTTCTTTTTTTTTAGCTTTTAGATTTTCATTATTTATAATTTTGCATAATCTCTTGCTTTTTTTTTTTATTTCCAGATATTTTAAAATAGGTTATGTCGGCCCCATGTGTTAAATTACGTACTACATTAGATTAACTTAATGTACGTTGATGGAATTTCTTATTTAAACTGGTTCATAAAACATCGATCTTTTCTTTTAATTAGTTGAAAATTTTATTGCTTATATGAACCTATCTCTTGAAGTTGATCCCCTCTTTTGTAGTTTTCTATAACTAATAATAAACAAGTAGAATCTATATGTATTATTTAATTAGCCGTCTTCTTGAAAATCACCTATTTAGTACCGACCTAATATTATTCAACAAAGATGCAAACACTAATGATTAATAAGAGATTCTTAGTGCATAAATTGATAGTCCTCAGGCATATCAATCTACGGAGAAATCAAGAGTAAAGTTATGAGAGGAGAATTGAATTAAATTATGATTGGTGAAAGAATTTCAAAGTAATGAATCATAGTCAAGAGATTTGAGAAATATATGAAAAGATAAGCTTTGTATCCTTGTTATCAATTGCAACTATTAGTGACATATATTGTTTGGAAGAATATATCAAGTCTAATTAAGAATATAAACATTGGCAAGGAAAAAAATTAAGAATTTAAACAAACCTAAACACAAGGATCTGAGTAAGTTAAAAATTTATAAGTATATGTATGAAATAGATATAAGAAATTTAATCTAAATCCCTATAATTAAGTTACGAAATTTTGAATGGCCTAGAGCATAAAAGGATAGATTCGATACATATCTACTATTCTTCTTAATAAAATTATATAAATACAAATAAAATAAATTAATTCATGATTACCACAATTAAATTACATTTTGAAGATACCACATCATAATTCATAAAACATTGCATTTATAAGCTGCAACTTAATGCATTGGGTATTATTATTAAATCGCATTTAATAAATATAATTTTATTATCTTATTTATTATTTGTGTTAAATATATAATAAAGACAATGTGATTGTTCGCGTGATATGATACACATTAAGTTTTGGGTTCATAACATAAAGGAAGTGCTGTTGTGTTTTATGTTGCATTTACTATTATTATAAAATTTGTGTAATAAATTTAATATAATTGGTATTTGTGTAATATTTATTAATTTTCATGATAAACAAACAAATTTCTCGTAGAAGCATAATGGATACATAATGCTTAAGTTCTAAGTTTGGTAGAATAACAAAAAAAAGGTTGAATTAGGTACTTCATAACATAAGAAAGTTATCTATCCTCATCGGTAAGGAAATTTCAAGATGAACATTTTTAGGATTTTTTTATAGTAATGCTAGTCAAGATAACTTACTAAGTATAGTAAGTAACTTGACATAGCAAAATAACCCCTTTTTAAGAATGAGAATGAAATATCTTATATCTACGAATTTAAATAAATATATATTAAATAACTTAAAGGATAAGAAATAGATAATAGTACTTATATCAAAGATGCAACTAATCTATATATAATGGAAATCTTATAAAAACATAAGATAATGATAAAATTTAATGGAAACAAATCTAAAATATTTTTTGAAATAGATACCTTAAATTCTCACCTAATCTTTATAAATAGGACATTAGTCCTTTTTTATAATAAACTAATAATAAAAACTCTTACTATGATTTTTTGTTGAGGGTACAAAGAGGGAAGAGAGAGAGAGAAGATATTAGGAGGCACATTATACAAAGGCATAATATGAATTTGAAAAGAGATGAATTTTGAAAAAAAGAAGAAGGAAAATAAACCCTTAAACCTATGATTGTATCGATTAATCATGATGTACATTGTATTAGGCATTGATTATTTGATCAATTGGTTAGAAATTAACAAGAATGGCTCGAATATGTGATTCATACGACTGTTGATTGTGTAGCATTTACTGCATCTAATTTTTCCATAGTATTTGTTTAATTAATTTAATGTAATTGGTATTTCTATAATAATTATTAACTTTCATGGTAAACAAATAAATTTCTCATAAAAGCATAGTTGATCCATAATGCTTAAGATCTAAGTTTTATAGAATAATAGAAAGGGTGAGTAATAGACTAATAGAAAGGGTAAGTAATCTATCCCCATCAGTAAGAAAATTTCTATATGATATTTTTCAAGGATGAGAGTGAAATATCTTGTATTCATGAATTTAAAGAAATATATATATCTATTTAACTTAAAGAATAAGAAACAAATAATATTACTTATATCAAAGATGCAACATATATATATATAATGGAAATCTTATTAAAATATAAGATAAAGAGAGAATTTAACGGAAACAAAGCTAAAATATTTCTTAAAATAGATATCCCAAATTCTTACCCAATCTTTATAAAATAAGGCATTAGTCTTCTCTTATAGTTAACTAATAATAAAAACTTTTACTACGATGGGTTGGGTTGTAGGGGAAGAGAGAGAGAGAGAATAGGAAGCACATTATACAAAGGCTTAACGCATATTTGAAAAAAGAAAAGAGTTTTGGAGAAAAGGAGGAAAATCAAGCCTTAAATCTAATTATCAATTATTATACAAATAGGGGTTTTGATTAATTATGACGTACATTATATCAGGCATTGATTATTTGATCTACTGTTTGGGGTTGATGAGCAGGGCTTAGGTATGTGACTCCTATGGTGGTTGATTGTATAACATTTACTACATGTGATTTTGCCATAATATTTGTGTAATTAGTTTGATGTAATTGGTATTTGTATAATATTTATTAATTTTCCTGATAAATAAGCAAATTTCTCATAGAAGTATAGTGAATCTATAATACTTAAGTTTGGTAGAGCAATGGAAAGGAGGTTGAATGGGGTATTTCATAACAAAGGATGAGTAATCTATCCACATCAGCAAGGAAATTTCAAGATTATATTTTTTAAGGATAAGAATGAAATATCTTGTATCCATGAATTTAAAGAAATATATATATATAACTATATAACTTAAAGAATAAGAAATAAATAATATTACTTATATCAAAGATGTAACAAATCTATATATAATGGAAATCTTATCAGAATATAAGATAAAAAGAAAATTTAATGGAAACAAAGCTAAAATATTTCTTAAAATAGATACCCTAAATTCTTACCTATTCTCTATAAAATAGGACATTAGTCTTCATTTATAGTTAACCAATAATAAAAAATTATGCTATGATGGGGGGAAGAGAGAGAAAGAGAGAGAGAGAGAGATGAGAATGCACATTATACAAACTTTAATGTAGATTTGAAAATAAAGATGAGAGATTAGGAGGTAGCTTAACACAAATTTGAAAAAGAGTAGAATTTTGGAGAAAAGAAAGAGAAAAATCTAGCCTTAAACCTATGATTATCAATTATTATACAAATAGGGGTTTTGATTAATTATGATATACATTGTATTAGGTATTAATTATTTGATCCACTGGTTCAAGGTTGACTAGCGTGGCCTAGGTACATGATTCCTATGGTGGTTGATTGTATAACATGTACTATATGTGATTTTGTCATAGTATTTGTATAATTCATTTAATGTAATTGGTATTTGTATAATATTTATTAATTTTTATAGTATACAAGAAAATTTCTTATAGAAGCATAGTGAATCCTTATCATTTAAGTTTGGTAAAGTAATGGAAAAAAGGCCAAATGAGATATTTCATAACATAAGGTGAGTAATCTATCCCCATTAGTAAGGAAATTCCAAGATAATATTTTTTAAGCATGAGAATGAAATATCTCGTATCCATGAATTTAAATAAATATATATATATCTATATAACTTAAAGAATAAGAAACAAATAATATTACTTATATAAAAAATACAACAAATCTATATATAATAGAAATCTTTTCAGAATATAAGATAAAGAGAGTATTTAACGGAAACAAAGCTAAAATATTTCATAAAATATATACCTTAAATTCTTACTTAATCTTTATAAAATTAACATTAGTCTTCTCTTATAGTTAATTAATAATAAAAACTTTTGCTAAGATTAGGGTTGGGGTGGAAGAAGAGAGATAGAGAGATTAAGAGGCACATTATACAAAGGCTTAAGGTAGATTTGAAAAGGAAAAGAGTTTTAGAGAAAAGGAGGAAAATCAAGCCATAAATCTACTATTATCAATTATTATACAAATAGAGGTTTTGATTAATTATGATGTATGTTGTATCATGCATTGATTATATGATCTATTAGTTTGAGGTTGACAAGCGAGGCTCACGTACGTGATTCCTACAATGGTTGATTGTATAACATTTACTACATGTGATTTTGCTATAGTATTTGTGTAATTAATTTAATGTAATTGGTATTTGTATAATATTTATTAATTTTTATGGTAAATAAACAAATTTCTCGTAGAAGCATAGTGAATCCATAATGCTTAAGTTTGGTAGAGTAATAGAAAAGAGGCTAAACGAGGTATTTCATAATATAAGGTGAGTAATCTATCCCCATATGCAAGGAAATTTTGAGATGATATTTTTTTAGAATGGGAATGAAATATCTAGTATTCATGAATTTAAAGAATATATATATATATATATATGTATATAAAACTTAAAGAATAAGAAATAAATAATATTACTTATATAAAAAATGCAACAAATCTATATATAATGGAAATCTTATTAGAATATAAGATAAAGAGAGAATTTAACGGAAACAAAGCTAAAATATTTCTTAAAATAGATATCCTAAATTCTTACCCAATCTCTATAAAATAGGACTCTTATAGTTAACTTGTAATAAAAAATCTTGTTACGATAGTTTAGGAGAGAGAGAGAGAATAGAAGACACATTATATAAATGCTTAACGCAGATTTAAAAAAGAGATGAGAGATTAGTAGGCACATTATACAAAGGCTTAATATAGATTTGAAAAAGAGAAGAATTTTGGAGAAAATAAGGAGGAAAATCAAGCCTTAAACCTAAGATCATTAATTACTATACAAATAAGGGTTTTGGTGAATTATGATATATGTTGTATTAGGTATTGATTATTTGATCCATTGGTTTGAGGTCGACGAGCATGACTCGAGTACATGATTTTGATTGTATAACATTTACTACATTTGATTTTGTAGTATTTGTGTAATTAATTTAATCTAATTAGTATTTGTATAATATTTATTAATTTTCATGGTAAACAAATAAATTTCTTTTGGAAGCATAGTGAATCCATAACACTTAAGTTTGGTAGAGTAATGGAAAAGAGATTGAATGAGATATTTCATAACACATGGTGAGTAATCTATTACTATTAGCAAGGAAATTTCAAGATGAAATTTTTTGAGGATGAGAATGAAATATATCATATCAATGAATTTAAAGATATATATATATATATATGTAATAACTTAAAGAATAAGAAATAAATAATATTACTTATATAAATGATACAACAAATCTGTATATAATGAAAATCTTATCAAAATATATGATAAAGAGAGAATTTAATAGAAACAAATCTTAAATATTTCTTAAAATAGATACGTTAGATTATCACTCAATCTCTATAAATAAGACATTAGTCTTCTTTTATAATTAACTAATAATAAAAACTCTTACTATGGTTAGGAGAGGGAGATGGGAGAGAGAGAAAGAGAGAGAGAGGATATTAGGAGGCACATTATACAAAGGCTTAATGCAAATTTGAAAAAAGAGATGAATTTTGGAGAATGGAAGAAGAAAAATTAACCCTTAAACCTAGGATTATCGATTATTATATAAATATGGGTTTTGATTAATTATGATGTACGTTGTATCAAGTATTGAATACTTGATCCATTGGTTAGAGGTTAATAAGCGCTGCTCAGGTACGTGATTTCTATCATTGTTGATTGAATGTGTTAAATTAGAAGTCAAAGCAAAACTATTAGAATATACACTGTTTTTGTGCTTGGAGTGAGATTAAAAATCTATCACAAGCTTCATCCATTATGAGACAGTCATTTGCATGAGGGGACTCAACAATATTGCTCCAAGTCAAATCCTAGTTGTTCATCTTGGAGCTCAAGCTACCCTACAGCCTTAATTTAGGTTTCCTATGTCCCAAGTCGAAAATTGTAGGCGTTGCAATTGCCTTAGCTTGAGCTACAACATGAACAACTATGATTTGGCTTATTTTCGGAGTTTTGGGTAAGCAATGGTACAATCTGCTTTAGTGAATTGAATATTAAGGAAATCTTTCCAAAGGAGCTTATGTGAGTGAGTATATAAGCAAAAAGAAAGATAAAAAGAGATGAAAGAAAGAGGAATACTTTTTGGTGAAGTGGGTCAATGGATCAAACAAGTGTGGTGATACCTATACTTAAGGATTTACATTAAGAGATGTGTAAATAGATTACTTACCATGTTTATTAAAGAAGTATACGCATATTTTAGATGCAATGTTGTTCTCTATTATTAACTTTATTATAATTTATTTTTGATATCTCGTTATATCTTGAAACTCAATTTTTAGGTTTCTTATAAATAACTAATTACATTTATGGGTTCAAGTTTATAATTGTGTATAGTATTTTAATTATTCCATTTCAAAAATCAAACTTTATGAGGTTACTTTATGGTGATACATGTAATTGCAACATAGGAATGATGAAGATGCATTAAGGAGAGATAAAAAGGTGAAATTTCTGAAAATTTTCAAAAAATAATAAATAAAAATAACATAAGAGGAAATAAGTGAAAATGTTTGATACACAGAAACGGATTAGAATGGAATAAAATAAAGACCAAAATCATAAATCATTTTTTGTATTTGTAAATGCTAATACAACAGAATCATATTAAATGCGTAAATAATATTAATTTCCAAAAATACCCTTAATAATTGTATGCTACAGTTTATTTAAAAGTTAAATAAGTAAATTTAAGTCAATGTAATTAATGAGAGTAAAATGGAATAGTGATTTTGTTAACTCAAAGATAGAATCAAATTCTCCATTAAAGACAGAATCAACGATTCCATATGATCACAATTCTGCCTTCAAATTGTATTTCCAAACATAAGAAAATGGAATAAAACCCCAAATCGCAATTTTATTCCAATCAATTTCCACATACCAAAGGTAACATAAGGGCTTCTAGACTATGATTACGAGGAAAACATCTTTGAAATTTTAAATTTTCAAGGATTTTACGAAGATTAACAATAACAATTTAGGATACTTTACAGATGTTGATGATGAAAAAAATATAATGAAAAATTTTGAAACCGATAAATGTAAATCTATAATTTTATATTAGATAATAAATTATTAGTAAATTCTATACAATCATACATAAAGTCTTAAGTAGGTTCTCTGTATTGACATGTCTCTTATATAACAAATTCTAAATCTTGATTTAGTATTAGTATTATATTATGTAATAAAGGTAGTAGTATATTTAAATCAATGTTATGTTTATTAATATATTTTTGAATAATTTTGTACTTGTGTTTACTATTTATACACAAGTATTATTTTTCAAGAAATATATAATAGTTTGTATATGTATATATAAGACAATCTATCAAGACACAAGATAAATAATTTGTTCCCATCAAGAAGAAAATTTGAGAGGAAATATTTTAAGTATGAGAATGAAATACCTCATATCTATGAATTTCAAAATATATATGTCTTCTATATTATTAAAGCCCCAAGTGCTAATGTACAACTTATGCAACCGTCAACTTTGTAAATTACCTATTTAGCCCTAATTCAATACTATTCAACAAAAATACCTATATTATAATAAATTTGTAAAATTATAAACATATTATATTATGAATAAATTTATAAATTTCCTCTTTCCTTTTCCACTCGATTTTTCTTTCTCTCTCACTACTTTTCAACTCCAACTTTCTTTCCCTCTCTCTCCTCCATTTTTTTTACCTCTTAATTTGTTCTCTCACTTCTACAAATAAAATAACTACAATTTTGGCATTAACCTTTTTAGTTTCTACTACATTTTCTCTTCCACATCTCACACTTTTCTCTCACATCTATACACTTTTCTATTTTGGTCAAACTTTCTATACATATTTACACATCTCATTTTTAATGTCTTTTTTCTATTTTGCTTAAAAAAATATCATCTTTTTTTTCTCTTTTTTATATAGAGAATATAAATTTATTAAGCACATATTATTACTTCATTTGAATTATATTTTATCAAATATGACATGCAAATATATAGTTTTCTACGATTGATATTTTTTTAATTATTATGTTAAAACTTTTTTTCTATAATTTTAATTTTTATTCTTCCACACAATTAATTATGTAAATATTATGAATTAAAGTTTCATACATTTGATGTTTATAAATTTGCACACACATTGTGTGTACAGATCCACTTATATGAACATAATACCTAAAAGAATAAAAAATAATAATATTACTTATATTAAAGATGCATCATATCTGTATATAATGGAAATCTTAAAAGAATATAAGATAAAGAGATAATTTAATGAAAATAAATCCAAAATTTTACTTAAAATAGATACTAAGTCCTCACCCCGTCTTTATGAATAAACCATTGGTCTTTTCTCATAATACATAAGCAATAAAATCTCTTGCTAAGAAAGGAGAGAGAGAAAGAAGAAATTAGGAGGCTCATTATACAAAAACTTAGAGTAGATTTGAAAAAGAGATGAATTTTGGAGAAAAGAAGAAGTAAACTCAACTTTTAGACTTAAAGTTATCAATTTATAACTATAACGCCCTAAAACCCAAAACACTATAACTTGCCACATGTCCTCACTTGTCAGGAACACGTTAAGGCTCTAAAACCAACTATAATCTCCTTAATTACTTATAATAATCCCTTATCATATATAAAGCAACAATTATTCAAATACATCAAATCGAGTAACTCACAAATAAGTTACTTTAGCCACAAATATACTAAATAATTAGATCTTGATATTCTATAATATACAGAACTAATCGTTGCTCTTTCCCAACTCGAGATGATAACAGTTTTCATACTTGTCACGAATTTATCTGTTTGACCTATAGCTGTAAGAGTAAAAGAGTGAGCCAAAACTTAGTATGAATGCACAAACATACATGAATGTCAAGCTCAGAACATACGTATGCATATAATGCAACTGTAATAACATATAAATAAACAACAATTTAGTTATCTTTAATTTAGGCCAACAATCATTAAATGGGTACTAATAATCCCACTACATGTGATTTGTGTTCACATACATAGGTGATATAATATAAATGTTCTCCTTTACACCTAAAGTCCAAAATTTAGAGTTTAGAGTCTAGAGACCAGAAACCTAATATTTTAGTTGCGTCATTCCATATGAAAGTCTACTAGAGAATCCCTACATACAATCGGTGGTTACTCTCATAGGGATCTGCCATTACGGGCCCTTAGAGTAAGCGAGTCAAGTATAACCAATGATTAAAGCAATTTAGGCTATGTATGAATTAGTCCAGTTACATTCTAAGTCTTAACAAGCACAACCATACAAATAAACACCACGTACTTGGAAAGCTAAATTTGAACAAAAAACAAAGTCCAAGCTAACCATGGAACTCAAGTCTAACAACCTGACAATTAACTAGGATCTACAACTTTAAGTCTTATACCGATTAGTTTTAACCACCCATTCAAGGAGAACTCGAATTCGATAACCAACACAAATCCATACGAAAAACAAGCAGTACATTAACCTTTAAGTATTCTAAAATAAAGTCCTACCTAGAAGTTATTAATGAATATATGATTTATTTAACTAAGGTTCCAGAAGAAATCGTCGAATCAAAATAATAATAACATGATACAATTAAACCAAAACAATGATATAACTATATATATAAGATTACTTTTTATAGGAACTTGAAAACTACATAATATATATATATAACATAACATATCTATATAGATAAAAGAAAGTATAAAATAGACACATAATTAGAGTATCGAATAATATAAATTATCAAATCGATATGGTAAATAAATAATACGTACTTAACAGAGAAAAAAATAGTATGATTTATAAAAACTCGTAAGGAATGATAAAATAATCATTAACAAATAAAACGGACATACTACGTGTGATATGATATGCCATATATATACATGATACTAATGTAATAAAACAATTAGATTACGAAAACATTGATAACAATAATAAATCGTACTAAATAATAGAAAGGATTCGTAGTATACTAAATCGACATCAGAGACTTACGTAAAATATGATCGTTAATATACTATATAAATAAACAGAAACTTGGCCTTAACATATATATACTTATAATCAAAATTTCGAATGCGATAAAATATATTTAACAATAACGGTAACGTTTGTATAAAAATTATTCTATATAACATGATAATCAATAATTATTAGCAATTATCGAATACTAACCATACTTAATTCAACACTAACTATAGAAATAATAAATAAAATAATAATAAGATATACACTATATATATGATATCTAATAAGAAATCGAAATGGTTCACGAACAAATATGATTTGACTTATTTCTAAATTTATTTTTAATATTTAGTTATATTTTCAAAACTCAAATTTTGAATATTTCGATAAGTGGAAAACTATAGCTATAAGTTTAAGTTTATAACTACATCATATTTTAATTAATCCATTTTAAAAGTCAAACTTTAAAGGGTTACTTTGTGGTGATAGACGTCATCATAGGTTTAGAATGATGAAGATTTATTAGGGAGAGATATTTAGGTGCAATATTAAAAAATTTTTGAAAAAAAAAAAATAAACTAAGAGGAAGTAAGTGAAACCTTAAGTGCTTCTTGGCTAAGGTTATGAGGAAGATATTTTCATAATTTTAATTTTTCAAAGACTTTAAAAAGTTGAATGATAAGAATTTAGGATACTTAAAAAATGTTGATGATAAGAAAAACATATTAGGAAATTTTGAAACTTATAAATATGTGATTCACTCATATGTTATTTATAATTTTATATTTGATAATAAATTTTCAGTGGAGTCCATACAAATAAATACAAATTTATGAGCAGGTTTTGTTATATTGATTTGTTTCTTATGTAATAAACTCTAAGCCTATATTGATTTAGTATTAATATTACATTATGTAGTAAATGTATTAGTATATTTAAATCAATATTATGTATTTTCATATGTTTTTAAATAATTTTATACTTGTATTTACTATTTATGCACATAAATATTACTTTTCAAGAATTATATAATAGTTTACATATGTATATTATAGATAACCCATTTTTGCCATATAATTTTTAGGTTTGGATTTGTCGGGTTTACATTAATTTTTATTTCGCTAGAAATAGTGGTTAATAAAATAGGATAATTAGTTAGTTGGTTAGATTAGTAGTTTATTAAGAGACATGACCAACACATCCATCGACATGCGTTGCCGTTACTATAAAGCTCCACATGCGTTGACAACATGTGAAGAGCGAATTTGACCTGCTTTGTAGTTAAAGAAGGTTTCACTTGTTTTTTTGTAGTTTTTCATTTTCTATTTGTTAGTTTATTTATATTAGTATAGTTTCATAAAGCTATTCGTTTAGATGTCTTTTTTTAATGTTAGTTACCAAGATTTTTCATATGTGCATAAAATAGCATCATTTTGCATCATTTTTTTTTTCTTTTAATCTTACCTTAAATCATTTTTTTTAATTTTCCATTAAATCATATATATATATATATATATATTAAATCTAGCATCAAACATATATTTTATAAAATTGCATTTAAAAAAAAAAGTTGCTCGAAATTGCATAAATTTTAAATCTTGCATAAAAGTAACATCTTTATCAAATTAAGTATAAGAATTGCATTTTTTCCACATTTTTGAATCTTGCATGAAATTCATGTGTTTGCTAAAAAAAATCATATTTTTTTTTCTAAAAATGGCATATCTGTATAAAATTCATATTTTGCATGTAAATCATATCTTTTCCATATCTTTTGAAAATTTTTCATAAAAATAATATCTTTCATAAGATTGCATATCTTGCATAAAATTTTTATCTTGCATGTAAATCATATCTTAGTTAGTTAGTTAGATTAGTAGTTTTCCTTAAGATTGCTTTTAGTTGAGTAATTTTTGGAGGATTGGGTTGGATAGGACAAAAAATTTTGTCTCATATATGATTTGTAATTTTGTTTGGTGATTGAATAAAAATTGGATTGATAAACTGAATAAAAAAACTTAAATTTTGTCCTATTTACACTATGATACAAAAATGAAATTCACTTGACAAGAAAAAAAAAATTTTCATTCTTAAAAATACCCCTCCATATTATAATATTGAGTTAATTAATATTAGTTTTATTAAATATTACAAAAAATTATTTATTTTATAATATACATAATTAATTTTTAATATAAATTTTACATCTAGTACTATGTAAACTAAATATGGCATAATAAACTTGTGTTATCCAGTTTTTCTTAAACTTGTCTAATCCAATCCAATTCAGTTCAATCCAATCCAGTATTTACAATTAAACGTTACCAAAATATCATTCTTTTTTAAAAAAAATTGCATTTTGCATCTTCTCATGATTTGATATTATCTAGATTAGGAAAAACTTTATCACTTAGAAAAAGATTTTTCCTAAATAAAAAACCTTAATTTAAAAAAAAAAAATAGTTTTCCTTAACTTTTTTTTTCCTAAATCTAGCAATAAAATTAGGGTACCTTTCTTAGAAATTTTTTTAAATAAAATAAACTAGAGAAAAACATAAACTTAGCACTTTTTTAGAAATAAAGGCAATCCACATACTAAAGTTTTACGAAAATATGAGAACTATGTTAGTTTGATCTCGATTATATAAGTACATTTAAGGTAAACCATAAAATTTTAAAAATATATATTTTTCTTTAGGAAAATTTTTAATAAAAAATCATTTTTCATTTTTTTTTTCACATTTTTGTTATTTTCGCATTTTTTTTTGGAAAGATCATAAAATTAAGGCGTTAATTTTTTTTTTTTTCAATTCTTACACAGTAACTTTTGTCTTTATAAGTTAGCTCAGAGTTTGGAATTTCTATTTAAAAATTTTCAAAATTTTTTAAGAAAATTTGTAGGCTACTAGCTTGATTAGGGTTTTTCACCAAAAAAATCTAATCTTCTTTTTACTAATCTTTCTGGTTAGTGATTCCAAATTTTATTCTTTAAAAAATATTTTTGTTTTTCTTCAATTTTATGTGGAGTAATTTATATTAAGTGGCTTATGCTTAATATAAATTAAATTAAAGAAAACCAAAATAGGGCTCAACATATATATGCCAATCTATGATTATTTTGTTGTATTTGTATCGTAATGCATATCATTGTATTATTTTAAAATTATGATTTGCTTATTACATAAAGAAGTTTATTTAGCATTTATATTCATATACATTTTGTATAATGTATTGCTTATATAAGAAATGTTATTTGTATAACTTATAATTATGTTTTATTCGATGTTGTAAGGATTTTTTGCTTTCACAATAATTTTGTTTACTAAGCATATGCAAATATAAATAAACTCAAGTAGGAACTATAGTTTTATATTTTAGTATAATACTTACTGTTATGACTTTTTGAGAGTGTTCATAATTATTAATTTCATATTGTTTATTATAAATATGCTTTGTTTTATGTACAAATTATAACCTTATACTCAAGAGTATAACATTTCAACTTATATTATTTTGTATAGTTACGTACAAGTAAGTATAACAAGTATGTTATAACAAATATTCATAATAAATAATTATTGTTAATTTGATTTGTGTTGATTTAATATAGATGATGTGATATATATGCTTGTATGTAAGTAATAAGTTATATATACATAAAGTCTACAATATATAATTCAATTTTGTGTTTAATGTACTAATTACTTGCAAAACCTTTTGTTTGTATATAGGTGTATAGCATTTCTCGTTATATAAATGTATATAAATAGTGTTCTACGTACAAATTATAATTTTATCTTTTGTTATAATAATTAGTGTTAAATGTTAAAACTTTTTCGAAAGTTTATATAAGTATAAAAGTAGTTGTTTATAAACAAATATACAATATCATATATAGAAAATATAAATTAGGGCTATTTATCAAACCAAATTGAACTGAAACGAGAATCGAATCAAATCTCTTCGAATTGGAAAATGCTGTTCTTTTGTATTTCAGTTTGGTTTGCGGTTCAATTCAAGGAAAATCCAAATATGTAAAAGATGAATAAAATAAATTTTGTATTATTTTTTTATTACGAATTTTAAGAAAAAAGAAAAAGTTTTTTTAAAAAATTTTTTAGATGGTTACCCAAAAGTGCTTATATACCTGCCGTATTAATGGGTGGATTTTTTCTGGATATAAAAATCGAGCCAGATATATACTTATTTAACTATTTATATATATATTTTTTAAAAATCTAATTTCATGAATCTAAGAAAATCCTAACTAACTAAATCTTTTTTAAAAACTCCAGTTAATATTTTTTATTTTTTTTAAAACTTATTACGTGCGAAAAATATCTTTTCTAAATCTTATATGTAAAATTCATTATACATATTTAAATACATATCTTTTCTATGATCCTATATGCAAGATACATTAAGATACGATTTAGATACGTGATTTTAAAAAAATATGCAATTTTCAACTAAAAAAATGTAATTTTACTAAAATATGAAAAAAATACAATTCATCAAAAATTCAAATTATTTAAAAAAAATCAGCAAAAAAATATTAAAAAAAACCCGCACTAAGAAAACAAATTAGTAAACATAATTAAATTAACTAATAAAATAAAATAATTAAATAAAATAATAGTTTAATTTTTTACATGAATGGGTTAAGTTGTGCATGAGTAATGATGGATTGTATACAATGTGTAACGTGTACCGTGCACGAAGTACAAGTGAGGGATAGTGTACGTATAGTTGCGTGATCAATATTCGGTGCGTGTGTGGGACAGCGATCAGCATGTGTGTTGGTATATCGTATGTGTGATATCAATTGTGTAAGTGACTGTGTTAATGCAAGTGTTGTGGGAGTGCCATAGATGAATATGGACGTATGGTGTTCGTGGAGTGGGATCAAGTCAGAGTGTGTTGGTGCAGTTTATGCTTGTATTAGAGACATGTAGGCTAATGTGTATGAGATCAAGTGATCAATGGCGTGGCAACTTGTAACGTGTGTGGGTAGTGTGACAGGAAGTAGATGTGCATCAGTGTTTAGTTGGTGCAATAGTAATTGTGTATAGCATGGGTATGCAACCAATTGGGTTTGTGGGTTGCGGCGTAGTGATTGAAACAGTGCAGCTGTACTTCAACGTACGGAGAGTGGAATGGATTGCTATTCGGTCAGGGGCATGCGTCAGTGTGTTCCTAGGTGGCAATATAGAATGAGTGGCATGCAATGTTGTGTGATTGAATGGTAGTCGATATTTGATTGCGGGGCTGTTGTGTTTAATTAATTGTAGATATTGGGCTATGACGTGTGGGTAAGTGATCGGTTCTAAAGTATGGGTGTAAGGATTGTGAGAAAAATGTTCTTTAAGTTCACTACTGAATTCCTATTTATAATATCCACAATTGAATCTCTTGTATCGAAAGATATGATAATAAACTTAAATACGGAAGATACGATAACAATTCTTTGAAGATTCGACTTAACCTCTAGAAACCTTATTTTAATTTGGGTATTCTATTTTTCGAGCCTAATCTAGTCCAACTTGATTTAACCTAATAATCCACTTAATAAATCCTAAGTCTATTTTAGCTTAATATAAATTAGATAAAAAATTCACTTTATATCGAACTGAATTAAAATATCTTAATGAAACTTGATCCTTTAACGAGTTAAAATTTATTAAATTGAGCTCTCATCATTATTCGATTTGATTCCAAATGACTTGACTCGACCCAAAAGGACTAGACTCAATACAACTCGTTACTTCATTTTTATTTTATTTTTCAATTTTCATTTATTATTATTATTATTTTCGTTTATATATATTTTTATATTATTTTTATTTTTCTAATGTTGAACCTAGGATTCATTATTTGATTTTGATGAGAACAAAACAAAAAGTGTATATCTAAACATGTTGTTTTTTAAGAAAACAAAAAAAGTGGATGATTAAATTAAGTATTGTTTAATTATTTTGAGATAATTGAATAGGTTGAATTAGCTTGCTTAATGATTAAATATATCAATTATCTCTACAAGAAATTTAATCCTTTGAAGTAGTAATCAAATGATCTTGAAGTTATATTGCAAAGAGTATTTGTTTGTTGTGTGTTAAAAGAATTTTCAGGTTATATTTGGCCTACTAGGTTGACGGCTCAAGTAAAGTCCAGGAAAACACAAAGAAAAGCTCACTGACCTGGAAGAACTGGCTTGTCGGTAGAGTAATTTTTACCAGCTTGCCGGTAGTTCAAGTATCGGCATGCCGGTAAGTCAGATTCAACTAGCTATTGGAGCATTGAATGCATTGTAATGGGAAGAAATGAATGGGATAATATAAATGGTCAACAACCCGACTAAGGATAGTAGAGAACTAATCTTTTTGTTGCAATATTTGAACATTCTCTTGTATTCTTGTTGTCTATAATTCTCATCGTCTCTTGTACTAAAAATTGCTAATATTTAGAGAGATTTGAAGTATAGTGCTTATAAGCTATTAGTTGTAAGTATTGAGAGTTAAAAGCACTACACTAATAATTCTTAAGATTGAGTTTTTGTATTAAAAGTTGAGATTGTGATTTGTGTTGAGAGTTGTGAGTGTGAAACTTGTGTAATCAAGTTTGTGTTTGTGTAGCTCTTGGAGCTTAGATTGAGAAATCGATAAAGTGGTGTGAAGTCCTTGGTTAGAGGCATTGTATGTCCATAGAAACTAGGGGCGGTCCGAACTCCACGTTATATCTGGACTTGATCTTTTTTATCCTTATCTCTTTTAATTTCCGCACTTGTTATTATTCTATTGTTGCTTTGATTACTCTTATTATTGCATTTAGTTGTTTATATCGAAAAAGAATTGCAATTTGTCCTTAAACTCAATTCACCCCCCCCCCCCAACCCCCCTCCCTTTTGAGTTTTTGAGTTTAGCCTAGTATTCTTCACCTAACTCAATAAAACTACTAAAAAAAGGGCAAAAATAAGATGTTTACAATACTTTCGAAAAGTGATTTAAATCAAATTAAACCAAATTGAATCGGATTTAAAGAGGTTTAGTTCAAAACCTTGAATTGTTAAAGCAATTCAATCCATTAATAGTTTAAGTTGAATTGTTTCAAATGTGGTTCAGGTCGATTCAGCCCCCTGAACTGAACCGGATTGAATTGAACCACGAATACCCCTAATATAAATATATTTTATCGTTCACATAATGCATTTACGTAGTTTACTTGTTATCATATTTATATACAAATATAAAGGATTCAAATATAAAATGTACATTTATTTACTTAACAATACAAGTGAGAAGGTATAGAGTAGGTAGAGTGTAACATTGTACATGTATTATACTTTATGGACATTAGTTCCAAAACTTTTGTATTTGGAACTTGCCATGTGACACCTACGAACCACCTTGTTCCTTGTGCCTTATATTCTATAAACTCTACAAGATACATGGTATCATGTAGAACCTTAATTTTTTTTTTTTTTTACTTTATCTTCTTTTGAAATATTGTGTAGATAAATGATTAATATCAAATTTATAATTACATTAATGGATCGAGTAGTAATAATTTAAAATACTCTTATATTTGCAACACATCTAACAGTAATAATATGAAATTTTAGTTGGTAAAATAGAGAATATTCCTTTTGTAGGTCTCAATTGAGTAACTAAGAGGGAGGGTGAATTAGTTACTTCAAATTTTTTTCAAAAAATAGTATTGAATTACCCTTTTGATTACTTAATATGATAGGCGTACAAACAATAAGAAATAATGAAATATGATATTAAATGAGTAAGAGAATGAGAAAATTAGACGCAAAATTTATAGTACTTCAATCTTATGCCTACTACATTCTTTCAGTTTTACTGTGAGGGACTTGTTCTTCACACCGGTGTTGTTGTTTCACTATCTACTTCAAAAGATCAATAATAACTTTGAGAGATTACAATCACTAAATCCTCTACTCTAACTCCCTCAACCTAACTTTTGGCTAAACTAGATCTACAAAGATACAAATATGTAATCCTTATTTCTAACAGCTTTGCTAACTCTCAAGGAAATAGGAAATAAGATTGAGGAAGAAATATAAATGATCCTCTAAGTTTAAGTATGAGATAGAAATAAAATGTGAAATTTGTTTAAATAGAAAAATCTTCTGAGAAAGGCTTTAATTGTTTTGATATGAAGATGTTTTTAGCTTTTCAATACTGATCTTGCTTTTAATACAACATATATATCTTCCTCTGAAACAGCTAGATGCATCAAAATCTGATAACTTGATAATTATCTTCAACTTAGCTGTTGGATAAACCAAATCCCTAATGTTTTTTTGCAAAAATACCTTTAACTTGGCTTACTTGAAATTTGAAATTTGAATCGATAAAAATCTATTTAAAAACTTCTAGAAGATATTTCCACTATGGTACTTAAAATTATCACGTGTAATTGTTGTTCTTATGCTAGTAAGATTGTTAGGAAAAAAAACAAAATCTTCCCTTCATACAAATAGTCATGGAATGAACATAGACATGATGTTGAATATTGTTCTTCAATCCTATATCAAATTCAATTTAATCTGCAATAATCTTTATCTTTGTATAACTTAGCAAATTTGCAACAGTTAATTTCGAATTCAAATTTGAAATTATGGAATATAAAATGATCTTCACTTGATAAGATATGGATAACCGGTAGAGATTTATCCTTATCCATTCTCTTGGCTTCTCTTAAATTAGCTCCAACATATCTTGCATAATCTGATCAAATCTATATAAGTATCTCGTTTACCAAATTATCCACATAATTCATGGCTTCATATTGGATTAAAAAATATTTGCATATAATTTTTTATGAAAAAGATAAAAATTGTCCTCTTAATTTAATCCTCATAGATAATTGTCTAACTTAGCGGAACGTATTGTATGTATCACCTCAATACACTAAATAAGTAGAGCTAGACTTTCAAGTAAACAAATTATCCAACTTATAATCGGACTTAATCAATTTTACACAACTCTTTTTGTTTCAAACTTTACCTCTAACAAATCCTCCGAGTTTTGTCTAGTTTACCATTTTTATTCCCTTTGATAAATCCTTTGAGTTTTGTCTAGAAAATAAACCATCTTTTCCTCTATGATATCCTTTATTCTCGAATTATTCCTTTGACTTATTTATTCAATAAATTATATATTATTTTCAATTTAATCCTGTACACTCAATAAACTTCATTAGCTCATAAAACATTTTTTGTTATTATCAAAACTTATAAAGAGATAACCTAACACCTTTAATTAGAAACATTCAATCTTTGGTTAGGTAATGCTAAATTTTTTTTTAATATTTTCTTTTTAGTCATTGAAATAAATTTTTTATTAAATCATAAAATTATTATATATAAAATAAAAAAAAACTATATATTGAGTAGCTCCAATAAAATATATGAGACAATAAGTTAAGAATTAAGATATTTTTAATACTTATTCTAGGTTATGGTTGGTAAAGTGAAAGAATGTAGCATGAAAATAAGATAATAAAAAAAAAAAGAGAGAAGGTTTTAGTAAAAAAAAAAATGAAAAATAAAGAGAAGGACAAAACAGTAGATATAAGAGCATGCAATTTTAAGATTTTATTATAGATTAACTTTTGTTGTTAGTTTCTTTAAGGTTAAAAAATGCAATAGTATTAATTTTTTACATATTAATATTATAAGACACATATAGTTTACTTTGAAATATGTGCCTTGTATAATTTAAAGTACAAGTTCTAAGATAAGTGTAACGTATCCCGATGCTATACCTATATCATATTTTATGGGAGTAGGTTTTGAGAAATTGCAAAATGAAACCTACCCTTTGATCGTCTTCACTATTTGCAACTTACTCGATAGAATAGGGTTTGGGTGGATACTATGTATGACAGTCTTACTTATTCCTACTTAATAATGTTTTTTTTTTTTCAAAAGTTATATTATTTTACATATTATGGTTATAATAGTATATAGACCAGAAACACATATTCTAGTAATAGTAATTTCGTTAGTAATGATAGATCTGCAAAATAATAAAGTATTAGCATGATTAATAGAACAATAATATATAAAAATATAATATAATATTACTATAATAATACAACAACGAATATTGGACTTTCAATTTCAAAATCCTAAAGCCTTATGGATAATTTTATAATAAACATGTGATACCCCAAAAATTACGATAATAAAGCAGTAACAATTTCATTATGAAATTGAAAGTAGTATACAGATTCTATAATTACCAGTGGAAATTTTTTATTTTTGAAAACATGCCAAATAGTTTTAATGAATAGTTTATGACTAAGAGATAATGCAAAAAGCTGTTAGAATGACAAACTAAGGATTTTAATTATACATGTGTATTTAATAAATTATGAATAAGCTGCTTACAGAGTTTTATCGAAAAATTTTGGTAAAAAGTAAAAGTGCATATTAATTTAACTTGGAACGTTACATTTTTCTATCCTGGATGAACATTTACGTACAAAATAAATACCTTTTTTTTTCTAATTTACTCCTCTAGGCCCGACCCATTCTTTGACAATCAATTCAAGCCCATGAGTAGAACCCATGAAATCCCAACTGCAACTCTTTAGCCTTACATCACAATAGGTTCCACAAGCCTCTCGCCTACCCCACTTCTTTCCTTTTCGAGAGCAAACTTGACAAACCCTAACTTAGAAAGTAGAAACCCTAGGCTAAGTCAAAACCCTCCATGATACGGATATAGTTGATTCATTAGTTTTTCAATATTGAAACTATGTTAGTAATATATATTACATATAGGTATATTGTGTCTTCTTTTGTTTATGACTTTTTTATTATATAATTTGTTTTCATTTATAAATGTTGTTATATTCGGTTGTCTTTTTTAGTCTTTTCCTTATCATATTATTTCCAAGAAAGTTTTTTCTATATAAGCTTTTTGTGGTATTGTCTTCTTGTATTTCTTCACATACTAATTACTGTAAACACTATAAATGATAAATATTTTATTGTATAGTCAAATATCATTTAACTTGTAAACGACATTATATAGTTACTAATTATATTTTATATGATTGATCTATACAACAAACCATATTTTAGACTCAAGATAAAGTTATATATATACATATATATTTTCCATCAAGATAAAGTTCTATATGTGTGTGTGTATGTGTGTACCGCATGCTACAAGACTTATAGGATGTTCATATATATGATTGACGCAATGGTGGAATGATAAACTTACATTTCAAAGAATAAACTTATATTATTGCGAAAAAGTTGAAAATGCAATCAATGATAGGTTATTTATAATCCTTTAACCCTTGCACTAATAAGGTTGGCAAATAAAATCCATATCCCATAAAATCAAGAAACAAAATAAAGCAAGATATACTTTCATAAACTAATAAAAGAATTTTCTCTAGCAAATTTGGCTTCTTAAAATTATCAAAACGACCAAGCCAATTAATTAATGCTTAAGTAGACTCAAATTAGTTTTAATTAATACATTATGCGATCTATAACTCTCAATATATGCAAAGTTATGGTCTTCAAAATTTGACTAATGTAAACTCAAGAAAATTAGAATTAGGCTTCTAAATTCATGTCTTTTAACCAACATATGATGTCTTTGGTTTCTGACCCATTATACTTCTAATCATTTTGGGGTTGGCATCTAGACAAGGCTAACTAGCTTTTCGCTTCTTTCCCCTCTTTTAATGATCTAATTGATCGATGACTTAAGAATCTATATCATCTATGTTAGTGATATGCATTTATCTTTAACACAATATGTGCCATACATTGTATTGTATATTATAGTAAAAAGGAATTATGAAATAGACTTCAATGATTTTTCTTTTAATTAGGTATTTTCATGTTGCATATTTGTCTTTGTAGATATAATAATACCATGTACTTAGTAATTTTGATGATATACATGATTCCCCTTACCTTTTACTATCAATTAAGAGTAAGTGGGTATATGATAGATAGAGTGTAAGACCTTACCCTTACCTGTACTCTATCTTATAAGTACAAGTTTTAAAATTTTTGTATTTAGAACTTATCTTGTGACATCTTAAAATCATCTCATACTGTGTTAATTCCATAAGGTGTAGGGTGCCTTGTAGAATATATATATATATATATATACACTTTTGTTTCACTTTATCTTATTTCGAAATATTGTGCAAACACGTAATCAATATCAAATACATCACTACACTAATGGACTAAATATTGAATAATTTGAAAGATTCTTATATTTGCAACACATTTAATTGTAGCAATACAAAACATTAGTGGGTAAAATAGAAAATATTTCTGCAATTGGAAATGTTTAACAATTGGTTGAGTCATGCTAATTTTTTTTTATCTTTTCTTTTCAAATTATCAAAATAAAATTTTTATCAAATCATAAATTTTTATCCATAAAATAAAAAAATGATATATTGAGTAACTCTAATAAAATATATTGGATTATAAGTTAAGAACTAATATATTTTTAATACCTTAATAGATTAGGGTTAGTCAACGAAAAAATAAGGCAGTAAAAAACGAGAGAAGGTTGTACCTAAAAATTAAAAAAAAAAAAAAGAAGAGAAGAGAGGGATAAGCCAATAATACAAGAGTGTGCAATCTTATGTTATGCTTGGTACAAAGGAATAGTCTACACTCTAGAATTGAATGGAATAAATTGGAATGGGGACAGAAATGAGAAATCCTTTTTTATGTTTAAAGATAACATCGAAATAGAATGGCATTAAATGCTCAAATAGAATTATTTACCCTTAATTATTGTATTTTATAATTTCTTTTAAAGTTAGAAAAGTAATTTTATATAATAATGATTAATAAAATGGGAATGAAATTCTGGTTTCACTTTCTTAATGGCGGAATCACGATTCCAACTTTAAAATATACTTCCAAACATAGGAAGCGACAATAAAATCTAGAATTGTGATTTTATTCCGATTCATTCTTGCATAGTAAATGTAAAATTATAGTTTATATAAGTTAGGCTTTTGTTGTTATTCTCTTTAAGGTTAAGAAAATCTAATAATATTAATTTTATTTATTTATTATTATTATTCATATATATTTTAAAGTACAAGTTTTAAGATAAGTATGAATATCGTGAGATCATATTTATACCTCACTCCATGGGTGCAGGTTTTGAAATTGTTACTGGAGATTCGTTTTATGATTGTATCTACATACGAAGAATCTATTGGATGGAACATGATCCAAGTGAATACCTTAAATTGTAGGATTACTCGTCTACCAATATTGTCCATATTACTAAGAAAAAGTATAACTACAATGTCTTCTTCAATAACGATATATTCTCCTTAATAAATCATATCCTCCTTCTTCCTTCCTTGAAACTTTATCTGCCATAATCTACACCCCTTCTCCAAAACCATCAAAATCATAAAACACAACCCTAGAAGAAGATAATTCGGTTGGATTATTTCGATAAATCGTTCGAGTATGTATTACTCACTCCGCATCCTTGAATTAGTCTCTTAACTCTAAATACGAACCTTATCATAATTTGAACTAGCAGGCCATGTATATATATGACCTTCAAAATCTCGCCATGCTTAAGAGGGTGATGTTTTAATCTGGTATCTTAGATTACTATTTTAAATGGGATAAATTCCATTTACGTGTCAATGTTATCTTAAAGCCTTGTTAACCATATTACAAGAAATGGGGTTGTGACCAATAAATGCAGCAAAATACACTACTTAAGAGTAATTATAAAAAAAAAAAAAAAAATACACTCACGCACACAAAAAAGGAAATATTTACATATTCATAGGTGAATATTAGAATAACCTTATAAAAAAAGAATAAATCCCAAATGATATGCAATAAGTACTCTGATCGAAAAAGTAAAATAAAATAAAATTTCGAATCAGCATCTAAATACAAAATTTAAGAAGAGAGAGAATGTATATCACATCTTAATGCAACGGGACAAGATGACTTTAACACAGTGCTCCAAAGAGAATTACTCTTTGATCATGGTTGCTTTCGAACAAAGATTTATTATATATTTAAACCATTATCCATGTTGTGACATACTAAAATTTCATTAATTAGTTGTTATATCGCTTATACTATTTAAAATTTTTTGGGTTGCTCATTAGTTTAGTGCATCACGGGGATCGATTTTTCCCTAACCCTGGAACCATCCCTTGTTTGAACATGCACATGGATTATGTCCGTAGTGAGGTTTAGCTATGAAACAATGTAACATTATAATTAATTACTCCTCTTACAATAATTAGCTATGTTAGGATAAGAAAACCTGGCAACATACTGTTCATTGCGAGCAGTTAGATCTAGATCAGGTTACAACAAAAACAAGAAAGATTGCAACATTAATGGTCCTACATGCTATGCATCTTTGCCTTGATATCATTGAAATTTAAAAGTTTAAGAAATTAGAATTTAAATGTATTAGTTTTACTATGTAGATCGGTTCATTCAATTAATCACGATCAAATCTTAATAAGTGCGCATTCGATGAATGTGGATCATTAAACTAGAGAAGTTGACATTGCAAATTATAAGGGGAATGAGAACTTTTTATAATAAGATTGAGATGAGAATACTCAATTCATTTCAATGTATATTAGTGATGAAAACTTAAATCTTTATTTTAATTTTTTTTTATTATATTCATATGTATCATGGGTGTATATCAATTAATATTAAAAAATGTGAGTAAATAATAATTATTTTAAACTTTTTTTTTTCCCTGTATAGGTTATTTCACCATCTTAATCTATGATCATAGCCCATAATGTTTATAAACATATTGCTTCGTTATATGTGTTTTTGAAATGAAAAGAGTCTTGAGTTGTTAAAGGCTTATAGATAATTTGCTTCATAAGTTGAAAGACACACTTAGATGTATTGTATATATTAAAATTACAAATTAAGTGCAATTAGTGTATATTCAATATATTTTAATATCTTCATAATGCTGTGATATAGTTGCATATTCATATAGTTACATGCATTTTTCAAACTGTTGTTCTTCTTTTTTTTCTTTAATTATTGGTTATGTGTATAGCTTGATTTAATAGTTGTATTATGTTTTGTATCGTATCATATTATTATATTTGTTTATTGTATACGTATCGTGGATGCATTATTTATTAGTATTATAATAAATTAGAATTAGATGATTTTTTTTTTAATTTGACATTCTTGTGTTGCGCATTTTTTTTGTCTTTATATGTATATAATAATAATATAGACCTAGTAGTTTTGATGATACAGATGATTCCCCCTTCCTTTTAGTTCTACATATGTCCATATTAACAAGATAAGTACAACAACTATGTCTTCTTCTATAAACTCCATAGCCTCCTTAATAAATCATATATCCTCCTTGATCCTTCCTTGAAACTTTAACTACATCTGCCCTAATCTCCACCCCTTCTCTCAAAACCATTAAAATCTCGGCGATGCATCTTTTGCTCCAACATAAAACACAACCCTAGAAGAAGATAATTCGGTTGGATTATTTCGATGAATTGTAATTGTTCGAGTATGTATAACTCACTCCGCATCCTTGACTTAGTCTTCAACATTAAATATGAAAAACCCATATGAATCTTATTATAATTTAAACTACTAGGCCATGTATTTATGTTTGGAGCATTTGATTGGATCATATCTCTTTTTCTTAAAAGATAAAAAGAAATAAATAAATGAAAAAATGCAATCTCGCCATGCTGACGAGGTTGATGTTTTAATTCGGTGTCTTAAGTTGCTATTTTAAATGGGTTAAATTCCATTTACGTGTCAATGTTATCTTAAAGCCTTGTTAACACTATTACTGGCTAGAAATGAGCTTGTGACCAATAAATACGGCAAAATATACTAGTTAAGAGTAATTAAAAAAAAAAAAGTACACAAGTAAAGAAATATTTAGATAATTATACTTGCATATTAGAATAATTTTATAAAATAAAAAAAGTAAGAATAAATCTTGAATGATATGTAATAAATACTTAGATCTAGAAGATTTTTGTAAAATTTTGAATAAGAGATCGTTATATTCTAATGGTATAAATATTAATCTTCTAATAAGATAAGTCAGATTTAAACCTTTCGACCTTTTCAGTAGTGGATAGTAAAACAAAAAAACAAAAACAAAATCTTGAAGAAAACATGAAGAGAGATAAGATGACTTTGACACACTGCAAGGATAATTTTTTCTACCATGGTTGCCGCTGAAGAAAGATTTATAAGTATCGATATGTTATATATTTAAATAAGAATACTGATTATATATTTAAATGCACGATAGAGATAATAGCTACTTTTCAAAATAGTACATGCACACCCCTTATATTAAATACCGATGATATATTTAAATGTGCGATAAAAATAATAATTACTTCTTATATGTTGAAACTTTTTACCAGTTGCTCATTAGTTTAGTGCATTACGGGGATCGAACTTTCCCTAACCTCGTAAAACCATCCCTTACATGCACGTGAATTGTGTCGGTACCGAGGTTTAGTTTAGCTATGAAACAATGCAACAATTTACTTAATTACTCCTCGTACAATAATGCCCATAGCTGTGATAGGATAAGGGAACCTGGCAACATACTGTTCATTGATAAACGACTTCACTAGCCAAGCAGTAAGATCGTCTGGATCAGGTCAGAACAAATCAAGATTATATTTTTATTATATAGAACTTTCGAAAAAACTTCTAAGAATTAAAAACGAGACCGTAAAAATTAAAAAAAAAAAAAAGTTTTGGTGAAGTATATTTAGTAAAATAAAAATAATTATAATGATAATGATCTAATTCATTTAAAAGTTACAAGAAATTAGATTTTAATATATTGGAAATGCAAACTATGTTAGGTTTTTTTTTTTTTTTTTTAATGTTGTTTGGTGATTTATTCAACTAATTACACGTGATAAGCTTCAATCAAAATCTCAAAAATGGTGCGATCGATCAGTATGGATTATAATAAACTAGAACCCAGCATTAGTTATTAAATTGACACAATTTGACTTTGCAAATCATAAGGAGAATGGTTTTTTTTTTTTTTTTTTAATAATAAGATTGAGATAGGAAAACACTTAATAATAATCATTCATTCCAATTTTCGACAATTTATTTGGAACAAAATCAAATAAAGCTACATAAGAAATCCAACATAACTAAGGTAGTATTAACTAAATTAATATTATGCATATTATCATGATAATAATGTTACTTGGTGTTGATGAAGGAAAGCTAGATCACTTCGGCCACCCACTGCTTGGATCCATCCATCAAACCGGGACTTAATCTGAACATAAGAATACAAAACTCCAACTGATTGAGATTCCCATCTCCATCCAAATCACCTTCCCTCAACATACAAATAATCTCATCATCCCTCATGTCTTGTAACCCTAGCATTAGGCTGTTCCTCTTCAAGCTCTCGAACGTGATCACTCCCTTCTCACCATCCATCAGCAATTGGAACCCACTGCACAATTCTCCTATAAAACCTTCAGCCCCCAACCTCACGATCATCGACGGGAAGTAGTCCTCGAAATCGAGGGCGGTTATCTCTAATGCCATGTTGGAATTATTATTAAAATCAAACTTAGGTGTGTGTATGTATGTATGTCGGTCTAACAATGGAGAAATAAAGAGTTTGTTTTTTTTTTTCTTTTTTTTTTTTTTTTGGTCTAGTATAAGGTGAAGATGGTGTGTGATGAAGAAGGAAGGGTGCTGGGGGGTTTATAAATATGTAGATTCTCATGAAGGAGATTGATGGAGTGAGGGTGAAGAGAGGTTCGTGGAAGGAGGAGCGTAGCCATTAAAGCCAAGAAAAAAGTACACACATGAGAGGAAATTCAAATGTATTGTTTTGTAAGAGAGAGAAGATTGGGGAGTTTCTTGCATGTTTCTATAAATTTTTTGTAACTGCCTAGGTAGCTCCTTTTTGTTTTTTGTTTTTTTTTTTTTCTTTTTTTCCTCTTTCTTTTGCTTTTGGTGTACCTTATCTCTTTCGTGGAAGTTGCATGGGATCTAAAAGCATCTGTCAATTTCATCTTCACATTTATTATGGTGATACACAAAAATACTCAAGAACTTACAAGATGCATGTGTACCGTATGTCATGGAAGTCACGTTGGCTTATTACACATTGCACCACTTGCATGGAGGAGGATGTAGCTGGCTGAATTGCTCTATTTGGACAGGTGTGCTTCCCCAATTGTATTTACTTCGGAAGTCAAACCAAACTTATAGGTTTCTTTCTTAAAAAAAAAAGGGGTTTGGATGTATTAGCCCTAGTAACAACTATGCAGCAGGATTTTAACTGTATTATTTTAATAGACCATCACCACCGATTCTTACTAACTTAATCAACTTGTGTTGGTAAAATAAACTTATGTGTTTACAAGATCTAAGTATTTATAAAACCAATTTAATTATGGATGGAGCATTTAAAAAAAAAAAAAGAAAGAAAGATTTATTAATACTCGTATATGATGAATGGTAGACACCAATAAATGGAATTTTTGCGTGTTGTAACTTACTTGTAATGATGGATGATAGTTCTAAAAATTAGGCTTTTATGAATTTATTAAAAGAAAAAAAAAAAGAGTCATATGTTAGTTTCTTTTTTCTCGTTGCTGCTCAAAAATTCATCAATCCAAATAGCAGTTTAAATCATGAACTAAGATGACTCATGACTTATCAAAATATGTTATGAGTGTATTATTTTCATTTATTTAACTGATATTTGCTTTACAATTTTTATGTTATTTTATGTACTTCTTTACCCATCTAACTTTAAATTTTGGGACATTTTCACTACGTTCATATCTATATATGCTACTTTTGTACCCAAATTTCCATCCAGACTTCATTGTTACGACTGAACACTCCGCGGGGAAGTAATTGAAGCAATAGATAATACAAGTGTGCACGGCAGAAAAAATTTCCTCAAACTGAAAAGGAAAAATGAACATAAAGCATTGACAAAGTGATAATGTCTCCGTGTTACGGTTAGATGGACCCGACCATTTTGTACACTATTTCTACTTGCTATTTTCGCTGAGATAACTACGTATACACCTCCCAAATTATCGGCCATATGCGGTAAACACTTTTAAACTTTTAATTATAGTTTTAGTTTTCATGATTTTTGAAAATATGAATTGTTGCTAGTACCTGAAACCATCACTTTAAATTAGAACCAAAACAACCATTTTAGCAAGGGATGGATGTATTCATATATTTTTAAAAATTATAAAAAGCTGAAATCTCACTTAAGAAGCTAATTCGCTCCAATGGCACTTAACCGATCAATAATTTCGGAAGTGTATTAACTATTTACCTCTTTTCTTTTGTTTTTTTCACTAGTTATAGTAGATTTAGGTAAGGGTTAATTTCGAACCATGAAATAGCCCGAAAGTAGGCAAGTCGAACCATCGAGCTTTAAGAGTTCAGACGGTTTAAGAGGATAGAATTGCTCGAACCGACAGATTGCAAACAGCTAAGTCAACCTACTACTGAATCGACGGATTGGCTCAACTTATTCACCTCCTTAAAAGAAAAAGAGAGAGAAAAAAAAATCATTAAGTCGAAAAAAATAATTTGATAATATCTAGTAAGTTATTACATGTCAAAATTATTTTATTTACGATGGTGAATAAAAATTTTGTTAATAATAATATCATCAAATTAGTGATAGATGACTAATTATAAATTAATTATGTGTTAAGAATAGATAGAAAATTCAATTTTAGTTAATATAAGTCCTTTTTGTAAAACTTATTAAATGTTAAGAACTTGAATATAAGAAAAAAAAAATAAAATTTACGGAAAAAAATAAAAATATCGGAATCGTATTAAGTAGAAAATTAATAAAAAAATTAAAAATTATTAATAAATTAATATACTTATAGAAAAAAAGAGAAAAGAAATCATATTATTAGAAATTATTAATGTATTAAAAAAATTAATAAAAATTATAAATATTAAAAAAAATAATTTAAGGGCCCTAAACCGGTCCAGAACTGCCAACATACAGACCGGTTACGATTTACCGTATCACCGACTTGTGAACCGGTGGTTCAGGGCTGGTTTTGAACTTTGCTCAAGTTTATTATAGTATGATTTTATACTAATCAATTGTTTAGTGAGTGTATTAACAATTTTACCTTTTCTTTTTTTGTTTTTTCCAATATATATATCTTTTGAATGATTTAACACTCAAACTCCACGATGCATCCTAATTTTATATGAGTTACGCATATGGGAAAATGAGTTTCAATTTCTGATGTTTTTCCTTCTTGAACTTTATATTTTTATAATAGTCCTAAATTTTTTGAAAATATTAAGTTGAGATATAAACCTCTTAGTATTTACAACCAAATTAAATCCTTTCGAAAAGATTATTGGGTACCTGTTGATTGTTGCGAGACTTTTTCTTTTAATATTTTTCCTCGATACGTGTGACATCCTTATATATATATATATATAAGAACTTATTTATTTAAACCGAAGCCTACCTAATCCTGACCTATTCTTGTGAACCCGCTGGCCCAGTTGGAGCGTAAAAAAAGCTATGATCCAAACCCAATTTTAATCAAACAAGCGGTGCAGAACACGGAATTACTAACCATAGAATTGGATACCGTTGATTGTTATGGTGTGTTTGGTTAAAAATAATTCCCTTTTACCCTATATAGGTATACAGTTGTCAGTTTGGTTTGGTTTGATTTAGTGTAAATCATGGGTTTTTGATGTGGATGTGATACTGGTTTTTTTTCTTTTCTTTTTTTATAAACATAAAATAGAATTACATGGTAACAACTGTCAAACATGTTGAGAGTACTAGATTTCATGTTCTTATTTGGCTTTTGGATCGATTGCAAAATATATATTAAAAGGTTTAGGTCCAAGGTTTCCACTTGATTACAAAAATTTAAATATTTAGAATTTGATTGATAATGTACCTTCCCATCGCATTATGTCGATAGCCTATTGCGGACTATAAATTTAATGATATTATCCACTTTGTCATTTTATACCGACTGGTGTGGAGCATATAAGTTGGGAAGTGATTATTAGGAGACTGTTATGTCTTGTACTGATATTAAGGGTAACAGATTTTATTAGGCACCCATTTAAATCTTAACTGGTTAATAAGAAATCCTATAATTAATTATATTTGAAAACATAATTATTTCACTTATTCAGATTTAATCGATACAAAATAAATGGTAAGATAAGATTGGTGTAAAAAACATGCATGAGACTGTAAAAAGATCAATTATCTCACAAATAGTTAAATACTAATTCTACTAATCCAGAATTTTTTTTTTTCACTTTAATAGTTTTTATGTTCTTATATATTATGTTTCTCACACTAATTAAGGCGACTAAATTTTAACAATTTAGAATCTAAAAATCGAAAAGGTTCTTACTCTTATAATAGTTTCTATTTTTAATATACATTATATTTAATCTATTTTATTTTCCATTTTACATATAAGATATATGTCCCCTTGAAAATATGGTCTTTGAATTATTCTCCCCTCGCAAATACATTTGCATACACGCACACACAACGAGAGATAAAGAGTAGTATTTTGATGACCATAACATTTCATGCACATTATAATCACTTGTTAGATGATTATAAATATACACTTATATACTTTCTTTAAAGATCTAAGATCTTTAAAATAAGAGGCTAGCCATACCTAAAATGAATATAATGAAATGTATTTACAATTTGAAAGGAGATATATTTTTGTTTTCTATTTTGATAAGACCGGTCCAATTGTTGATTTATATTTCATTAAATCTGAATAATTGAATTCATAATTAGTTTAATAAATTAAATTTAAAAGAATATAAATTAATGATAATAGAAAAGATTGAATTGATTTTATAAAAAATAAGGATGAGACCATAAAAAAAAATCTTTAAAATTTATTCTATGCTCGACATAATGAAATTGAGAAATAAAATTTCCAGAATATTATACAGTGAAAATGTTTTTTTGTGTCGGTATAATATTTCGACAAAAGCGATGGCCCCCGACCCAAAGTCATCGCTTCATTTTTATTTCATCCACGTAATTTGTGACACCTAATATGGCTATATACTTCGTACAAGCCGTATATGCTTTGTTGTCCTTGACATATTATTTCTCGTCCTTTTCATTTCATTTGGCTAATTTATTTTGACAAAAATAAGGTAGGTAAATGTATTAAAAGTCAACTATCCGATGTCTGCAGAATATGAAACTTATTACTAGGGTAGGGATGTTTATCGAAACGGTTCCATTGGTCCTTAAAATCTGTAAAATTCTCTACGGTCGTGTAACAATCTGTATAGTCATGTAGGTTCTAGCATGGGTATTAGATGTCATATAATAGGATTCTGTGTTATAATTATGAAGAGGATATATTATAAGCATCTTACAAAATTTTACTAATAAATATTGTTCAATTTTTTTTTTTAAAAAAATAAATAGTGAAGTAACCTAACTCATGAGTAGATAATAACTTTTTAACATAATTACGGAGAAAATCTTCAAAAAGTCATCGTTGGGATCATCTACTCAGAAATAAACGGTTGAACTGATGTTCGAGATAAATAACAAGAAACAATTGTCACTGATAATGATAAATAGCAATATTGATGAATAAAATGACAGTATTATCACACCACCCTAAAGTTCCTTTCCCCTAAAATTAATTTGTTGGATAAGAAAAATAAAATGCGTTATCCGTACATTTGTCAAGATGAAATCACGTTTAGGCCAAGTCTATGGTGGACCAAATTTCAGTTTATTTGGTCGAAGTGGCCGGTTCCGGTGGCCTGAAGTTCATGTTCGATCTCAACTGAATTGGCCGGGGGTTAAGGTTTGCTGGATTTTCTATTTTTTAGTTTAAGTTGATATAGACAGATAGAATAATAAAATGAGTAAAAAATAAAATCAGTGTTTTTTTTTTTTTTTTTACGATAAAACGAGTATAACTTGTAATTTATGGAGAATTATTTTATTATAATATTTCTCTGAAAAGAAAATTTCGAGCTCTATAATGGAAAAATTGGGACAAGTCCGATTAAGGTCGTTTTAATCCTAAAAACATACTTTTAAGGTTGGTAATAGGCCTTTTTATTATTTAAAGTTTTATTTTATAAATTTTTTTAAAGATTCTTTTAGCAATCTTTTGTGTGTATATATATATATATATATATTATATATGATGAATAGTTTCATACAAGAAATTCGATATTCTTGTTTCTTATACGCTGTGTCACAAATTGATTTTGTTTCTAGGTTTCTTGATATATATCTATGTCGTACATGTAAATGATTTATAAAAATATAAATAGTCAAAAACATTTATATCGATGAGACATATAATCACTTTTCCTCCATTAAAAAATATATATATATATATATTATTTAAATAATGTTATGGATAACGATTTACTTAATCAATTACATTCTTTTAGCATACAAATGTTGTATCTTCTAGTCTGTGTATATATATATATAAATATATATAATTGTACGGGATTTTATAGCATCGGATATATATCACGTACACTTTCTAGGATTTTCCGAAATCTTTATTATTCATTGATTTATTTCCTCTCTCTCTCTCTCTCTCTCTCTCTCTCTCTACTTTATCCTATATCTATTCAGCGCATAACATAATTATAAGGACAGATTTAGGCAATTTATCCCTATTTGAGCCTTCTCTTCCCCCCTTTCTGATGTTAAATTCCATCCCAAACCTTTTCAAAGTTTTCTGAAATCATGTCCTAATAGGATTCGCCGAATTCGTTTTAAACTTTTGATCTATATGTATGATATATAAAATATTTCTTTATTACATATGACTAACTAAGGCAACCGCTAGCTGGATGCAGACCTAATATCAATTTAAATACCATAGGTTAGCATATGATAGAAATTTCTCAACACATATTGTGTCATTCAGAGGGATATACCTTATATTTGATTCGACCATTGGTATATATATTTTGAAAAAATAAAATCATAAAGTTAGGAGCGGGGAGCAGTATTATTATAATATTATTTGAACTTCGTGAAAATTGAAAAGGGTCCCTCTCCTTCTTATCAATATTAAAATATACTTATATCATATATCATTAACAAATAAAATGCATATAATAAGGACAAAGAAGAGTTCGGTATCCACCTCTACGTCTCTTTCTTGTGTCATGATCACGATGAAAGATGGAAGAAAGGGAATTGCACATTCTTAGGGCTAGCAACAAGCAACCTGATTACCATATTCTAATCAAATGACAAAACGAAGTTTCCTTGCACCTTCCCTTCTTTGAACTGACACACGGTCTACATAGGGCCAGGGTGCACACCATATTATATTAAGCATCCAACAAGGCATTATGTAAATAGTGCTTGGTCTGTACAGATAAAGTGCATACAAATGCATGGAATGCTTTTATACATAATAATAATAATAATAATAATAATAATAATAATAATAATAATAGGTCCCGTTAATCATGGGTAATAATCCGAAATACTAGTTAAGTATAAAAAAATAAAACTTTTTACATTTTTTAAAATCTAATATAACAAATATATATATATATATAAAGATCAAAATTTTTTTTATTTAGTTTCTTAACAAATATCTTTTAAAACACGTATGGAGTGATGTATGGTGTATATAAATTATATACATACCAACAAAATAGCTGGTTTCTAGGGTATTTTCAAATGGGACGAAGTACATCTCATTTCAACTTATAGTAGGCTGGAGCTATAGTACTTATCAAGCGAGAATCCAGACATAAAAAAGCTAATTATTTCATAACTTATCAGTGGAAAACATTTGAAAGGCCAAATTGCTGTAGCCATGAATAATATATGGTAGATAATATAGAGGTTGTTGAGAATTTGGAGAAACCACTTTCTTTCTTTCTGCATCTTTAGCAGATTACTTGCACTGGCATTCTCTTCCACCTTTTGTCTCTGAAGTGGCGAGTGCAGATGTCGGCGGAGTGTTGACCGCCGCAGTTACATGTGATGTCACGAATACTACTCTGAGGCTACCGTCTACTGGCTAACAATTATTCTAACAAGGTGAAAATTATATATCCAGCACTCGATTTCTCCGTAAAAGCTCTAGTAACACGCTATATATAAATTGGTGCATAAATAACGTGTAATTTTTTCTTAAAACAATACACCCTCATTTGTTAAAAGCGTGTTAGTTTCATTAGTTTCCCTCTATATGTAACATGATACCTTAAAACATAAAATTCGGCAATAAAGATGATAGCGTACATCGTTATAACGCTCCGTTTATTACTCTTAATTGTTCATAGTAATCACCACAAGTGTACAAGTCGTTTCCTTTCAGTTTCTCTGCTCCATCCAATTTCAAGGTACTCAATTCATTTTCCCCTATTACGTACATCGTTAAAAGCACTCAGAGTTTCTCTGATATGCCAGCCCAGCCACCAATAGTCTGTCTACTGCCGATCAATCCTGTATGGGCTTTACGGTCAAAATCACATCTTTAAGTTTACGTAAATCAATAAATAACATATATATATATATATATATAATTTTTAAGTTATCGATTGTATATCATAATTTTTTAAATATTTATATGGTATTTATTAATTTATATGATATATTATTATTATTATTGGAATTAAATTTTTCCTTGTCAATCCTAGATTGGCTGAATTTTAAAGATTATATATATTTTCCTTGAGACTAAAGTCCACAAGAAAACTTTCGATATAACTCTTTGTCATTTCAAAATCCTAGGCACTGTTTTTTTCTCTCCTGAATTTTTTCCGGCTAAACTTTTGTAAAAGTGCTTTTGCGAAACCTGGAAAACTTTTAAGTTTGCATTTTATGATATTTTCTAAAAGGTTGACGACTGATTTTTTGCATGTGAAATTTTTTAAACATTTGTCTTATACGGCATCTCTATCCTACCTATACATGTTTGACCACCCGCTTCCTAACTTGGGCTTTTTGGAAAAATAAGAAAAAGTTGGGCGAAAGAATGTTTCTTGAAAATTTTTTTTATGGATCCCACCAAAAAATTCATTCTCTTCGATTTAGAGAGAGCTAGGAAGGGAAATTTGATATTTTACTTAAGTGCCCTTATGTAAACAGTATATTTTGAAAATTTATTTTAGTAATTTAATAAGTTTAAAAAATACGTTTTACTAACTTCCCATCCACAATTATTTCTTCCTATTCTTTTCTCGTTCAAATAATAATTTTTCTTCTATTTTCTTTTTTTCCAATTTCTTTTTTCTCATTTTCTTTCCTTCTAATGCTAATGTTTACTGGAAAATTTTCTCTTGCCAGGATGACGTTGTCGATAAATTATACCTTTGCCATTTTGATAGAATTGCCCTTGTGGTAAGGAGGGGGAGGGAAGCAAAGTGCTGCGTCTTTTGGATTTTAAAATACATGTGCTTTGTTCGTAAGTTATTGGGGAAAATAATAAATACAATCCTAAACTATTGATTAAGTGTATATAAATTCTCCAAATTGTCAAAGTGTGATTTTACCTTTAAGAAAACACGCACATACACTCCAAAGTGAAGAAAAACTTTAATTGTACAATATACCATGTAAATCGATAAATGAGTTTAAATATCAATAAAATTTGAATTCATAAAAACATAATTAATGCTTTATTGAAAAGTATGTGTTTTCATTATTATATATCTAAATATTATTAATAATTATATGTTACTTATTGATATACATAGTATATTAATACTGTTAAATCTTTTTTTTTTTCAAAGTATTGCTAAAATCTTAACATTGTGTTTAGGATGAAAGAAGAAATTATGAGAGGAAGGAGTGCAGTTTTCAAAACACTTTCGCTTATTTAGAAAATGGAGGAAAATGGAAGAAATGGATTTTGAGAGGGAAATATACCATGGGTCTCACAAGCTTTTGCTTCCCTCTAAATTGGAAAGAAGGGGGAGGGAAAGTTATTGAATTTCCCGCTCAATCCCTTTTTTATTCTATCTTTTTACTTTCTTAACATTTTTTATGGATATATTAGTAATTATATATTATCCTTCATTTTTGTCTTTTTTAATGATTGATATTCCTTTTACTTTCCTCCCCTTTATTATCCAAACATATGGGAATGAATCAAATAGTCTCATATTTCTTTCCTTCCACAGTCCTTCATTCCTAATTCCTTTCCCTACACTAAACTTAAATGTTTTTCTATTTACGATTATTAGAGCAACAATTATTTGCATATTTTTAAAGAATAACTTAGTGCATATTTGCAATTATTCCAAATTATTGTCTAAGAAACATTACTTGCAACCAACTTAAATATTTTACAAGTTGCGATATAATATTTTGTTCTATAAAATAAGTTTAGATTCTAGAATTTATTTATCTAGTAAGACAAGAAATAAATTGCTTCAAATTACCAAAAATTTTCTTGTTTTCTACATTTTCCAACTTTTTAAGGAAATATGCTTGTTTTGTTTCAATTGTATTGAATCGTTTATAACAAATTGTTTTTACATATCCTTCCTATTGATAAAATATTTCAATCCTGTACTCCTAAGGCCCATACTAACTTGACTTGACTCATTGCCTAGCTCAACTTGCAAATATTCAACCCCACTATCCTCCAAGCCGCCTTGGCCTTATCTTACTAGACTGCCTACTCAATTGTAATAGCCTATAACAGCTAACAGATAATAGGATAAAGCTTGGAGACTTAATCAATAGTCATTACCCAACAAATCTGAACCATGTTAGGCTGTACATTCCCATTACCCATAACGTGCGAATGTGCGAATGTGCTACTCTAGGTCCCTTAACTTCTAGTTGTTCTACTTAATAAATATCAACCAACTTCATGATAATAAACCACTTAGACTCTTTGCACAATTTACCTACGTTTGAGTATTCTTGCATTCTTATTCTCTCTTCACATATAAAGTACTAACTTAAGCATCGAAGCAACTATGCTAGACAATACCTTGACACCCCTTATAGTATATTGTTTTACAAGCTCCTTACGCAAATGTAAAGCCCAAGTTCACATCACTCTACCAGTATAATCTTAAGACGACATTTGGCACCATCCATGGGAAAAACTCATTTAATACCAAAACACCGCAAAAACTCTCTAAACGCTTTTCTTGCTCTTATTATTCACCATGTCTCACGTCATGGATCCAAACAACTAACCTCTAGCTGCGCAAATCCTTAAGCAGTAACAGGATCAACTATAGAAGCTACTTGAAAAGTTTGTTGCTTGCAAAGGGAGCTCTAAGGAAGGCTTGATGAAGTTGAGAGGTAGAGCAGGTACATTCAATTGCATAAAGTCCCAGATGCCCATTAATAGAAATCAACCATCCAAACTGATCATGCACAGTTGAGCCCAAGGACTTACGAGGAGAATAATAGCTCATAGCTCCATATAGGACAAGAATTCCTATTCTAACCTCTATAATTCACTCTACTATCGACTTATGTACTGAGCTCTCTTGTGCACCAACATTGTTTTCGGAGTTGCCAAGCAGACGTATTAACCCTCTGAGTAAGCATGCTTACCTGTTAAGTAGCCATACCATAATCTTGACAATATTCAAGCATACCAGTATTAACAACTGTCTGAAGCCGAGTTCTTGAACCGATTAGGATCCGACCCCAATCCGAGGCGAGTATTCATTAGTGATTGATTAGATGAGGATTGACCCGATCCAGATCAGATCAACCCTAACCGCATACCCTTTGTTTCCTCATTTCATCCGAATTGCACTATATTTTAGAATGACTACTCATCATGCGATACATATCTTTTGGCACAATATTCTAGAAGGATTTTTTACTTTTCTGTATTGAATATTCTTTCTTTTTTTTTTACCCTTTTTAGTATATTTCAATTTTAAATTATTGTTTTGTCTTTTCATATGTGCTTATAACCCTAATGAGGCTAGTATATAAACTCTCTTTATTTTGTATGTAGACATTAATCACTTCATTATCAAAATCAATACAAGTTTCCTTTATAAGCATCCTTAATGTTCTTCTTAGGCTTAACTCTTATTTATTCCCTTTAGCAATAAGTAATGACGAGTGACCCTATAGTTCGAATCGGTGAGTCATATCCGACGAATTATAGGTTAAATAGGATTAATTAGTGTGTCATATCCAATTAGTAGCTGCTTAGACTTTACTAGTTTTTCTTTATTTCCTTTTGACTCTCTTCATTGTGGTACTCCTCTGTATGTTTGACCTTAAAGACGCATCACCCATAATAGGCAAAACAATCAATAGCAGTAGTAAAATGATAGTGCTCAATAGCCAACCCCCTGGTGTTGGAGCTATAAGTGCGGTCTATAGTTAATCGTGACTACACCTTTGCTAGCAATGATCAGGTAGATGAATCTCATGGGGGGCTTACATATTATATAGCATGCAAAGTTCATCCGACTGACAATGTCGAATTGAACAAGCTCCATAAGATGATAAGGAGGCTCTCTAAGAAGTAGGAAAGTAAAGCAGTTGAAGGCACTGGCCTTGTTACCAGCAACAAAGCCCCCTTCATTGGGGGTATCTAAGATAAGGTCCTTCCTCTAAACTCCAAGCTCCTCACCCTGGATCAATATGATGGCACTGGTGATCTTGACAATCACCTCCTCCATTTCTGCACTTTTATTAATGCGTCTCTAAGGTTATATCTACAAGGGCTTCACCATAATGAACTGGAACAGAAAAAGGAGAACAAAAAGATTAGCAAATCTAAATGGTTATCAACTGGATATGATACACCAGTAGATCCCACTCAACCTAATCTTAGCACTCAATATGACACATGAATATAGTACTAAGGTTGCTTGCCACTAACTCTTGTTAAATGAGTTATATGAGAGTTAAAAGATAATAAAAAGATGGAGATCAGAATAGGAATCCTCAACCTGAATGGGGTTTTGAGTTAGTATTCTTCACGTGAGTTCTTGCAGTCCTTTAGCTCGATTGTGTATGATTAGTCCGAGGAGTTGATTCATATCACTTATGAACATTTATGGTCAAGGAAATGCAATCATGTGTAAGGCCTTCCCATGCACTTTAAGGAAAACATCTCACCCCTTGCTTAAGAACTCTATTCCTTCCTTTAATGAGTTCGCTCATCAATTCATTGGCTTACATTTTAAGGTTAGCAAGCTCCCATCCAAGGACACCTTGATAGGAATTAGGCTACTGGGCCTTTGACTTGTAATCGAGCCTAAGGATTGGACAGCGTGGCAAGGTGGATTCTCCTACTCTAGCCAACTCCAGTCGTGGCCAAGTACTTATTTGTAGAACCACTCTTTATACCAAGCCGAATGATTGCCTATCTCTCTGTAGTATGCCAAGTTATAGATTACTCACTTGCACCCGAGTCAACCAATGACTCGACATCTCTCTTGTCGAGAAGCCGAAATAGAGAGACTCCAAACTAACTAAGCCATCCTTGCTCGGACAAGTAAGCTGACTGTACTTTTTGTCTACATCTTTCAACGGCATCACCAATACAGCATCGATACATGTACAGAATCATGTATAAAATCAGTTTCATTAATAATTATTTTTCTTGAATATTCATTTTTGCCCTTTTGTATTTTATACATTACTACCTTACATTTTAGTCTTTTCCCTTTTTAGAATGTTGCCATATATTCTCGGGTATAAATACCCCTTATACTTGTAGTTGTAAACAACAAATTGATTATCGTTAATACATTTGAGTATTTTTTTTTTCCTTCTCTATGTAAACACTACCTGTTTACTCTCGGCATTACTCTTATCTTAACTCTTGAGTAAGGTTATAATACGAATCAAAGAAACAACAGTGAATCTCGAAAAAGGCAGAATGGGTATAACGGATAGGGAGTGAGATGGTTAATTTTGATGGTGAATTTGAATGGATATAACTCGCCAGCACACAAACACTATCAGGAGTTTAAGCTCGAAATAGGGTTCGATATAACTTACAAACACTAAATATTGCTCAGGATTTAAATGAGAGTTAGATGCAACTCACTGACCGGTTCAAATGAAGGGGTTTACCATAATCTTAAGGACAAGATCGATAAGAGCACGAGAAAGATTAAAGAGTTTAATTGATACTCAATAATCAGGTAAATGCTAGCTCAAGAGTAGCCTTGCTCAAAAAGGGGAAAATATTCCAATCGCAGGAGTATGCTTTTCTATCTATTTTCATATATATTGACGTTTATCTCTTTTTATGATGTTTATAGATGTTGATATTTATAGCAAGTCCTAAACTTTAGTAGCAAAATTGTAAATAATGTACAAGGCTTTAAACCCTAAAAAATTGAGCCCATAAATAAAATAAAGGAAAACATGTACAAAAATACAAAACTGTGCGTTTTACAAAGGAAGTTGGCATACAGTCACTCAGCATATCTTATTAAAAGTAGTATCTGAACCGAACGGGGTCGATAGTTGAATGTACGAGTTTAGGAGAGAGTCCCCAAAGTCTTGTAGTGTTTGGTGGAGACACAAAAAAGGTGGGCCCATAATCGTCGAGTCTTAGAATCAATTGGCACGAGTCTTTTGATACTGTGCCGAGTGGTTCTTTGGTTTCAAGTACTCATCCTTGTAGTATCTTGGCACCTTGGCTGACAACAAACTTAATGCCGAGTGTTTATCTTCCTACCTCTCGTCCTTTTGGCTTCTACTCGGCCTCAGTAAGTATTGATAGGCTTCGGCTTCGAATAAGTCTACCTCGGCTTAGATATAGTCTAAGGCTGATTCCCATTGTTACTATGGGTCTGAAATGAAGTCGTTTTTGACATTAAGTATTGAGCACGAGCTGGGATGCCAAATAAGCTCCTTCTCCCTTTTTGTTTTATCGTGGTTGCTGAATGTCTCTGGATTTCCTCAATACTTGTTGGAGTTAAGAGATAGCTCTTCCCATCCTTTCGAATAGTGTAGGTGTTGAGGAATCCATTATGGATCACTTTCCGATTAAACTCCCATGGTCGGCCAAGAAATAAATTTGTAGCATTCATTGGGATCACATTGAAGTCAATCTCATCCTCGTACTGTCCTGCCTTGAATGCGATCCGAGCTCGCTTATGCACATGGACCATACCCTTGTTATTAAATCACTTCAATCCCTAAGGTTAGGGGTGTAGGTAGGTCAACAATTTCATCTTTTCTACTAATTTGGTAGAGACAATATTGGTACAACTTCCTCCATCGATAATCAGGGAATAGGTCTTCCCATTCACTAGGTATTGCATATGAAATAAATTTTCCCTTTGTCCGAGATCTACTCTTTGGTTGGTTAGTTGGCTCATCGGGGATAAGAGTTCATCCAGATTTTCAACATAGACATCTTCTTTGATCAATCCATCTTTCGAGCTCCTATCACTTTGACTCTCTATTTGAGCATTAGGTCCTTCGCCTTTCAAGACCATAATCCTTTTATTTAGACATTAAGAAGCAAGGTGTCTATAGCCTAAGCACTTGAAGCACTTCATCTCTCAAGCCTTATTGCCAGGTGCCTGCTTTTTCTCAGCAATTTTTTTCTCAGCATGGACAGGTTAGCTAGGCTCTCCTTTCTTCATCTTCTTTTCTTGCCTTCTCTTGGCATATCTCTCAGGCTCACGGCTGCCTTGTTGAGGTTAGCCAATCAGCTTCTGATGCCTTCTTCTTCTCCGTCTCTCTACTCTTAATGTTAAATTAATTAGCTTATTTAGAGTTGAACGACTATAATTCAACTATGTCGGCAATATCATCTTGAAGTCTACTCAAGAACCTAGCAATGGTGCAGCCTTGTAGCTTGACAATCTCACATCTTATCATTAGGATTTCGAACTCTTGTAAGTACTCCTCGATAGTATTTCGAACCTATCTAAGATGTTAGAAAGCATGGAGCATCTCTTGCTTGAAGTAAGTCAGCACGAAGCGTTGATTCATTAAACATTTCATAAGCCTCTAAGTTCTGATTGACTCTTCTCCTTTAGCATCTTGCTTAACAACCAACTTATCCTACCAAAGGCTTACGTACTCAACAAGGGATAATGAAGCCAACTTAACCTTTGTTCGTTTATCACACTCGTAGCACTTGAACGACTTCTAGACTCGGGGAACCCAGTCAAGGAATTCTTCAGGTTGACTACTTCCACTAAAGGTCGGTAGTTTCAACTTCACATTGTTAAGTCTTTGACTAGGTGCTTAGGGTTTATCCTTTGCATTCTGAGTTGGTCAATTCACCTTAGTTCAGCCACTTCTATTAGAGCTCTGCTCAGTCATGTCCTTTTTTAGCCTCGGTACTCTTCTTCGGGGTCCTTAGCTCACCTTAAAGTCAATACTCTTGTCATTGCTTCTCTTCGACTCTAGTCGATTTTCTCTTCTTCTCGGCTAGGCAGCTCTTTTTAGCTATCTTTCATCATTATCAAGCTCATTGGAACCACTTCCACTTGGGGGTATGCGCTCCCTTCTTTCTTCTTGGCCATCACGTCGACCTATGACTAACCCAATAAGCTACTGAATAGAGTTGATAAGGTTCTGAATCTGGTATTCCAAGTTATCGATACGTCGTCTCAAACTTTCGCGAAGACTATCACCAATGTTATTGACACTATCCTCCGACATTCTTGTCTATACAATAATTTTCTAGAAAAGTCAAACAAACAACAAAACACAATTACAATAACCAAAAAACAACCACCACTTGACTTCTACAGCCACTACTACCAACAAACACTTCCATAACAACTAGAATCTATTACTGAAATTAATGTTACTGGATTCAACTGCAGCATAATACCATGATTACTAAAAATACGAAGAACATACAGACTATGGAATGATGATTATCAGATGTGTTTAAACCACGAATCAACTTTGAAGAACACTAGCATGCGTATCTCTCTATAGCTCTGATATCAATATGATACGGATTGAAGAAACAATAGTGGATTTCGAAAAAGGCAAAATGAGTTAAATAGGTATGACAGACAAGGAGTGAGATGGTTAATTTTGATGGTGAATGTAAATGGATATTACTCACCAGCACACAAAAAATATCAGGGGTTCAAGCTTGAAATAGGGTTCAATATAACACACAAACGCTAAATGTTGCTTAGGATTCAAATGAAGGTTAGATACAACTTACTAACCAGTTCAAATGAAAGGGTTCACCACAATCTTGAGGATAAGATGGATAAGAACGCGGGAAAGATTAGAAAGTTTAATCGATACTCAATAATCCGATAAATGCTAGCTTAAGAGTAGCCTTACTCAAAAAGGAAAAAGATTACAATCACAGGAATATACTTTTCCGTCTATTTTCGTATATATTGACGTCTATCTCTTTTTATGATGTTTACAGATGTTGCTATTTATAGTGAGTCCTAAACCCTAGTGGCAAAACTGTAAATAATGTATAAGGCCTTAAACCTTAAAGAATTAGGCCCATAAATAAAATAAAGGAAAACATGTACAAGAATATAAAACTATGTGTTTTACAGAGGAAGTCGGCATGTAGTCACTTGGTATGTCTTGGAAAGAGTAGTATCCAAACCGGACGAGGTCGGCAATTAGATGTATAGGTTCGAAAAGGAGTCCTTGAAGTCTTGCAATGTTTAGCCGAGACACCAGAAAGGTCGCTCCACAATTGTTAAGTTCTAAAATCAGTCTGCATGAGTCTCTTGGTGCTATGTCGAGTGGTTCTTTGGTCTTGAGTACTTAGTCTTGTGGTATTTCAGTACCTTGGCTAATGACAGACTTGATGCCGGGTGTTTATCTTTCTACCTCTCGTCCTTTTGGCTTCAGTTTAGCCTTAGCTTCGGGAAGGTCTGCCTCTGTTTGGATATAGTTAGAGGCTGATTCTAATCAAGCTAGGTGACGAGTAACCTTACCAGACCATCTTTTGCATCATATCGAGTTGTGTTGTGAGTCCTTAAAAGTTCTATTAGTGTGTCATATTCATTGGAGTTGTTCATGGGTTTTTGCTTATTCTTCATTCGCATTTTTCCTTTTCATACATTCACTATTACTTCTTTTCAAGCTTTCTGTAAGCTTGAACCCATTCTACAACTGGCCGTATCTATTCTTAGTCACTGTTCGCAGCACATCTCATCCTTATACTTGATCAGATAAAAGGAAGGAGAGACCCTTCAGGAGTATGTGGTATGGTTCTACAATGTTGTGGTTAAGATCCCTTAGCTTAATGAAGGAGTTGTTGTCCATGCTACCTAACTTGGTATTAGACCTTTTGGGGATTTCTTCCGATCAATCTAAAAAAGTAAGCCTAAGACCTTAACAGAATTTTGGAACAAGACCCAAAAATACATGGAACAGAAGGACAACATTTGCACCAAGCACGAGGTTGACTTGAAAAGGGGATAGCCATCCAAACACAAGTCTCCACTCTTGACGAAGAAACTCATTCTTATCCTGACCTACTATTTAGGCCCTTATTCTTTGTGGTAATTTGTCTTGATAGCCACCAATTTCCTGGATCCTTTCCCATGCCCAACATCCCTAGATCTTCCTAAGGGCTGGAAAAGGAGCAAGCGTAGGCTCCACTTATTTCGTGCCATAACTATCAAACAAAGTTGAGCAGCCATTAGTATGTGTCATGCAGTGTATGTCTTGGTTAAGAGTTTTTAACCCGACTATCTTATTTAAAGTTATTAGAGACAAAACACTATATTACAAACACTTGGTGTTAATGAAACATGTAGATACTTTGCAACATAACACATACAGTATGCTTAGGTACTTATTCAGCAAACAAGTTCAAGCACACGAACGATCAATCTACTGATAGGTACAAACAAGCATAATAGTTCATCATCTCTGAAAATGAACCCACTTACCTAACATTGTTAATACTTAGGTAGCTCCGATATTGCAACTCCATTATATCCCTCCTATATCCTATATAACACAATTAAGCTTTAGGATTCACAAGGTTTATAGAAACATTGTTCTAATTAACTTACTTTAATTTACAATGACGATATTTATAATCCATTGTTATGCCATTAGGTAAGTAAGCTCTTTATATTAAAATTTATGGACTTCCCTCATCATTAAATGTTATCATTTTGTAATAATATAGTTACATACTAAAGTTTGTGTTTATATATATATATATATATATGTATGTATGTATGTATTTATACAGATAGATAGCCTAAAGTATATGCCCTTATATGACTTATAGACATACATATTGGTACATGGTTCAATAAATGTTCAATATATTGTTAATATAAGAACCTAACATATATGTATTTGTTATATGATTGGCGTTTTATATAGTTATGTACATAGAGTAAAGGCTATAGAAGGAAAACACATATACTCGCATATTTAACCCCGTTAACATATATAAATGTATCTATATGTACCATATACACATTGTCCCTCAAGTATATAATATGAAGAATTGTATCTTACATAGTTCTTGCTATAATTATCCAAATATTACATAAGATATATCTACACATTTGAAATGAACTATAATTTTCATTCGTAAGATTATGTTCAAGTTTCCAAACAATTATTACAAGACAAAATCTTCCATGAATACAATATCTTATTGGTTTTATCATATAGTTATTAATATTCTATGTTTAAAACTCGAAACAAAAATATTTATGAAATTGTACGAATGAATTACTTCACTTAGAAAAATAATGACGTTACGAATATATCTTTTCTAAAACTATTATATATCAATTAAAAGACAATACTTAAAATTATGAAAATGAGATTATCTGAAAATATCGGACATTAAAAAATTAAATCTTCTAACTCATCTCTTTCACATGCTATCCTCTTATTTATATATATATATATATATATATATATATACATACATATATAAATTTTTTTTTTCTCTTTTCTTTTCTTTTTTTTTTTTTCCTCTTCTTCTCTCTTTCCCTCTCTCTCTCTCTTTCTTTCCCCCTCTTCCTTTTTCTAATTATCTAATTGTCGTTCTAGTAAATGGCTTGATAACCATATATTTGTAAGCTGAGGTTTCATCGCCTTAATCAAGGCGGTTTCATTTTTTATTTTTTTTATTTTTTGAATAAAATATGCATAAACATCCACGTTCTTGAGCCCTCCTCAAATATCGCAACATAAGCTACAGGCGAATTTGATAATCATTCGAAGTTGTTTCAATTTTACGCGACTCTTTGAATACGATTTTACCTAGATTGGTAGCTTTAAAAGTTGTATAATATATTTCAAAAATAACATAATATTATATTATACATTGAATCTTAATTCTTTACATATAGAGTAACTAAAATTTAACACCATAAACTACTTGAGTATAATTTTATGTAGTTTTATCATTCCGAAAAGCTCCCTAATATATTTCAAAAACAATAGATTATTGTACTATACATTATATTGGAATTCTTTACCTTGTGAGTATTTGAAAGTTATAGTTTATAACAAAATATGAATTGCATTTTAACTTATTCGTGAAATTCGTTTTCACACCTTGTTTCTTTTAACTTTTAAAGTCTTATATGACCATTTAATGTTATTAATAATGAATTCTTCATTGAACCTAAATTTCATAAGATTTTAAATGTATCTTTATTAATGTTTTTATTTAATAAAGTTTATGTATCATGATAGTCAAATTTTAAGAGAACTACTTTACCATATTTTTGTCCTATTCCAAATGTTACTGGCTCAAATAGTTAAGTGTTACTAAGAAAGTGGGGTTCACCGACTTAATATTGCTTTGATAATTGAGAAATTTTAGGGAGCTTACATATTTGATGTTCCGAGTCAGATTTAAATGTGTTTGATTTTATAATCCCATTTTAATATTTTTATTTTTATATTTTTAAGAGTTTTATAGCTTGAATTTTTACTATTAGATATTTAATAAAGTTAATATATTGAAATTTTCATTTATACTTGTTAACCTAGTTCATAAGAACAAACTATTTTATTAGGGATATAAACTACTCAAAAACTAGCAAGTTAGGATTGTGGGACATTACGGCCTCGGAGGCAAGTTGCTGAGCCGAGTTGACGGGGAAAACTCCAACAACAAGAAGCGTCTACAACCTTACCAATATTCACCAAGAATAACCCTTTGAACTAACCCTCAGCTCAAGTCTATATGGAGGTCTAGGGAAGAGGCTTGGTATAGAAGCACCCCGAGATGAGGGGAAACTCTAGCAATTGGAACACGAACAAATTTTGTCAATTCCATGACGACTACAGCAACATAGCAAATGAGTGCTTCCAATTAAAGAGCACCATGGAGTACACCATCTAAAGAGGCTTCTTTAGAGAGTACGTAACCAATACTAACAATGGTAAAGACAGGGCAACTTAGAAGCAACGAACTGAGGATGGTCGAGAAGAAGAAAATAATAACCACCGCAACAACCGAGCCCCTAATGGTCTTGACTAGGGAGCCAGTTAAACTGCAGTAGCTCGGCTAACACTCTATCCAAGATGATGGCCGTGAGAAAAGAGACAAACGCATGACACATCTATCTCTTTCTTTGAGGAAGATTTGGAGGGGGTCGACAATCTCTATTAGGATGCCTTAGTGATTGGGGGCAAAGATCTCGGGCTTTAAGGTCCTGAAGATCATGGTAGACAATGGTAACTCCATTTATATCCTCTTTAAGTATACCTACAATAAGATGAGAAAGAAGTTGCCTATGTAGATGAAGCCATATCACCATGACTTAATTAGCTTCATTAGGGAAACAGGCCGACCTAAGGGCATTGATATGAGGTAAGTGCACTTATCAATTTATAATATAGCGGATATAAGTTTCAATATCGATCCCTCATAAACTCTAACTACCAATGCTCGCTAGTTTTCTATTATCTAACCAGCAAATTAAATTTGAATAAACTTAAAAAAGTAAATCTAAATTACTACTAAAATTAATTTAAAAATTAACTAAGATGCAGTTTAAGAATTAACAAGAAAGTAATTCAAGATTCAATGGGGAATTAATTCAAGATTCAATGTTATGCTTAGATCGTGCTTTCCTTAGATCTAACATGTGATTTTTCCTAAAGATAATCTAATTTATTTTTTAATCTTTCTTTATTGGGAGAGTTCTTTATTAAAGTCAATCACTTTCTTAAGCTAATTAATCCTAACCTTAAAATCACCTATTAGAATCTCTTCTCAATAGTATAATCTAAGATTGTATTATTAAACAATGAATTCTCTACGCTTTAATTTAAAATTCCAAAAGAATCCTGTAAATTATCTCTAATCTTACAATAATTCTCATTAACTATGCCTAGATCTAATCTTATAAGTATAAGAAGTCTCTCGATTTTCTTATAAGATATTAAACTCTAGATTACTATCTATGGAAATAATAACCTAAATCATGAAGTAAATATAGTTGAATCAAAAAAAGACCAAAGAATTAAATTAATTGAATATTAATCATGTCATATAAATAAATCTAGGTTCTACAAGACAAGACTTAGATATCAAAGATCTACATTGTAAAATAAGAATCTAAAAACAAAGAGTAGAAAATTGTATAAAAGAATCTTGAATTATTAATGATCCTCTCACTCCTTGAGTGATCTTGTTTTGAAAAGTTCTTTAAAAGTTATGCCAAAAAGTTTTTCTCCTTAAACAAACCTTAACAAGGCTTTATATAAGAAAAAATAAAAAAATAAGTCGGTGGGCAAAGACATGATCGGGGACATGATTATGTTTTTTGGTCATGTCTTAGGCTATGATAGTTAAAAATAAGCTCCAAATTCATTTGAAAACGACACAGTTATATTATTTAGATGTGTCAATCTTCAAACATTCATAATTTACTCATTTTAGCTTTCATTTGAGTAAAATTTATTTCTATCTTCTCGTTTTCTCGCACAGAACGTTTTAAAACCTATAAAACAAAATTTTAATTAATTAAGTATCATTATCTAAAAATAAGCTTAAATTTCAAGGAAAATTATAAAAAATTACTAAAAAAAATATATACAATTAAGAACTCATTAAGCATCATCACCTTAGAAGATAGAGCTTGGTGATGATGAAAATGTTGCATATCAGCCAATGGAATTCATGGTAATGGATTGCCTATCCCCTTACAACGCTTTATTAGGATGACTAAGCCTCATTAATTTCAAGATCATTACATCAGCCCCACATTTGAAGCCCAAATTCCTAACCTCCATTGGGGTGGGAGTTTTCAAGTATAACCAGAAGCTCTCTAGAGAGCTCTATATAAAGGTGGCCTAAGGTGACAATGTCTTTGCTTTGGAAATAGGTCCATAGGAGAAGCTAGTTGAGAGAGTTAAGCCAAGTGAGAAGACAAAAGAGGTCCAGGTGGGCATTAGCCCTAACCAAACCATTAAGGTTAGGGTTGAGACACCTCCCGAAGTGAAGGGGGTCATTGTTAAGCTCCTACGAACCAACTTAGATCGTTTCAACTAGTCATTATTGAATATGCCTGGTATATCGACTGATCTAGTGACCCATATCCTCATAATTGATGAGAATGTCCGGCCAGCCAAGTAAAAGAAGAGATATTTTTCTCCAGAACAGTAAGTCACTAGTGAAGAAGAAGTGTATAAGCTGCTAAAAGCAAGCTTCGTACAAGAGGAGTACTCGACTTGGCTAGTCAATGTTGTGCTAATCAAAAGGAAAAATAAGAAGTGACAAATATGTATTGATTATATCGACCTCAATGAAGCATGCCCAAAAAATTGCTTCCCTCTCCTAATGATATACCAATTGGTTGACTCCATGTCGAGACATATTTTGCTGAGCTTTATGGATGCTTTTTTAGGTTATACTTAGATCAAGATGGATTTAAAAGACGAAGTCCACACCTCCTTCATCACAGATTTTAACACCTATTGCTATACTGTCATACCTTTTAACCTAAAAAACACCAGGGCAACATACCAACAAATTATGACCACTTTGTTCAAGTCTTAGCTCAGGCACAATAGGAAGGTATACGTAGACCATAGGTCATCAAGATCAAGTAGCTTAGCAACCATATTAAAGACTTATAGGAAGCCTTTGACATAATAAGGAAGTATGGCATGAAGTTGAACCTCTACAAGAATGTATTTGAGGTCGGCTCCGGCAAGTTCCTAAGCTTCATGGTTACACAATGAGGGATTGAGGCCAATCCAAAAAAAAAAATTAAGTCCATTAAGGACATGAAACCCTCCACCTCGATCGAGGAAGTCCTTATGCACATCCCTTTCTTTTTTGCTTAAGGCATGATCATCTTTTCTACTCCATCTTGTTCTTTCCATATTTTCTAATAACGTTGTTTAAACATTGCTGAATATAAAACCACCAAGAGATTTTGCATCTTCTAATTTTGGATAAATTGCAAATAATCCCTTGTAGTTATTTCATATGCTCTTAACTCTTTTTATCTTTAAAATAGAGTACTTAAGCTCTAAAAATTCAAAAAATATGCTTTTAAATCCTATTTTACTATTTTGTAATTAATAATTTAAAAAAACATATAAAATCAATGATAAAACAGTTATGTAACGATCAAATGCATTTCTTTTTTAATAAGGATGATTTAATGCTCAATTTAAAAAAAAAAAAAAAGATGCCTAAGTGTATTTGATGTAAATATTGAATTATTTGCAATTTATATATATATTTTTTCTTTTAGAATATGAAGTTGTCACTATTATATCTTGCAAGAAAACAAATGTGATATTTCACCAATAATTATAGTATGCCAAACCACAAGGCCCTTCCATATGTTGAATTCTTGAAGGTTTGAATTCTTGGACTTATAGTAGAAAGGAAAATAACTTCTTTTGCGCTTTTACAACAAAGATGCCTTTTAGTCCTTCTTTTCAAATAAAGAAAGTCCATCCAAGACTAATTTTACTGAAACTTCTTTGTTAAGCTCTCATTGGTATTGCAAAGCTCTTTGAAGGAATCTTTCCCAATAAGCCTGTACGATTTTCAATCTTACCCTCCTCCACAAAGTTCCTTTTTCTTTTCGACTTATTTAATTTTGCCTTGAGAAGTCTTATATATCAAATTTGAATCCATTCCTCTAATTATAATAGTAATATAGTTAGCAAAAAAAAAGAAAAAGAAAAACTTATTTCATTTGGATTTTTCTGCAACCTTTTTCTCTAATGTTTATTAAGAAAAATACATGAATTTTGACTTTTTAGTTCTCATTCTCCAACTATTATCTTTAAACATAAGAGAATTTCGAAATATACTGGACAGATTTTCAAATTTCGAATTCGAATCACTATATACTAAAGTTTAATACCGTGTCACCAAATCAGCACATGCTTGTAAGGTATCTCCTGGATTGGTTGCAATTTTCTTGAACATTTAGGTTAAATTAGGGAAAAAGAGAGGGGAAAGACGGTAGGGTCTGCATATATTTATTATTAGTAGAGTACTGATAGCAAAGCCGAGAAAAACAGCATCAAATCTATATTCACAAATCCTGTAAAATCACATTACAAATAAGAGAAAAATATATATATATATGTCGTTTTCAAGTCCACTTTGTTTGGAATGGATTTTTTAAGTAATTTTTTTCCCGATGTCAATCATTTTTGTTATTGTTAAATGCTCGGAGACCTATTTATGTACTTCGTTTTTCATCAAACATCGTTTTATGTTAGTATGAGAAATTTTAATGAAACTCTTTCTTATATTTTTATATTCCTTTTTTTTAATTTAGAAGCTAGTTTAGAAATGATTAAATTAAGTTTAGTTTCAAAAAAATTATCATAAGTATTGTCATATATTCAAATATAATTGATAATTATCCACTACTATCTAATAAATGTTTTTTTTCACAGTGAAATATTGATTGTGGTTTCTAAAATTTTTAAAAGTCACCTGCATAGTTACAGTTACGCTCATTTTTATCAGTAAAATATTATCCGGTAAAATGATGGTGAAGCTCAATAATACATAGGAAAGCATTTTTATCACAAATTTTTTTATGGAAAATTAACTTCAGCATGGCAATTCAACATTTACTTTAGGTTTAGATTTCAGTCAAAACTACTCCGCCCAATAATCATTTTCCTGAGATAATTAAAGTCTTTACCTCATCATTTTCCGCGGCATCGGACCGGATAATGCAATTTAAAAAATAATCGTGAACAGGCCAATTTGGTCCGGATAAACCAGCTGATTTACCTGATATTAAAAATAAAAATAAAATGAAAAAATCCTTCGGCCTTTAGAATTCCACTTGGAACTGTGCCAACTTAATGCAACAAAGGGAAATTTTGATCACTAATGGTATTGATTGCTCTTTTGTGATTTTGTGACCCTTTAACTATAAATTAGCAGCAGATGGATCTAATAAAATGTATTGCTTTTATTGGTTTGCAATGGATTAAAAATCATAAATGGAGGATACTTCTTTTATCCTTATCTCTATAGTCTAATGATGAATCCAATAATCCAATAACTTGTAAGTTTTAAAATAAATAAGAACGTTTATTTCCTAAGACATAAAGTATTGTAATAAATAACTTTGTAATCTAATAGTATGAATATTAGTTTCTTAAGTGGGATGAATCAGGTTTAAATCTCTCCTCTCCTGTTGTTATAATAACTAAAAAAAAAAAAAAGGCAGTATAAAGTAAAATTTACACAAATGAGTTCCTCATGAATTAATGTAAGATTGTTTCTACTAATATTTAAATTGAAGTAGTTTTTTTTTTTTTTGGAACCACTAGGAATCTCCTTGCTTATACATAATGCATGAATGTATACCAACAAGCAACAAATACGCCATATGCAATCAACGAGCCTCGTAGTAAATTTGGATGCCACCCCAACTGGACCGCGAAATCTGTCCATGCTTCCTGCTTACATCCCAAATAAGCTTCAATGGGGCAGCCTTATTCTATTTAAAAACATCTACCACCCTTAAATTTCCTTCTCTCTTTGCAGCACAAATCTGACACCAGGCTACTTTTGCCGAATCTATCCTTCATCCTTTCCATTCCATGAGGAGATTTCACCATTTCTTGAAGAACACATTTGAGAAGAAGACAAACAGATTTGATTAGGTGTAAAAGCCATCCATATGGCAGGGATTTGCTGGCCCATTTGTTTATATCATCTGACATTTTTTATAATTCATGCTATGCGTCCATTGATTAATTTGATGATTATTTTATAGTCTAATCTATAAGTAGAAGTTCCTAAAATTTGTTATAATATAATTTTCTTTCACCACCTCTAAAGAGATTACAAATTAATGAATACTTTATGAAACAACAGTATTTTTTTTTATTTTCTATTTTATTGTTATTTTTTCCCGTAATATAACAATACTGCGTCTTTCATGCTTATTCTATGCCAAAACTTCATAATCATCAGAGCATAAATTATATTGCCTAAAAACAAGTTAAAACTCCAATTTGTCACTGTCTTTTTTCCATTAACTAAACACTTTTTAAATTGAGATGGATTACTTAAATATTTACTATAATTGTTTGATATAATTATATTGCATTAAGATTATTTTATCAAAAGCTCCAAAGTTTTTCTTTTTTTTTTTTTTGGGCTAATGAAGGAAGAAATTAGGAGAGAACAATTTTCAAGACACTTTCCATTGTTTGAGACTTGAAGGAAAATGAAAGGAATGGTTTTTGGAAGGAAAATTTTCCATGAGTCTCACTAATTTTTGTTTCTCTCCAAATTGAAAAGAAAAGGGAGGAGAAGTTATTGACTTTTCCATTCTATCTCTTTTTTTTATTTCATCTTTTCACTTTTTTATTATTTTTTATGAATTATGTATCATACTTTATTTTGTCTTTTATTATTCCCTTACTTTATTATTCAAACACATTAGAAGGAATTAAATACTCTCATATTTCTTTTCTTTCACATTCCTTTATTTAATATTCCGTCCTTCGTAATTCCTTCCCCCATACCAAACTTAAATGTTTTTCTATTTATGATTTTTTTTTAACAACAATTATTTGCATATTCTTAAAGCATAACTTAGATGCATATTTGTAATTATTCCAAATTATTGTCTAAGAAACATTACTTGCCACCAATTCGGATTCTAGCGTTTATATATCCAGTAAGACAAGAAATAAACTGTTTCGAATTACCAAAACCTTTGTTATTTTCTACATTTTTCGGTTTTTATAGAGAAATATGCTTGTTTTGTTTCAATTGTATCGAATCGTTTATAACAAACTGTTTTGCATATCCTCTCCAATTTAAAAACTGCTTTAGGCATGATCATCCTTTCTGCTTCATCCTGTCCTTTTCCATTAAAAAATTGCTGAATATAAAACCATCTAGAGAATTTGCTTCTTCTAATTTTGGATAAATTTGCAGATAATCCCTTTGTATTTATTTCATGTGTTCTTAACACTTCTTATCTTTAAAATAGAGTATTTAAGCTTCATAAAAATAAAAATAAAAACTTACTTTTAAAACCTGTTTTACCATTTTTCCATTAGATAACATGATAAAAATAACATAATTTAAAATATATATATATATATATATATAATTAAGGATAAAATAGTCATATAGCAGTGAAATGCACTTCTTTTTGAATAAGGGGATTTAACGCTCAATTTCAAAAAAGGAGGTCCAAGTGCATTTGAAGTAAATATTGAAATATTTGTAATTTACAATTTTTTTCTTTTAGAATATAAAGTTGTCACCATTATATCTTGCCATAAAAGAAATATCATATTTAACCAATAATTACAGTATGCCAGGTAAGCGTCCTATAGTAAGAGAAGCAATGGGCCGGGGGTTTCCAAACAATACAAATAACCTATGATTTTTTTTGGGTCGCCGCTACTAAGGAGTCTCGGTTGATTTCCTCCCAATAGCAACATTCGGAGATTCAAAGCCCTTCTAAATATTGATGGTATGAATTCTTGGACTAATAGTAGAAAGGAAAACAACTTCATTTTCGCTTTCCTTTTCAGATAAAGAAAGTCCATCTAAGACTAATTATACTTAAAAACTTATTTTTTAAGCTCTAATTGGTCTTTCCCAATAGGCTGATTACCATTTTCAATCTCAACGTACTCCACAAAATTTTCACTTCTAAATTCTCATCCTCCGACCATTATTTTTAACATAAGAAAATTTAGAAACAAATCGGAATTAAAATCGATACATATCGGGCAGGTTTTCGAATTTCTGATCCGAATCAATAGAAAAGCCGAAAAAATCACCATCAAATTAACATCGGATCTATATTCACCAATCCTGTAAAAGCACATTACAAATTTAGAAAAAAAAAAAATAGAAAGATTATTTCGTTTTTATGTCCACCTTGTTTGGAATGGATTTTCTGAGTAATTTTATTCGTGACGTCAATCATCTTTCCTATAGTTGAATGCTCGGGTACATATTCACCTACTTCATTTTTCATTAACCATTGTTTCTTCGCAGTAATAGTTTTTTTTTTTTTTTCAAATAAACTATAAACTTCTTTTTTTTTTAATTTAGAGAATAATTTAAGTATGATCATGTTAAAGTTTAATCTATTTACTTAGTGAAATGAAATATCATTCAAAGCAAAACTTTTTCGACTCTTTTTTAGGCCAAAGTTGGCTCCATTAAGCTTTTGCATATACTTTACACAAAACAAATCTCGTAGCAACTGAACATTATTTGATTTTTACAGAACTAAGAGTTATGCAAAAGAAAATCTTTTTTCCTCCTACCTTGTCAACCCATTATTCAGAAGACTTTTGAAAATTTTTTATAGGTACTATTTTTATGTTTTTGGGCTAAGTTATCCTGATCATCCTCTTTTAAAAAATTTTAAAATTATATCCATATCCTCAATTTTTTGGTTTTTACACTTATATCCCTTTAATATACATTAAACTTGTATTTTAGGAATTTTCAGTGATGTTTATACATTGAATACTATGTTGATATACTTTGAGACTTTTTAAGAGGTCCAATAATATGTATATAGAATAGCATTGATGTAGTTATACCTTAAGATATGAAATATTGGTTGTGGTTTCTAAAATTTTTAAGGGTAACCTACATACTTGTTTTTACCAGTAAAATATGATATGGTAAAAGCTTTTGTGAAAACATTTTAAGCTCTCTGAATTTCATCATTTGATTTAAGTTTAGAACTAGCGATGGTTTTTTTTTTTTTTTTCTAGATGATTATAAAGAGAGGAAATATTTGAACCTAATTCATCTCACTTATAAGATCAGTGTTTATATCATTAAAATAAAAAGTTATTGAAAGAACTAGCGATGTTTATCAGTGGGAAAAAGGAGTTAATGTGATGGTGTAGCAAACAGCATGGAGACTTTCGACGCATCCTTTCGGGTCTTTAAATCAGGACTAGTTATCACCCATCTGTAAGGTGATTGAGAAATGATGGTGGAGCCGAACAATCCATAGGAAGGCATTTCTGAAATCCGATACAGCATCACAAATTTTTATGAAAAATTACCTTCAGCATGGCAATTCAACATTTACTTTCGGCTTAGATTTCGGTCAAAATTATTCGGCTCCATAGTCATTTTTCTGAGGTAATTAAAGTCTTTATCTCATCATTTTCCGCGGCATCTAACTGGATAATGCAATTGAAAAAATAATTGTGAGCAGCCAATTTGGTCCGGATAAACCGGCTGATTTACCTGTAAAAAACAAAGAAAAAAAACTTGGACCTTTAGAATTCCACTTGCAACTATGCCAACTTAAATGCAACAAAGGGAAATTTTGATCACTATTGGTATTGTTTGCTCTTTGTGACTTTGTGACCCTTCAACTATAAATTAATAGCAGATGAACCAATAAAATGCATTGCTTTTATTGGTTTGCAATGGATTAAAAATTATAAATAGAGAGGATTTCTTTTATTTTCATCTCGATAGTTAAATGATAAATCGAATAAAATAAATTCGTAAAAATCTCTTAGAATTAAACAATGTAATAATGCAATAACATCTTTCGATTATTTGTAAGTTTTAAAATATATAAGAATAATGTTTATTTCCCAAACATTATTGATTTGATTGATTGACTCAAGGAAAGCGCTTTTTAAGACCATATGAACATCTGCAAAATACAAAATGTGTTCAACCTTTCAGATAGACAGCACCGATGAAATCGAAAGCTTAGCCAACAAAAACGAGGATGGCAAGATTGTATCACTATTAGTGCTGCTGACAAGGAATCTAGTTTTTATGCGATATATACATCGCTTTAACAATTTCATAGAAATATCTGAGAATTCCACAGTGCGTAGGGACAGTTTTTAGAAAATTCCATTCTTCGACCTTATCATATAAGCCTACTACAAGGTAATTTTTTTATTTATTCCAAAACCCGCATCGAAAAAGGAAAAAGAAAAAAAAAAAATATATATATATACATCTTTGTTGAAAGGCTCTGTTTTTTTTTTTTTTTTTTCCCTTTGCAATTGAAGTTGAATTAAGAGATTTTGATTTCCTCCTTAATTTGAAAAACGAAAAATATATATATATTTATACGCTCTTATAGTTTTATGTAAAATAGAAGTTCCTAAAATTTGTTATAATATGACTTTCTTGCACCACCTCTAAAGAGACTACAAATTAATGGATACTATATGAAACAAGTGTGTACTTTTTTTTTTCATTTTATTATTTTTTATTTTACGCCAAAACTTCGTAATCATCAGAGCATAAATTCAATAATGCCTAAAAACAAGTTAAAAGCTCCGATTTGTCATAGCTGTCTTTTTTCCATTAACTATACACTTTTTATATTGAGATGGATTACTTAAATATTTACTATAATTATTTGATATAATTATATTTATTACGAATATTTTATCAAAGCTACCATCCCTATGATGGAAATAAGAAGCAGTCATCAACTCAGCAGCCTGAGATTTTGAGAAGACAGTACTTGTGTTAGCAACCCTAGAGAAGTAATCTTAAAATGGGTGAAATGTTATTTTTTATTTCATCATTCATCTTATGATGTACGATTTCATACTAAAACGTACTCGATCATACAGGATAGTACTTGTAATATATGATTTTATACTCAAACTCAAACTCAGATCATACGGTGCAGTACTTCAAAGTATATCCGGTTCCGATGAATCCACCGAGTGCCAAGCACCTACTTGCCACCTAATCATATTTACATTCCAAAAGAGAAAAAAAAGAAAGAAAGAAAGAAAGAAAGAAAAATTAAAGAATCCTACTCTACTTTTTGGCAATATTACATGAAAATAAATATTAATACTTCGTTTTCACTCCAGCAATATACACAGCATTTTCTGCTAAAAAAAAAAAAAAAAGCTCTACCAAAATCTCATCTACCTCTTCTCTAACGGCACATCATATCACAATTCAATGACTTCCTTGGCTCTATTTGGAGTTTCAAATAAAGTACGTTAAAAACATGATCAACCAACTGTAATCCAGCCAACAATCTACATATTGTACAAAAACCATGAACAGGCAAGCGTTAGCAATTATTCGGCCGCGAATACTTTGGAGGCAGAGACGGGCACCTCTCGTTCATATGTGGGTATGGATCCATTGAGTTGTACCCAGGCAACTCCATTCGATACTCCCCTCGGATTTGACAGAATGGTAGTTCGACATCGGTTTCATCATTACACCACTTAGGCAAGCGACTGGAGTTGTTCTCGAAAAATCTAAGAGAGTATGCGTCTTTTATCTGTACATTGGCAAAATATGGAGTAGATAATAAATCACTTTCTGGTACATAAATTACATCAATTTGTGTGAGCCAGCTGACATGAAATGCTGGACTTGGATTTCTTACCGTGAATTCTGTTACTTGAATAGAGCTAGCTATTGGATCAAATAGTCCTGCCTCTTTGTACATTTCCAGGACAAAAGCAACACAGGAAGCCGACTTTCCATCTGCATAGAGCCAATCATCCTGTTCTGGAATCATCAGCAGCTCAGCAAAGGATAAGCCCCTCTTTGCGGTTTCTACTAAAATGTCAGGAAGATCCAGACCCTGCAGTGTTCACAGTAGATGTGAAAAAAATCACATCAAAGAAATGCATCGTTATTCTCAAATCGTAAATCTCCATGAACTTCTTTTCCAACTTATGAACATAGAAAACCTCCCCTGTTTAAGCTAAATAAACCATTATAAACAAGTCCAAGATTGATGCCAATAAGAGCCAACATAGGTATCATTTGCACAAGAGACGTCCCTGTGTCTACCCAGGATTTTATTTTATCATATCAATGCAATTAAAAGGATTCTCAAAATGAATCCATCCGAGAAGATTTTGTGAAATATCTTAAGAGACCTAGTAGCAAAGCCTTATACCACATACAACCCAATATGCCAATCTCTTGGCAAGGTGTACTAACACTACTTTATGTAAAGTACCTCTGTTCCTAGTCGCTTGTTCAAAGCTTCATTCCAAATATTAGCGGCATAAGCAGGTTGGATTTGATTCCAAACTGTCATGACCGAAGCAACCTGCATCACCAAAAGCTTAGGTGAAACAAGTACAATAAGAGAACTGATTGAAATTTCAAGGGGAAGGAGGGGGGAAGGGAAAGGCATTGCAGCAAATCAGTAAGTATACAGCATGTTCCAATTTCATCAGGTTCAGACAACTTAATCATCGTCTTTGATTAATCAATTCATCCTCGACTTGAAATGTGGAAAAGCAGATAGAATAGCTCCAATAGGTAAAATAACTTGGATAGTCAAAAATATGTGACTGTACCGCATGAGCATCCAAAGGAGGTGGATAATTCCCATCTATAGTGTCTATCCAGCTAAATATCATGTTATGATAGCCGTACGGTTGTCCATCCATGCTTTTGGCATACTCCCATGCGGCAGTTTCATTGAACTTGGCTCGCATATCTGGGTGCAGTGGAAGTAATGCAATATGAGGATTAGAATCATCCTTGTTGAGCTCAAAGTCCCACCACTCATCCCACGGTAACACTGCAATAACATCTTCTCCCTACAGCCAATACCACAAACAGCAAGTTATATTAGGAGGTTACACCACTGTTCTACACCTACATGAGCTGAAAAACGAGAGGCGATTTCCATAAGAAAACCTTTAAAAACCCAACTGAATAAATAATGTTCATTTTTTTCAAGTCTTACTCCCAAAAGGTTATAGATGTAATAAAAAATATGTCAGATCAAAATGCCTAAGAATTTTTGTTCTCAAGCTTCTCCTTCTAAAGATCAGCTCTTTCTTGTTTTGTATCATTTAAGAAAAGCCATTCATATCTCATCAGGTATGCAAAAACTTTCTGTGAATAAATCTTTTAGGGCCTCTCAATAGTCAAATCCAGCATGTCATTTCTATGGTTCTTCTTCTAAAAATGCTAAGGATGTACGTGTTTTGAACATACAAGAAAATAGATATGTGAGTAATAACAAAAGTAAAAGTGGGAAAACAAAGGGGGGAAAAGAAAAGGCATAGTAGAAATGGAAACAATGACTAGAGGAGCAATGCAATAGCATGCTCAACTTTGTCAGCCTAAACACTTGAACATTCAAAGCTAACTGGTATGTCATGTTCATTGTTGCTTTCAATATGGGCAATATTAATAAAAATAATTTGTAGCAATTAACTGATAATCTTTTGCACTTTGTCTATATTACCTGATCATTGTCGTGTCCTGATTCCCCAACCCAAAGCTTTCCTTCAGAATCCCTAAGGCAAACGGCACTATGACCAGCATAAGCCCCACTGACCCACTTCTCCAAAGTCTCAAAACCACCCCACCTCCCACGGATTTTAGATATTGCAAGAAAATCTCCAGAATGAATATCATCTACGCTAATATTAGTAACCCATGGTTGGGCACGTTTTTCAAAAGTTGCTCCCATGTGCTTCTTGAGAAAAGCAAGGTTGGATTTCTCCCCCCATCCAGTGTTAGTAAACAATGGAAAGACATCCCACAGTGCTTGAAGGGTTCCTATCATCCCTGCTTGCATAAGAAAGATTGAAACTCCTCTTTTTTTCACCTGATTTTTGGATTAAGTGAAAAAGATAGTATACACATGAACCATCAGATAAACTATTTGAAAGGGCAGCTAGCTCAGATTAAGAAAGAGCCATCACTCACATAATCAAACTCAGCTTTTCCTTCCCACTCCTTAAACTCATAGGTGTGCTCACGGGACAAAAAATAGTAGTCCCATACGACTCGATAAGGAGTTGCAAAGACATAAATATCCATACATGTCCAGCTACGTGCCTTGCTAACCTGGATGAACACATGAATACAAGAATGTAACTTATAGATATTGGTTAGAGAAAGCAAAACCATCGGTTTATAAGCAAGAAAGCAGAAAGCAAAATGACCAGCAGAGAAGCAAAACTATCTTTTATGCAGACAGCAATCTTAAGTCTGTTCCATTGACAACAAGGTCCACTGAGAACAATCTTGTTCAGTTACCACAACCAAAAGTAAAATCCCAAAACTTTTGAGAACTTTTATTTTTCAAATATAGCAAAAGGAAACAGTCTCCTTATTTGGACTCTCTGATACAAAGGGCCAACATATATACCCTTCTCCAAAAGGCCAGCACAGGAAAGAAACATGGGAGATCAGGGACTGAAATTTTGGGCCAGAGTAGCTGGAGGTCGGAAGTTGGAACAAGATAGTTTCTTCAAGAAGTGGGACCAAAAAGGCAAAAATCCCTACAATATATCACACATTTGGATAAACGATGAGAATCCCATTTCTCCATTTCCCCACTTTCAAATCCAATTAACAAGCATGATTCGCCAGTGATGCTTTCAAACATTTGTTATTGTTAGATTAGAAACCTTGTCCATCCACAAGTAAATGCCATTTCAAGAAAATTTCGAAGGTAGATAACAGACTGTAATTATCATTAATCACCAGCAATGCTGTCAAGCATCTGCAATTATACATACCTTGGAAAGAATAGGTTAGGGCATATTAGTAAGCACAACATGATTCAAGATTGAAGCTGTCACAAGATTCAACAAAAGTGAAAGTTGTAGTAGGTAGAGTTGGCGCTGGTTTTCGTGGAACTTTAAGTTTGCTAAGGATGTGGAAGCAAAACAGAGCATAGCCGATAAACTATGTCCAGTAGAAATCTCCCAACTCTTGCTTGATTCCAACAGAAACATATGCTATCCGGTTAGTTTTACTCAATCAGAATGTGTGATACTGGGAGTTGAAGAAATGGAGATGTGGGGTTGAAGCTATTCTTGTCTGACTTTTGTTTTGTTTTTAAAACTTGAAGGCAGCTAGTGGTTACTTATCGGTGCCCCACTAGTGCCAAGCATATAAAAAATGAAAAAAAGGGTACACATAAGTAATTTATGCAAAAATTTAAGATTGGACACTGCCATAACATCATCGATAACACAGAGAGACACCCATGTACTCAAAGCACCAAACTTTTACCATATAAGCTCAAAACCTAATAAAACCAAATCAACCCAAGTGAAATTTTCGAACATATCAACATTGCTATGACATCTGCAACCACGTACACAGACAACCATATACTCAAAGCAACGAACTTTTGTAAAACGAGCTCCCAAAGCAATAAAACCAAATCAACCCAAGTGAAGGAAAAAAAAAAAAATTAAGATATCGATATTGTAATAACATCATCAATCACATCGACAGACACCCATATACTCAAAGCTCTGAACTTTTACTCAATAAGGTGATTAGTCAATAAAACCAAGTGAGACCAAGTGAGAAAATGAAGATATAAACCTTGATATGGAGTATGCCTCCGCCAAACTCACTGCCAGTCTTATTATGAAACTCCATCCAGGCACTGTTCTGATAAAAGCAAGCACCTTTCCATTGCAATGAGCCATTGTTGCCAGACGCAGCTCCGACAAAAGTGGGGAGTAAATCAACAGGGCGGTGAAGAGAGTTGAGGATTGGCCATGCTAACAGTTTGGGGAGCAGAGGGATTGTGTCCAAAGGGTGAAATGGTAATTTCGGCGAGAGTGTGAAGAAGATCAAGAAGATGGTGAAGCTTGCGAGGAGGAACGAGGGAGTGATGGAAGTGGAAGCCATGAACGTGAAAGAGAGAGAGAGAGAGAGAGAGAGGGGGGTAGATGAAGATGACCTGGCCGGATCAGTTGGTTGCTGTTGACTGAAAGGTGAGAGTACTAGAAAAATTGAAAAACATCATGAGATTACAAATAAAAAAGGTTTGATTGAAAAAGCAAATGGCTTTTTATTACATTTCAATTAATAATGTTACAGTTGATTGTCCATGTCCTTATTGTGCTAAATACATGCTTATAGTTGTTTCGTCTATATCTCGGGTAATACATTGGGATCTGAGTCTTGGATTTATTTATGCGCTGCTACTTTCAAGGGGCTGAGAAAAAAGAAAAAGTTTTGGATAAGTAATTTTTTTTATCAATTATATTATAATTTAAAAAAAATTAAAACCTTAATTCAATGAGAAATTAATAATTATATTATTAAATTATAACGATTTTCATAAAATAACTTAGTTTGATGGATGAATTTAAATATTAATTCAAATTCAAAATGAAATTTTGGGAATAAACCTAAACTCCATTAAGTTTCTTTGGGTCAAATCTAGATATGAAAATACATCTATATTTGGATGTACTAAATATATAAATAAATTCTGTTTTAAAAAATATATAAATAAATGACTTCAAAACAACTTTTTATGGAAAAAGCACTATAACAAGATGTATAAAGTAATATTAATTAATGTAGAGCATTTCTATATTATTCTTAAATGGATGGAAAATGTAGGATTGAGATAAATTGTTCAAACTTCAATTTTTTTAAGAAAAAGAGTTAATTATTTCCTGTAATTTTCTCATCCAAATCAATTTTATGAAGTTTATTATATCATAATACATGAAGGAATATGTACATTGGCAATAATGATAAAAGTTAGCTAGTTTTACTTTCAACCAGCGTAACTGACTGCTCTTTCATACGAGTTCTTATCTTGTCAGAATATTGAATCTTCATTCTTTTAATAGAATTCTCCATTTTCAAGGTTCGATAACGCCCTCTCTTTTTTTTTTTTTTTTTTTATTTGCAAGACACAAGTCCATTATGAATTGTAGTTGCTCCAATCTTGTACACCGTGTTTCTCAAGCTCTATGAATCAATGAATTTTAGTTTTCCTTAAAAAATATACATATAATTATAAAAAAAAAAAAAGAGAGAAAGAAAAGGTTGGCAGTTGGCTAGGCTTACCATGGGTGAGTTTAAGTATGGATTCAAATTTGATAATTGAGTAAAGATTTTATCGGATGATAATACAAATAAAGAAAAAAAAAATAAAAAGAAAAAGTAATAAAAACTTAATGCAGAAGTAAGTCAGGCTCAAACTCATCTAGAATCGTCCAATGATTACTTTTAGCGATGAAACTCGGTAAATTTTTTGTTGATAGTACGAGTTTCATGAGCATCCGAGTTGTAGTTGTTGTTGTTGTTGGCATAAGTACAGTAACGAAGACCATTTGATACGTAACGATTTAAAGGCGTTAATTACTATTTAATAAGTGATTTAAATGACAAATTGCATGATAAAAATCATAACCAAAAGATAATTTTTCGATTAAATGATAAAAAAATTTAAAAAAAAAATTAAGGGTAAAGGGCTAATAAGGTCGATATGATCAATTTATGCCTCCATAATTTATGATGTTTGAGATTACAAGAAAAGGACACATGCAGAATATGTGAAGGAATATTATAGATGCTTCGACGAGTAAGAATATTCCACTTGATCATCACTTCCGTGGCGCCAAGGAATAATCATGTCCATACTATAATTAGTGTTCTCTTGTGTCAAAAACCCTTCACGGGAATAGTATAACCCATGGATTCTGGCGTAATATATAAAATAAATTGAATTTGATATTTGAAATAACTTATTGTTAGTTATTCTAATAGCTGTAAATCAGCTGAGTCGGATTGAATTTAACTTTTATTGGCTTGTTTAAAGTAATTTAAAAATTATTAAGTTTGAGCGAGTCGAGCATTAAAATTATACGTTTGAGCTCATTAGAGAATTTTAAACCCAAGCTTAGCTTATTTTAACAAATAAGCCAACCTCATTTACTTAAAAAAGTATGAGTTCAAGTTCAAAATTAATTCAAGATTTTTAAAACTTACCCTTTTTTTTGATAATTTTTAGTAATATTAATCTTATTCTTATATTTGCACACTATTTTTTTAATGTAATATATTGGCTTGCAAAACTGTTCATGAGCCTACTCACACTTGTTTACAAGTTTGCTCATAAGTAGGCTAGTAAATTTAAATAGAAACTTGAAATCGACTTGTTTATATAAAAAAGTTTTATTTTGAGATCACGTTAATTCATGAATTAAGCTCAATAACATGTTAAACTTAAAATAAGTCAAATTTAAGTAACTTATAGCTATAAATAAATTTTATTTATCCTATGATTAAATATTATTCGTAACATCTAGTTCTTTATAGATTCTTTTTTCCTCGTTTGATCTTTGGAAATTTTACTTGCTCTTTCTTGTTATTCTATAAGGACTTATGGCTCCAACGGCTTTGAAATTACAATTTACAACTACAAGGGAACATCATCATGTAATACAATTCCAAATATGTATGGTCGAGCTTTTGCCACGTTTTATATGCATTTCATAGTCTTACCATGCCATTGGAAGGACATGCATTATCGTAGTCTCATTTCGTAATAAAATTTTGATCCACTATTCATTGCATTTTTATAAAAATTGCATATACTCCCAACTAATTAGAAATCACGGATGGTAGGTTTTTATCGATAAAGTAAAGAGTTCGAAATCGTGGAATAACTTAATGTGAGCCTACAAAATATATCACAATACGAAGTATCAGTGTCTTGTTTAATATATCCGTTATCATACTTAAGTTAGAATATATTTAAGGTAACGAGAGTGAAAGAATAGAAAAGCTAGAGTACTAAGATGTCAAGGTTCAAAGTATGAGTAAAGGTAGTTTACCATTAGTAAAGTTTCTCTATTTATAGAGAAGAGTTAGAGAGAATATTGGAGTACATCTTTGTGTCAAGGCATCCAATACACATGGGATAAGCATCGTGCAAGCAATCATGTCTCAAGAATCCAACATTCTATTGTTAAATGAGTCAAGAAGTCTTATTTACTAATACTTTGCTATTGTAACCTACTAGAGATGAAATTGAGAGCAGGGCAATGCCTAGTCCTTGACTTGTCGAGTTCCTCCACATGGTTGGATATGGAGTTGGAGAGAACACATTAGTCGAGGGCCTAAACAGGTTGGTCAAGGGAAGAATACCTGGATCATGGATCTAAACAGTTCAATCTAAGGATTAATTGAGTTAGTATGGACCTAAAGGATCCATGTTTAAAATCTTGTACCAATAGTGGAATATCAAAACTAATTCCAAAATAAAAGTCTCATGAGTTTTATAGATGCAGTGACATTTTTTGTGGTAAGTTTGCAAAATATAGTACCCTTCTATCTCTTTATAATTTGGGATGGCTGGTTTTGTATCCAAAAACATGAATCTTGTTTTGGACTCCCATTGTCTCTTCAAAGACATCCATAAGATCGAAACGATACTACGATTCTCATTATATTTTGGAGGCTAGGGCATGTATCAATAAAGTCCCAAGCTTTTGGAAGAAATTCTACCTTTATGAATATAAGTTGGGCAGTTGGAATAGGGACAGATGAATCTCTTCGAACTTTTTCCTTCTTCGTATACTTTGATGGCAAAACCTCGTATCAATTCCTTCAAGGCAATGAATCATAAAATGATGAGCCTGTTATGTTACACAATCCGTGTAAGACGTAGCAAAACATAATAAAGAACTCAACTTAAAAAAAAAAAAAGAAAAAGGTTTTTTAAAATGATGGTCACTTAGATTAATGTCCCCCGTTTCTCTATTCAAAGAAAATTGATTGGACTTCTTTCCCTCATTTTTGTTGTGTCGGAAATTTACTAACAACAACCGAGAGAGAAATCTATACAGGAAGTTCTCATAGAATATCTAGAAAAATATCAAACAAAGAATCCTTGTGCCTTTAACGAACCAATCCACCACCTTTTTCCAAGGTTAAAGAGCAAGGAGCTCTTGTGTGCTTGTATGGATGAGTCTTATGCGATTTCGATGTGTGTGTTTGGCATATAAGGCGTTGTGGATCAAGCACATTCCCCCTCTCATCAGGTATTAAGGTTGGTTTGACTAAGAACCCTAATTTGAAGATTATCTTAGAAAACTATGCTTACATCTTATTTAGAATCTTATTAAGATCGAAATTAGAAGTTTATAATTAAGAATATGAAATTTATAATCTTTTGGCTTCCAATCGATTTCAACCAATTGGATGGAATAACAAGTTTTTGCTTTTTCTAATTTATACGGCTTTGGATGAATGAGAAAGGGAAGGCCGTCGATATGATCCATTTTTTGGAGCTTATTGGATGGTTCTATCATGCTTTAGGTAGTGTTTGGTTTATAGACTCGGCCAAACTATCCTTAAACTAAATTATCTTTTATGAACTTTATTTATTTATTTTGAAATTTAGTATTTCAAGTTAGTAATATAATAGTAACCTTCCTTCACCAAAAATAAAAAACCTAGACAAGAAAGGATTATTTTTTAAGCATATTTTACTATATTTAAATAGTTAGAATAAGATTTTAATATGGATAGCACGATTGTGAAATTTAGACGTTATCGATGATAAGAATCTTTTTATTTTCACCATGAAGTGAGGACTTTGGAAAGCACTAGAATCTTAAGGGTGTGTCTTTTGATTCAATTAAGTTTATTTAAACTTAATTTATTTAAATAATATTTTTAATTTTAATTAAAAAAAATATTAATGTCTAAAAGTCAACTCAACTTACTTAATTTTCAAACTTGATTTGAACTCAATTAAGTTTGGGAGTTCATCCAGTCGAAATCAAGTAAATATTAAGCAAAATTCAACTAATTTATAAGTAATTTGATTTGTTTATGTTATGTCTATAGGAACATTTAAGCAATAGATAAGTGTGTACTCGTTAATGCTAGAAAATCTGAATGTCATGTTCGGTATGAAATGGTTTAGAATTAAATATATCCTATTCAAAGGTGTGGAAATGTCAAAGTTTAGGGAATTGCAGTTCCACTTTATAAAACCGCATCCAAAGATAGGAATAGGGTCAAAACATTGCCACGAACCAAATGTGATTATGGTTGGAAAGGGAGGGGAAAAGTTGAGATGACCTAATACGTCTCCTGCTACAACCATTAATTTTTTCCCTCACATGACAGCCTTCATTTCTTCTCACTTGCACACGTTTTATGGTTCGATTTTGATAATTTTTCGAACTAAATCAAATTTCCGGTATGAAAAAATTCCAATAAAAACTAGACTGAGCCAAACCAAACTCTTCTTCAAACTGTATATTATTATGTATGCGTATTTCATATACTGATAATGTATGATGTATATTGAATTAAATTTATTTCATATACTGATAATGTATGATGTATATTGAATTAAATTAATATCTTTTAAGGTTTTTCGTTTCTTTCTTTCCTTCTAATTATAAAATTTATAAATTAGATAAAACTTCTAATTTTAGCAAGCCAATATCGTTGGCATTAATTGAATTATGTCCTTTCGTTATTATAGAGTTAAGAAATTTTCATTTCTGGTTTTCCTTACGCAAAATGAAAGGAATAAGAGGATTGACCAATAAAACAAATCACAAGGAGATGATTGAATGAGAGAAATTCTGAAATAAACATCACATACGTTACATTGGGAAAAATTAGATATATCCTATGCATGATAATTGTCATGAAATATATTAAATATCTTAAAACCATAAAACATCAAATTTTAGGTTTAAGGACATAGATATTTCTATCAACTATCGTATTACAACTTAAAAAAAGGAAGGAATAAAATTTGGTTTATCTTATTAGAAGATTTATATTTATAAAATTAAATTACAATAACAATTTAAAGGTGAATAAACAGTCAAGGCCATGGTTGGTCTTTTTTTTTTGCAAAAGGTGAGACTAAGAAACCAGTGGTCGATTTTGAAAACACCACGTAGAAAAATAAAAATTGCAAAACAAATGTATAGAACTCCACGTCATTTTTTGCACTTTGTTGTCTGTGTAGCGACTCAACCATTGTGTGACCCTAATTGAGCAAATTTACTAGCGATCTCCACAGCCCCACGCATCCACATCACCAGCCACACCATGCTTCTTCCTATTTGTCTCCACAGAATCACCCCGAATGTCCCTGTAGCCACTACTTCTATTCCCATTATTTCAATTCAACAACCTTATAAATATTACCTCTCTTCCCATATTGCTAATGGTTTAGTCCTAGACATAGACCCTTTTGTAATAATAATGCAAGTCCTTTCTCATCAACACAATTCATTTAACCCCTTAAGAACCCACCAACATGGTCCATCGAGCCACCGAGCCATCAGACTTGTGCATTACCTAGCTGCTACCACTTCTACTAGAATCGCCACCAAACCCGAACCAATCGAAACACAAAAGGAACCATTTATCTTGACCCAGCCTCTCCCCAGTGACCCATCCCTCCAATCAACGTGGTCACATAGAGCATGGGTTGCATGTGGGTGCACCACGGTACTAATCTCTTTAGCTAAGTCTATAATCTTAGCTAACGAATCTCGTGTTTGGGTTGGACCCGTTTTGGCTGGTGCAATCGGGTACGTCCTGGCAGACTTGGGCTCCGGGGTCTACCATTGGGGAGTTGACAACTATGGTGATGCCACAACGCCATTTTTCGGTGCACAAATAGAAGCATTTCAAGGTCATCATAAATGGCCTTGGACTATAACTAGACGCCAATTCGCCAACAATTTGCATGCCTTGGCAAGGGCGGTGACCTTCACGGTCCTTCCAATAGATGCTATTTGCAATGACCCGACGGCGCTCGGATTCGTCGCCTTCTTTTCCAGTTGCATCATGTTTAGCCAACAATTCCATGCGTGGGCTCATGGTACAAAGAGCAAGTTACCACCATTGGTGGTGGCTTTGCAAGATTTAGGGCTCCTCGTGTCGCGGTCGCAACACGGTGCACATCATCGTCCACCTTATAATAACAACTACAGCATTGTGAGTGGGTTTTGGAATGAGTTCTTGGACCAAAACAAGGTGTTTGAGGCATTGGAAATGGTCTTGCTCTTTAAATTTGGATTGAGACCAAGGTCTTGGAGCGAGCCGAGCTCTAAGTGGACTGAAGAAGTAATTGAAGGCATTTGATACCATACAATAATACACTCATTCATCTTTTTTTAATATTCCATTCCTTAGATTTTCATAATTTGCTATCATTATTATTTTTATTTTTTTTTTCTCTCTTTATTTTCGATAATTCAGCAAGAAAGAAAGCCATATTGGTTCTACATACATAATACCTGTTTATACATGTGAATGATTGTCGGACATTCATAATTTCCTTTCCCTGGTAAAAAGAATATTTGCTTTTGGTGGATAACAGCTTCATTCGAAGTTGGAATTTGTGGTTTTATTATATGTTAATGAGTAAAGATTAATGCATCAGTGTATAATACGTACTTCGTGCGATCATCCTTTCTCTGATTGCATTTTACGTGTTTATAGCCACATCTGACGTAATTGTAGAGATTTAATGGAATTTCTCATCGAAAGCCAAATTTAATATATCAAGGTCTAGATACATTTGAGCGCACACCTAATTTGTTTCTTTAAATTCTCCTCAATACATCTCAAAATGGCTTTCTTAAGATGTTGTTCAACACTTACTCTAAAGTTTAAGCTATTGCTTAGGTAGTCCTAGAGGCTAGACCAAATATCTTAATTTCTTGTTACATCTTTGCAAAATGATCCAGGATTTAGTTTCAAATTTTTTGCAGTACACAAACAGAATTTGGGCATAATTTAGAGAGTACTGAAGCAATCTGCAATCTCTTGAGGAAATTATTGTCACGGAGTTTGGGCCACTAAAGGCTTTCCCCTAGTCTCGCGTCGGTTGGATTACATGAGGGATAGAATCGAGACGTCGGAGTGCTCTAAATTGCTGTTATGATTCCATGGAAAACTTCCGTTGACCCTAAAAATAAGGGATAGATGAACCGCTGCTCTCCTAAGAACTCAAAGTAATACAAGTCACGAATTATATATATTATACATAGTATATAAATATCAATAAGATATTGATATGTATAATATATATAATTTAAGTACAGTAATTGATTTAAAAACTATTTCTTCTATTATCATTTGTATTAATATTTTATTAATATTTATATATTATATATATAATACATGATATGTTATACTTATTCAATCTTTTCTCAGTTTTAAATCTTGGATGGCTAAAATTATCTTATATAAGAAATTGGGGATTAATGATGGTTGCTAATTACTATTCTTAGGCCTGTTATATCTCGCCATTTGATAGCCTGGCTAAACTTGCCCAAAGAACTTTTCATTTCTTCATCATACTTCTCAATGACAAGATCGAATACAACGTACACAGCCGGGCAGGTCAGCACGAGCACCCAAAGCCTATCTTGTAGGTGGGCTATCTATGTACGGATATGTGAAAAAATAAAAGGTATCAAGCATTATAATGGCCTGTCTAGACACAAGCACGTAAGCAAATAAGCAACGTGTAAACTTTGTTTTTATTTGAAATTAAAATAAATAGTATTTTAAGTAGTTTATTATGTAGAATATTGGATAAATTAACTTATTGATTTAATTAGTTTTATTTTATTTTGGATGAATTTTTAATAAATTGAAGAAATAAGTAAATAACAATAAGGTAATTATTGTAATTATTTGAGTAGTCGTATGTGATGGAATGGATAAATTAATTGAATCATTTTTTAGTTAGTTTAGTTATCTCAATTTGCGTAAATATGGGAACGGGATGGAAATAAATAATTTAAAATAATTAAATACAAATTTATTTATTTAGAATTATATTAAATAGTAGGTTTAATTTATTTAACCATTAAATAGTTCTATTTATTACAAAATTTATTTAATTGATATAATATAAAATATCAATTAGACTATTAGAATGAATTAATTCAGATAAATTAATTGTTTTGATTTGGTTAGTGTATATTTGATCAATCTAATTAATGTTTCAAAGTATATTGAGACAAGTGTTTAAGTTATATTTGAGTCATATTAACTTAATAGCAAATAAGTTAATATAGCAAATAAGTAATATTAAAATTAATATGAATATGAAATTGATGAATGCACATAAATGCAATGTTAATATTTAAAATTGATTAATAGTCTATGAAGTATTATTATACTTATTTATTTAGAAGCTCACATGCTTATATATACACACACACATGCAAGTTAGTTAGCAAGTTAGGACTATACATATAATATAAATAGTCAAGTTCTCTTTGTAACTAATTAGCTACTGCAATTCATTTTACACAAAATCACATTTTTGTTTTCTTCAACTTCCTGATTTCCATTCTTGGCTTGTCGTTACACTTAGCCTAATTCGCATTAGGTTCACATAGTATCAGAGCTACATCCAGGTATTATCTTATTGATTTGTCATTCATTTTAATCATGGAAGGAATTGTAAAGCCTGAATCAAATTCTACAGTAGATTTGGGAAAATCAGGACTCATCAGGACAGGTCATGAGTCATTTGTTGATGCTTCAATTTTAGATCCATATTTCATTTTGAATTATGATAATCTGAATATGTGGATTGGTACGCTCATTTTCAATGGCGCTAATTTTCTTAGTTGGAATCATTTTGTTATACTAGGGCCTGGGGCAAAATTGAAGTTTGGTTTCATTGATGGTTCGATTCCTAAGCCTAGTATTGATTCAGTTGATTACGTGCGTTGGCAACGTTGTGATTATATGGTACGTTACTGGTTATTAAATTCCATGATTTGAGAGATTTCTCAAAGTTTTCTTTACATTCAATCCGTTAAGCAACTATGAGATGAAGTAGTGAAGCAATATGGTGTTTCTAATGGTCCTTTAATCTTTCAACTTTAGTTTGAGATCTGCAGTCTTAAACAAAATAACTTGAGTATTGGTGCTTATTACAGTAAACTAAAAAAATGTTGGGATGAGTTGCAACAATTATAAGCTTATCCGAAATGTATTTGTGAAATTTTAAATTAGTGTTCTTGTAGAGTGAAAGAAAAGTTAAGTACTGTAGATGTGGGGGTTCAATCGAAGTAATCATGTGCGTACTGCATTAATATACATAGCTTTAAAGAAGTAAAGCGACTTCAAAGAAGTGAAATAAAATTGTCACCTAAAAGGATGATTAAACGAGAATAAGGTAGGGAGTAGTTTGTGGATTACATGTACTGTGGATTGGAGATAAGAATCATTTGGTTGCATCACAATTTTTTTCTTGTAATTCTACTACTTCATGTGATAAATTTGCTTGTAATAGTGATTCAATTTCTTTAGAACTTTTCCATGCCAGACTTGGTCATAGTTCCATTTCGAAACTTCAGCATATCAACAGTTTTAAAAATCATATCTCACAAAATTTCATTTGTGATGCTTGTCTTCAAGCTAAATTGCATAGGCAACCATTTGTAAGAAGTGATAGTGTCTCCACCCATGCATTTGAGCTTTTACACTTAGATGTTTGGGGTCATTATAGAGTTTCTTATATTTCTGGTACATCATATTTCTTGACTATTGTTAATGATTACACTAAGTCTACTTAGACTTATTTACTTTAACATAAAAGTCAAGTGTTCTCTATCCTTCGTAAATTTCTTTCTTATGTTTCCAATCATTTCGAGTTTGTTCCTCAATTTATTCGTACAAATAATGGGTTTGAGTTCTTGTGCAATTCTTATAAGTCTCTCTTTGATGCCCTTGGTATTGTTCATCAACAAACTATGATCTATACCCATCAACAAAATGGTCAAGTAGAAAGGAGACATAGGTACTTGTTGGATACTCCATGTGCCCTACATCTTTGTGCTCATTTACCAAAAGAATTCTAGGAAGAGTGCATTCTTACGGCTATATACTTGATCAATCACATGCTTATGTTTAGTTTGGGTTGGAAATCACCTTTTGAGAGATTATTTGGATATCCTCCATCTTACAATCATTTATGAGTCTTGGGTTGCTTATGTTATGCTATTAAACATCCTGATCCTAGAGATAAATTTGATTCTCAAGGTGTTAATGTGTTTTCTTTGGCTATCCTTATGCTTAAAAGGCTATTAGTTCTTTGATATCACTAATAAAGTTGTGTTTGTTTCTAGAGATGTGGTCTTCTTTGAAACAGAGTTTTCATTCCTCCATTGCAAAAATCGATTAAGTTTACGAGATTCAAATCTAATTTTATTCCTGAGTTTTATATATAACAATCGCACGACATAAATCTCTTTTTTTATAATTACGTACTCACCTTAACCTAATTGTGACCAATTTCCCTTTCTCACAACAAACCAAAGTCCTCTTTCTCCATCCTCAATCCATTGCGCAAACCAATATCAATCCCCTTCGCAGAACACCAACTCCACCGCATGAATACAATCAGCAGCTCACAACCACACGGCTGAATAGTACGGCACTCAATCTCCACACACAACAGCCATTCACATCCTCTCTTTGTCCAAGCACATTCACAGCCGCATCCTTTGTCAACACACATTCACCACACTTCAGTACAGTCACACAATCTCGTCCACTGTTCAGCATAACAACACACCAGACCACGCTACCATTCTAAAAGCAGCCAGCAGCAGTCACGCCCCAAACTCCAGTACCAATCTACAGCTCCACACTCATCCGTCCAAGGACAACGGCCTCACTACGCAAGCACGATAGAACCTCAACCCTCTCTCTCATCCTCGCCAACCCCAATCAGTAATCAACTAACTCCCAGACTATCACACGTAACAACAGCTTCTCCCTTGCTACTGTTCAATCCGTACCAACATTCACACACAAACCACTATCCTACACTCTCCCTTATGCAAGTACCACGTCCGCACAGCACAATGATCACCGCCTTGGACATAACAGCCTCCCATGAATAGCAACCACTGCCACTGCCACTGCCACTCCACTGTTCATCATCAACTAAACACTGCCACTCTATTGTCCACAACTTCCACTGATCAGCAAGCCCTAAAGCCACTGTCCATTGAGTGATCTCTCTCTCGCATACAGACATTGCAGTCACCGTACGATCACCAAGTAGCACAGCAAATTCCACACTCAGCACGCTCCACAACACATCATTCTACTGTCCACTCATGTGCACTTCACTGACCACGCGACCAACGAACTAAACAGCTGTGCAGCAACGTCTTTCTCCCTTGTCTAATACACCAAACCCATACAGCACTACCTTCATTCTCCCTGGCACAACACCAAGGCCGTGACAACCTTTACCCAACACAGCAAGTAATTAAACCCAATTGGATGTTCTCAACATCGCACACAACCTTGAATACATTCCTTTTTTTTTTGTTTATTTATTTTTGTTTAGTTAATGATGTGTTTAGCAATTATTTTCTAAGTATATGAAAGAACAATGGTTATTTTAGTTTAGGAAATTTTACCCTTCCTGAACTTTATTTTTCAATCTTTAGGCACTTAGAATTTCTCACTTAGAAAATTTATTTTAATAACAACAAATTAATAAACTTTTTTATTCGAATTAGGACTTTCCGTTAGATAATTTTTTATGAAGTGAAACTTCAAGTCATGACCCTTTTTCTAGGATTTCTTTTTCACTTCAAATAAATGAATTAAAACGTAAATTCGGTTGGTTTTTTAAAAATTAAAAAGAATTAACACACTAAAGTTTTCGAAAAGAAATACAGATATTTAATCTTAATTAGTGAATACATAAGTACCTTCGAGGCAACATAAAATTTATAAAAACTTAGGTTTTTTTTTTTATTTTTCTTAAAAAATATTTAAAAATAGTGATTTTGAAAATAAAATCTAATTACGAAAAATTAATAACGGTACCTATAAAGATTTAATAGGTTAGCTTCCGAACTATAAAAAATCTGCTTTCTTGAATTCTTTTAAAAAAAACATGGATTGATGGCTAAATTAGAACCGATTTAAATTAGAATCAATCTACCTAATTGGTTTTAATTTAATCATTTTTCCCCATCTTATTGGATGGCAATTCCAAATTTTTCAAAATAAAAAAACTAGGTTTCCTTTAACTTTAGTAGAATGCTTAAATTAAATAGGTATAGAGTTTAATTTAAATCAAGTTAAGGGAAATCAAATTAAAATAAGAAATTGAAAAACCAAGCTCAACAGCAAGATGCTGTGCATAGTGAACTTCTCTCTTTAAAAGAGAATGAGACTTGGGAGTTAACGGACTTGCCTTTAAGTAGACATCCTATTGGATCTAAATGGGTCTATAAGATTAAGTATAGACTACATGGTACCATTAAATGATATAAAGCCAGGTCAGTGGCAAAAGGCTTTATTCAAAAAGAAAGGGAAGATTATAATGATACTTTTTTCCATGTTGCTAAGTTAGGTTCAATTCATATTTTGATAGCATTAACTGTAGCTTCTTCTTAGCTACTTCATTAGATTGATGTTAACAATGCGCTTTTATAAGGACATTTAGATGAGGATATCTACATAACTCCTCCTCGAGGCTATGATAGAGCTTTACCTCATCAAGTTTGTAAGTTACTCAAGTCCTTAAATGGATTAAAGCAAGCATCACGCCAATGGAACTTTGAGATCTCTAAGTTTCTTTTATCTCTGGGTTTTTCACAATTTGTTCATGATCCATCTTTGTTTACCAATTTGAGCTCTCAAGGTTGAACTTTTATTTTGTTATATGTTGATGATATGTTAGTAACTAGCTCAGATGTTGCTTTTATTTCGATTGTTAAACAGAAATTTCATGATGAGTTCACCATTAAGGACCTTAGACAAGCTCGGTTCTTTCCTGGGTCGATTTTGTGTCGTACTTTACGTGGTATTCTTGTGAATCAAAGGAAGTTTATTATCAATGTCTTACAAAATGTAGGTTTGATAGGTTGCAAACTAGTTTCCTTTCCTATGCAACCACGACTTTCTTTCGATATATCTATCGGTCCTTTGTTGCCTAATGCCACTATTTACCGAAGACTTGTCAGTTGTCTTCTTTATCTCACGATTACACAACCCGATATTTCCTATCTTATTCATTGTCTCAGTCAGTTCCTTGCATAACTAAGACAACCACATTTCGATGCTCTACTTCATTTTTTGCGTTATCTTAAAGGGACTTCTTCCTTTAGAGTTTTTTATCCTACAGCTAATTCTCTTTAACTTCGTGATTTTTCTAATTCTGATTGGGGTTCGTGTATTGATGATAGGCACTCTTTAATAGGCTACTGCATCATGCTCGGTGATGCTCTTGTTTCTTGGAAGTCTAAGAAGCAACCCACTGTATCTACTTTCACCATAGAAGCGAAATATAGTAGCTTGGCAGCAACTACAAAAAAATTGCTGTGGGTTTCTTATATTTTATGAAACGTGCATCTTTCTATTTAGCTTCCTATTCCTTTGTCTTGTGACAACAAATCTGCTCTTTAAATTGTGTACAACCCCTACTTACATGGATGAACAAAACATCTTGATATCGACGCACATTTTATTCACAATTATGTGCCCTCTAGCTTTCTACATCTTCAGTTTGTTTGTCCTTCACATTAAGTTGTGGATTTACTTACTAAGGCACTTCATACTCCTCAACTTCGGCATTTGTGTCTCAAGTTGGGCTTAAGAGAAGCTCCAACTTAAGGGGGGGGCTGTGAAGTATTATTATACTTATTTATTTAGAAGCTCTCATGCTTGTATATACACACACGTGCAAGTTAGTTAGGTAATTAAGACTATTCATGTAATATAAATAGTCAAGTTCTCTTTGTAACTAATTAATTACTGTAATTCATTTTACACAAAATCACATTTCTGTTTCTTTAACTTCCTGATTTCCTCTCTCGACTTGTCACTGCACTTAGCTTAATTCACATTAGGTTTACATAGTCACTAACAACATAGGAATTAGCATTAGCATAAGCGAAATATTAAATTGTCAACTTAAGACTACATGATGAAGATGTACTAAGCAAATATAAACAAAACATGCATGTTATCAAGTTATTTGGAAAGTCAACAAACATGTAACCCAATCAATTATGCTCACTCTCCCTATTCTTGTCATTCATTTATCAATCCAATGGTGAATCCAAAGATGTTCTAGTCTCATCTTCATTAGGAAACCATAACTCTATTCCCCCCTGTTGTCTCCTAACTTTATCATCCCTCTAATCTTTGAGGCATACACTCACTTTAATAGTTTTAAGATTGAGCTAAAGATGATGAGGGTTGAGAACTCCCTTGTCTAATATAAAAGTCGACTCAATTAAAATAGTCGAAGATGGTGACACTAAAATATTCATTACTGCTAGAGAGAAGACTAGCATTACGTAGGATTTAGTTGACCATCGTACGGGGATATCACCTTCTACCACATCATCCCTTAGGTGTTACCCTTGGTAGACTAAGATCTCATTGTAAGTTTCATTGCAAGCATCACTACTACTTTCATGGTTCGGTTTCTTTAAGCGATTAGTTTTTTCCTTTTATAAAATGAAGCATACAAAGTGCTAGATTGACTGTAGGTCTAGGATCTTTAGGGTGGCAGTTGCATACTAGCCTTATAAAACAAGAATAAAAACCCTCAACAAATTCTTGGCTTCTACATTAAGCTTAGCAGCCCTAGCCATAACATCATCTACATCAATGTTTCCATAAAATTCCTTAAGGAGATTGAAGCACCATGGTTAAATCGCACATGAAAAATTGTTGCAACATAAAAGAGGTGAGTTTTCCATTATATAAGAGAGAAAATAAAAAAATAGATTAAGTTTTTCATTAGAGAAGTTTTATATTTTGATGTTAGATATTTCTAAACTAGATTATTATAATACATTTTTTATTGCCTTTTTCTAATAAATTAAGGGGCATAAGTGTGATTGAAAAATACATTCCAAAACATACTGTTTTATCCAATGTTGTTAAACCCAGCCTTAGAGGTTTACTTAAACATGTGAGAGGTCGAGAATTAAAGAGGTTGCACCAAATCAGTTTTATGACTAAGTGAGGTTGAACCGAAGTGGACCGTATGGATCAACCTAAATTTAACAACCATGGTTTTATCTTAATAATATGGATATCGATATAAATAATAGTTTATTGATATGTTCCATTAGGTTGCACTAAAAATACAAGTGGTTTTATTAATGAGGTTGAAATAAGATACGTATACGTATTAAAGTAGAGTATTTTCGTGAACAAAAATGATAAGTATGTCAACAAATTGGACCGGAATGCCATACGAAAGTATCATTATAATAAATAAGTAAATAGAAGTACATACATCTTTGAAAAATAGAAAATGAAAAAACCACAAAGAAGTCATTGATTCTTCAACTTATGAATTCACAAAATTGACTCAATAAAATTATCACAACTCTTTTAAGAATGCTAGAAGTTAGAATATAAAATAAAACCACTTGTCACAAGCGGGAGGTTGACCCTTCCTAAAGTGCTCATATTGTACTCAACCATCATTTGCCTCATTATATTTGCTCGTATTATAGATAACGTTTTCGTGACAAATGGTATTAGAGCCTAAAATGGAGATTTATAATACAAGCAAATGTGATAAAACATAATAACATTAGAAATCCTTTATCATGAAAGAAAGGAGTTGAAACATTAATTGGAATTATTGGGATCATTGAAGATTTATCATTGTTGATCCAATTTAGGACCATATTTTCTTCAACTTAATCCCACATTTTAAATCCATCCCACTATTTAACTTTATATTTCCTGGTTAAAATGATAGTTTTGGATTCATTGTCTATTTTATATTCAAAAAAACCATGTCATTACATAAGAAATGCCTATATGCATGAAATATAGCATATTTTTTTTGAAGGATTGTTCATGGTTTGTTGGGACGTATTTATTCATAAATACATTGTATTCATTGAGGGTTTTTTCGTGTATAATTTCATTTGTGACTCCAAATTCATCTTACCAATGTGCAAACCAGTAGAGAAGGGTTTTTGTATAATTTCATTTTTTATTTTATGGCTCTATTATAAGACATCTTGTTTTATGAGTTTTCACTGAGATTTGACGTAAGTCCCAAATGAGAAGGTAACATATGAGTCATAATTAGAGATCATAACATGAGCTTTTAAAATTTAGTCATGTGAATTGAATTTATAAGATAAGATTAAGTAGTCTCATGAAAACCATGAATTTACTTAGAAGAACTATATCCTCTTCTAACTTTACTTCTATGAAGCAAACAGAAGAATCTATGTTAAATAATAGAGATGAAATACATATAAAAGATTTTGATAAATCAATAAATAATTGGAAGATTCTAAAAACTTTTTATGATCAAATTTATCAAATGGCTAAATGGAAAATTTCTGGAAAAAATAATTATGTTATAGCCACAGAAGAAAAAGATATCCACATTTCTGATGCTTAACAACAATAGACTTTTAAATAATGAATTAATTAAAAAATATGTTAAATAACGGAATTATATACATATAGGTCTAATTCAAATAAGAACTAAACCTCTTACTAAATCAAGGCTAGATACTTCTGTTTTAATAGTCCTAAAAGATGCTAGGGAATTAGAGTATGAAAGATCAATTCATATTACAATTGAAACTAGCCTTAGTAATGGTCCAATACAATTTGAATGTCATCCAAATGTTATCCTTGGTCTTAGAGATAAGGCTATAATAAACTCTTTAATTCTTTGAATTAAAATGCATAATTATAAAATGTTAGAAGGAGCTTTACCAATGGCTATAATTTATAGAATGTATTTTAAATTAATGAAAACTGCTTTTAGATCTAAATCTTATAAAAAAGGTCAAACGCTTTTAATACCAATGACTTAACTAAAGCTAATGTTTTAGTACCTAAAATGATACAATGGGACCTAAACAATGGGAAATAGATAATCCTCTTTCAAAAAAACCAGTTTATAATACCGAACCTTTCAATGTAATCCAATATCCTAAAGGTAAGGTAATAATTCAATTTGCTAAGAGTTCTTTAGATTATCTTAAAAGACCCTTACAAATAAGGTTAATGTCATCTTCATCTAGGATATCAGTAGATTTACCTCCTTCTATGATTCATCAACCAATTAATATTCAACCTAATGATCAAACTAATGTCCAAAATAATCCTCCACCTAGTGGAATAGTTAACAATGGGTAGATATAACCAAACCAGTTTACCTACCCAACAATGAACTAAAATATAAAGAATCGTCTGCCTCTATTATAAGAGACTAAGATCTCTATGTCATAAAAAAACCTTTCGAACTAGATAGAGTTTTTCTAAATAAAGAATTTAATTCACCAAAAAATGAAAAGATTAAAAAATGGTTTTTTAATACTTTCAATAATATTACTAAATAAATAAAAGATGAATATTATGATTTTAATACTTTCAATAGAATAAAAGATGAAATTTAGATTTTGGTAAATTTAGATTAAAGAAACCGATAGATATAAAACTGCCTTTACTGTCCCTTTTGTTTAGTATGAATGGAATGTAATACCTTTTGAATTGAAAAATGCTCCCTTTGAATTTCAGAGAATAAAGAATGAAATCTTTAGTGATTATTCAAATTTTATAATCGTATACATTAATGATGTCTTAATATTTTCTTCAAATATAGATCAACATTTTAAACATATTAAAATTTTCATCATTATTGTACGAAAAAATGGTTTAGGAATGTCACTTTTAAAATTTTTCTTTTCCAGACGAAGATTAGATTCTTAGGATATCATATATATAATAGTACAAACTAGAATTTGCATCTAAGTTTCCTAATGAAATCAAGGATAAAACTCAACTCTAATGATTTTTAGGAAATTTAAATTATGTTACAAATTTCTTTTTAAATCTCAATGTTTTATGTACACCTCTTTATCAAAGATTGAAAAAGAATCCTTTACAATGGTCAGAAATTCATACTAATGTTGTTAAGTAAATTAAAGAAAAATTTAAAGAAATCTCATGTCTCCATACTACGGATCATCTTTTTTCAAAATAGCAGAAACAGATGCATCTGATATTGGATTTAGTGGAATCTTTAAACAAAAATAAAATGATAAAGAATATGTTATTCAATTTATTTCTAAATATTGGAATGAATGTTAAAAGAATTACTCCACAATTAACAAAAAAAATTTAGCAATTATATTAACAATTTCCAAATTTCAAGGAAATTTGTTAAATAAAAAATTTCTTTTAAGAATTGATTACGAAACTGCAAAAAATATTTTACAAAAAGATGTTCAAAATATTGCTTCAAAAAAGATTTTTGCCAAATGGCAATCCATTTTATCTGTTTTTTATTTCAAAATAAAGCATTTCAATGAATCATCAAATTCTCTCTCTGACTTTCTTACTTATGAATTCTTGTAGGGAAATGCCTCCCAAAAAGATAGAGGCATAGGTAAGGATCCCCTAACCTCTAAAAAGGGCCTAATCAATGTCCAGTCAAGACTTAATGTAACTAAACCCTTAAATGCACCATTAACCATTAAAGATGAATCATCATCTTCAATAGTTCCAAAAAATGAACCACCTCCTATGACTTCCCAAATAAAACCCACTAAAGTTTCTAAAACTTCATAAGTTTAGATAACCCATGAATTTCTCAAAGCACTAGCAACTGCTCTACAACCATCAATGACTCCTCCAATGGTTTCGGGAATTCAACAAGTAGAAGAATTGATTCTATTAAAAAGAATGAGCAGTCAGAATATTCAGTTGATTGAGGTGACATCTTTCTTTGAGAAGCTTTCGACCCCTCAAAAATCAAATTTTTTTACAAAAGGAATTTTTAAGTATATATTCTCAATAGAGAAAAATCTTTTTGAAAAAGATCCTTATGATTATGCAAAAAGAATTTTCACTGGCAATTTTACTTTTATTCCTTATGATTTTTATAAAACAATTGATTTTTATGAAAAAATTTTAAGTGAAACTGGATCATTTTTATTTAAACATTTTCAAACAAATGAAATAATAAGTTATTCCACAGCTAGAATTCATAAAGGTTATCAACTTTACTGAATGGCCTAGCCACCCTATAATGTCAATTAAATTTTAAATGTCACCAATGGATCTACAACCAAATTATAGAGCCACTTATAATTATTATGATTATAAATAGGCATGATGGAATGCATTTTTCCGAATGAACCCAAAGAGATCACACACTTAGCTAATTTTCTTTGAAAAAATGTTTTTGAAAAACCTTTCCTTATTGATTTGCACACTGATAGGATGAATTTGGAGCTACAAATGAAATTATACATGAAAAAGCTCTCAATGAATACAATGTATTTATGGATAAATACGTCCCAACAAACCATGAATAATCCTTCAAAAAAAATATGCTGTATTTTATGCATATAAACATTTCTTAGGTAATGACATAGTTTTTTTAATATAAAACAGATAATGAATCTAAAATTACCATTTTAACCAAGAAATATAAAGTTAAATGGTGAGATGGATTTAAAATGCAGGTTAAAGTTAAAGAAATTATGGTCCTAAATTGGATCGAGAATGATAAATCTTTAATGATCCTAATAAGTCTAGTTAATGTTCCAACTCCTTTCTTTCATGATAAAAAGATTTTTAATATCATCAATGGCTTATATCAATTCTCCAAAGCAAATGAAAGAACTTTTAGAGAAAGCACTGGCATCATTAAATAAATTAACCGTGGGATCAACATTGGAATCTATTTCTCAATACAAATGAAGATGATTACTTCGGAATAGATTTAGGTAATTCTTGAACAATGTAATTTTAAATGTATTCCGAATGTATTTTCAATATATTTGGAATGTAATGTATTTCACATTGTAAAATATTAGTAAAAATATCCTTTCCACATATATTACAGTACACAATAAGACTTTTCCATTTTTACTACAATGAATTGTCTGCCACAATAATCTACTTTTCATTGTTCTTTACAGTGAATTGTACAGTACCCTATCGGCCACTTGTATCGTACTTTGTTGGCCTCTATCCCTATAAATAAGGGCCTTTTTTCATTCATAAGGCATCAAATTTTAGATTAGTTCTCTTCCTTCTTCTTCTCTTTTCTTTCTTCTCTTTCTTTCTTTCATTTCCTCTCCTTTTCCATCCTTCCACTTTTTCTTCTCTTCTCTTCTACTTTTCAACTGATTAATAACTTTTAATGTTTCAAAATTGACAAGTAATCATATGCTTGTCTTTTAAAGTATAGGAATGTAGCTTCAATGTTCCTTTCTTTATATTTCTTCTTCTAAAAGTTTTCCTTTTATGATCCAAATGTAATGCTCCCATTTTGTAATGAAATAAATTTTCATTTTTGGATTATATCTTCTTTCTTGTTTATCTTATGGTGGGAATCTCTATCTTGAATGGGTGTATCTCTATAAGATTTATTTTTCTTTACTTCTAAACCCTACTATTCGATTGGTCAAACCGCCTGTAGTGGTTTTATTATTTAATGTTCCTTTAATATTATATATTCTTATTTGGTTAATATCTCATTAGCCTTTGCTCTGTCGCCTGCGATGATTTTCTTTTAATATTTAATGTTATATGTTAATACAACACATGTCACTTAATAAAGTATATAGGTTAGAAACTTGAATGTGTGAGTTATTGGCTTAAAGCAAAGTATGTCACTTAATAAAGTATATAGGTTAGAAACTTGAATGTGTGAGTTATTGGCTCAAAGCAAAGTAACCAATCTCTGGTTGATCTGATGATACAACACTACGTACTTGATAAGTACTTTTTGTTTTTAATGTCTCAAATAGTTAGAGATAATGATGGAAATGATCTTATAGAATTTTTATGTTATTTAGAAAATGCCATAGAATTCTTATAATATATAATTTGGGCATATAATTTATTAGGAGAAAGTTTTTATTTATATAATATTTATTTTAGAAGATAAAATCCTCCTGACTTCTTATGACTGTTCTCATGAATATTATTTTTTAATATATAATTTCTAATCTCTATTACATCTATCTTTATTTTTCATCTTTGTCTTACATCTATCTTTATTTAATATAACATCTCTTGGGTGCTCTATGATATCAGAGCCAACGAGAGTATATAGTTTTATAAGTTTTTTCTAATTTTCACTTGAGACAATTTCCTTTGTAGAAATCTATATCTTATATTTACCATTCACTTGAGACGATTTCTTTTGTGGAATATCTTATGTTATGAGTTTCCATTGAGACTTGGTGTAAATACCGAAGGAGAGAGTAGCATATGAGTCATAACCAGAGATCACAACATGAGATTTTAAAATTTAGTTTTATGAATTGGATTTATATGATAAGATTAATTAGTCTTGTGAAAACCATGAATTTACTCAGAAGAACTACGTCCTCTTCATGTTAAATAGCAGAGATGAAATACATATAAAAGATTTTGATAAAGTAATAGATAATTGAAAGATTCCAAAAACTTTTTATGATCAAATTTATCAAATGGTTAAATGGAAAATTTTTGGGAAAAATGATTATGCGATAGCCATAGAAAAAAAGATATCCCCATTTCTGATGGCTTAACAATAATAAACTTTTAAATAATGAATCAATTAAAAAATATGTTAAATAATGGAATTATATGTATATAGGTCTAATTCAAGTGGGAGCTAAACCCCTTACTAAGTTAGGCTTAGATACTTCTATTTTAATGGTTCTAAGAGATACTGAGGAATTTAAATATGAAAGATCAATTCATGCTATAATTGAAACTAGTCTTAGTAATGATTCAATACAATTTGAATGTCATCAAAATGTTTACCTTGGTCTTAAAGATAACACCATAATAAACTCTTTAATTCTTCGAATTAAAACCTATAATTATAAAATGTTAGAAGAAACTTTACCAATGGTTATAATTTATAGAATGTATTTTAAATTAATGAAAATTGCTTTTGGATCTAAAGCTTATAAAAAAGATCAAATACCTTTAATCTAAACAGGCTTAATTAAAGCTAATGTTTTAGTACCTAGAATGATACAATAGGATCAGGTTAATTTGCCTGAACAATAGGAAATAGATAATCCTCTTCCAAAAACGCCAGTTTATAATATCGAACCTTTCAATGTAATCTAATATCATGAGTGTAAGGTAATAATTCAATTTGTTAAGAGATCTTTAGATTATCTTAGAAGATTTTTAGAAATAAGGTTAATGTCATATTCATCTAGGAGATCAGTAGATTTATCTCTTCCTATGATTCATCAACTAATTAATGTTCAACCCAATAATCAAACTAATGTCTAAAATAATCCTCCACTTAGTGGAATAGTTAACAATAGGATAAGTATAACCAAACCAGTTTACTAACCCAACAATGAACTAAAATATAAAGAATCATCTGCCTCTATTATAGAAGACTTAGACCTTAATGTCATAGAAAAACTTTTCGAACCAGATAAAGTTTTTCTAAATAAAGAATTTAATTCACAAAAAATGAAGAGATTAAAAAATGGTTTTTTAATACTTTCAATAGTATTACTAAACAAATGAAAGATAAATATTATGATTTTATGTATAAAAATAGATGTAGTAAACATGAGATTATTTTGTATATTATAGATCACAATATATCTACATTAAAAATCATGCTACAGGTGGTATTAGAGCCTAAAATGGAGATTTATAATACAAGTAAATATGATAAAACATATATATATTCTAAAAAGTTATTAGTGATCTACACTAAAGATCATGCTACAGGCGGTATTAGAGCTTAAAATGGAGATTTATAATACAAGCAAATATGATAAAACATATATATATTCTAACAAGTTGTCAGTAAAATCATACGTTTGATTGAGTATGCTACCAATAAATTTTTATCTCTTTTTATTATGTTGTAAAGAATGAAATGTCGAAATATTTTTGCTTTCAAAAAAGCATGAGTAATCAAATGAAATAAAGTAGCTCAATAAGACCCCGTACTTAGAGCTAACATCATATGTTTACTCGCGATAATTGTGGTCTCTCGAGAGAATCGATAATTACATCTTTGATTTATGTTACAGATCATGCTATAGGTCAAAATGCACAAACAACTGATAATATTGTTGAAGAGCTAGATAAGGAAGAGAAATAGATAAATGATACACCGGAAGAGATGTAACCATATTTGAATATGGAAGAGATATCTCTAACTACTCGTATTATCCTAAAAAGAAGGAGACACTTGGTCAAGGATGACTGAATGTAAGAAATAGGTGAGGCTTTTAAGTGTACAATGAGTAATACCAAAAAGTATATGATAAAAAAGTTGAAAAATCTAAATAACTTGTGCAAATAATCCAAGGGTTAAGCGCAATGGAGAAAATTGATGTTTTACAAAAGTTCCCTAAAGAGCCTAAACAAATTATTGTACTTTTCTACTTCCCGCATAAGCTTCAATTAGATTATACAAAGAGGGTTTTAGGAGCACGAAGGAATGATTGAAGTTTTAGAGAAGCTTACCAACTTCTTAGTTTTGTTTTTAAAACAATATGAATGTGCTCTGCATTGTTTTTTTGTTCTTTTGGTTATATTCTAGTGATTTATTAACACAAAAGATATGTCAATTTGTAATGTTTGATAATTTAAATTATCAATGTCTGAATAAACAAGTTTATTATTTTGTTTATCAAGGTATATGGACAGAGGCTTGGTACTTTTGCAATAATAAACATGATTTATGCAAAGTTTAATATTTTAATTTATATCAAACAAAGTAGTTATATGATGCATATGTAATGCATTTACAGTGAATATTCAATGGATAGAGTATGATACTTTTGCAATGATGCACAAATAATTCATTTTATTCGGCAGGTTATATAATTTATCTTAACACTGATATTGTCATGGATATAGTATATTTTTCTTTTTTTATGTACTAGTGGTGCATTGACATAGAAAATGAGTAGATTTTATTTATAAAGTTTGATATTTTAATTTATTAATAATTAATGATGCAGGTTAATCAAATATTAGAGATTTATAATAGATGGATATGCTATTATATAGTCATTTTGTTTAACATGATATGTGGTCATCCTCATAGCAAATATTATTCTACAAACACCTTTTTTTTTTTTTGGGTGCACCAATAGTGAATTAATGAAAATGGGTTAATTTTATTTCATTATTTAATATTTTAATTTATTAATGATTGATAAAACATATTAGTTATAAAATGGAGAGTTATAATGCACTTGTAATGACTATTTCAAATAAGTTATGTTTCATGTGTTTGTATATATTTGTGTTGTAGGGGATTGATCGTTAAATTTATATGTATATAATGAAATATATAAATATATATAATATGTTGACTATATATTTCTATTCTAATAATTTAATTAGAGATGTAAATTAGCACATATTTTGCAAATTCATTGTCTTTTTAAAATATGTAAAAATAATGATAAATTGTATAAAATAGATTAAAATAATATTAAATTAAAATTTGATTGTAAATCGGTTTAAAAGTTCGTAAATGGATGTAGACTTTGAACCCAACCCAGGTGCATTGCATTTACGTACGGTCCAAACCACTAGCGGACAGTTTCCAGACCGGCCGGTCCATTGAACCCTCCTTCTCTTTCATTACATTTCATTTGCCATTGCTTGTCCACCGTCGCTCCTGTTCCCATAGTTTCACTTCTGCTCCNGGGGGGGGGGGGGGGGAGGGGGGCGAAGAAGAAGAAGAAGGAGGAGGAGGGGCATAGGGCATTTGATAGCATGAATAGAAATTGGTCAGTTCCTTTGCTAACTTATTCAAGTTTTGGGAAGTTAGTAGGTTGTATACTGAAGTATATGTAGCCTCTTATTGTGAATTTGAGATGCACGGTAAACACAATCAAGATTGAATGGTTCTCTTCTCTCTTAAATTCCCCTTTTTTTGGAGACCACCTTGTTTCAAGTGGAGACATTTTACATTTTAAATATAACAAATTGCCAATTTCATTACAACCTGAGATTATAAGGATTTGGCGTGTAAAAGGCAAAGGCTAGTACCTGTATGTCTCAAAAATGATGACTGCATATCAGATTTACTGGTGCATTTCTATCTTTCTTTCAATTAAAGTTTAAGGAGTTGAAGAAAGATGCACATAGACCATAGTTGAAATGTTGCATTTGATGTGTGTTTTTCCCTCCATTATGAATAATGGTTGGTGTCCTTGACCTGCGAACTCATTTTGTTTATTCATCTCCTTTGGCAATTTTGCAGCCTCCTACGGAGTTTGATTCATTTTCAGTACAAAGTCGACTGGGTAGCCTGTGGGTCACAATGACTCGAAGTTTTGGAGATAAAGAAGATATTAAAATTCAAGCAGGCTCTTTTGATGCGGCTGAGGCAGTTCAGGATAGCTTTGGTCAAGGCATGCGCCTTCATATGAGCTTGGTTGTTGATATCCAGAAGAAGGATAATGGTGGTGTGATGAAGTTCTTGTGTTCAGCATGGCCAGACTCTTTAAAGGTTTGGGGTGTCTATATATTTAAGCAAGAGGAGGTGAAAGGTGGGCCTTACAATGGTCCTAGGTAATTATCTTTTGTTTGCAATGCCTTTGTCTACTATGTTGATATGGAAACACAGGAGCCAGCGCACTTGATAATTGCAGTAGCATAATGCAAAGGCTGGTTTCTTTTCTTTTTTGATTTGTATGTTTCTTGTGGTTGCCATAAGTCAGTCAATTCAGTAAGTATCTGTTGTTTTGATGATGGCTTATTTAAGGAGGCATGTTAAGCATTCTTCTGTTCATAATTTGATTTGCCAAGCTACTAGACAGTAGACACGTGGAATTGGAATTAACTTTCTTGACCCATGGAGTTGGAATTAACTTATTAAACACACATTAAGATTTCTCATTTACAATCCATAAATCTGTTTTTAGGAGGAATCAAGTCAGAATGGCAGGTTTAATTTGAAATTATATCACTTCCAAGACCCTCAACTCTTGGTTGTCTTTTAGAAGGTGAAATCAGAATCAAACTATTTCAACTGTAGGACTTACTTTCTAAAGTGAAAATACTGGGTTTAGATTTTGAATATCTTGCTCTAGTTACAGATACAGGTCCATCCTTTATATTTTATTTTATTTTTTTCTTGCCTTTCAAATTGGTAGGAGATACGTATTTTTCTTGGACTGGAGTGTATGTAAGCACAGAACTTTATTACAGAGAGCTTATGTGCTTTATTTCAGAACTTTATCTTGGACTGGATTGTATGTAAGCACAGAACTTTATTACAGAGAGCTTACGTGCTTTATTATCTTATCAGGAAGTTGGATGCCAAGATGCAGTCAGCATTACATGAGTTCTTAAAGGAAAGGGGGATAGACAGTAAGCTCGCTGGCTTCTTGCATGAATTTATGATGAACAAAGAAAGGATTCATCACATAACATGGTTGTTAAAAGTGAAATTATTTCTTGAAGGATAGAAGTATGTGGTCCTTACTTCTTATTAGAAACAACAGTTCACATAACAGTATACAATCGATCTAACGGTTACTGGTCCTTCCAAAGCTTTCAAATGAATTGACAAGCCCACTCAATGGGTCTGGAGTCGAGACATGGCAAGGTTCTACAGCGAAGGGCTCTTTTTCCTGTGCCTTCTTGGTACTGCTTCAATTGGCATGATCCGACATGGTATTAAGACCAACTGCTAGATTTTCTAACCATTTTTGGAGAGTGATCAGCTATCTCTTAGTCATTCAAGCTTCTTAAATATCCATAATTCTCTCCTGTGTGGTATTGATGACATTCATTCTCATCTCAGCCATTTTTCTATTATCCATCTATAAAAGCTGTATTCATTGAATTTCTGATACCATTCCAATGTCCCAGCTTTGTATGTTGACAGAAACACCCTCCAGTTGCCATTGGAAGAGGAGGAGAAGCATGCAGCTTATCTTGTTCCAAATTTTTGTTTTTCTCACAATGACACTTAATGATTCCTATGGATTTGGGATATTGACGCCACTTTGGGTCTGTGGATCTCATTAAGGTTTCCAAGTTTCAACCGATCAGACCCTCCGATGTTTCATAGCCTTTCTCGGTGCTCAGCAGGGCACAACATGATTCTGCACGAGTTGCTTTGTCTTCCATCTGCATCATTCTTGTGAATCAATGTGCTATTACCTTATTTCCACCTAGCAAATAATGTTATGAGTTTTAACAATAGTAGTTGATGAACGATAGCATGTTTAATTATGAATTAACAACCGGGGAATGCAAGATTCTGGGTAGAGTGGGGATTGGCACGAACCGACCTTGTTAATTTGATTCTTGGCTAGGTTTTTGATTCATGGTTCCATTTTTGTTAGACCGGCTTTTATAGGATGGGTTGGGTGCAAATTCCTATTTACCTATTCTATGCAAACAGAGGCTCTAAAAATTTGAAATAGAAACCTTCCCTTTGACCCTTCAGAATTCCTTCTTTCTTTTTCTCTTTTTCATTTTCCAAACCCTTTGAAAGCTCTTCTTTTAAAACAAACACAAACCAAAGTATCGATTTACATCGAATTCAAACCTAAAATTTGAGATGGATTTGATTATTTGACCAATTTCGGCCTAAAAATCATAAATAAGTTATATCAACTTGGCGGAATTTTCATTAAATTTTCAAATAAATTAGATTTACTATGTACTTTGCACTAAATAAGTTTATGTTATCTCACATATATTTAGAAACGATAAGATATCTTATTACCTAAAGTTCATAACATACGGAATTTAATTCCACACACAGTAGGTCATTCCTTGTTTGGTTATACCATATTTCGTGATTATAAGTTTCGGAAATTTAGAATTAGAACCTGTGTTATGACATTCAATATCGAATGTTGGAAATTATTGAACAATGCAGAGTATAATAGGTTCCATGGTCTTATTAGTTCCAATATTCATTGTGATAGTTAAAATTTGTTTGGAATAAGGTATATAAAATGTAAGCAAGGGAAATGAGGGGATAGAAATTCAAAGGAAGAATAATCATGTAGCGCAAGCTCAAGGTAACATTGATAACGTAAAAATGAAATTCAAAATACAATTATGTCATTTTTCATTATAGTTTTTTCTCAATACAATTATTGTCATATAAAGGGCAGAACGTAAAGCATGTTGAAAGGAAAAACCCAGAAAAATTTTCGGGGGTGATGAAAGACCCAAAAATTACATGTACAATGTCCCTTCTTTCCATAGAAACTCCCATTTGGAGCTATTCAAATTCAATGAAAAGCCGGAAAAATTGTATACCCGCTTCTGTTCTTTAAACAATCTTATACACCCCTTTTCGAGGTTGTAATATAGTTGAAGAGAGGGGAAAAAAAAAAAAAACAACAATCTTTTGCAAAACAATTGAGGACAATATATTATTCTCTCATTTCCTACCCCCACAATGTAAATTGTTTCCGAACAAAGGATTAAGAGTAGGTGTTTACCTACTCAGACCAAACCTCAAATTTTATACACTAAAGTATTGAAACTGAAATAATATCGTTGTGCCTTACCAATTAAGGTTTATTCCAATTGAAAATGATATATCCCCTTGCATACCCTAAAATAACATTATTCCACATGTAAAATCTCACGTAATCAAATTAGACCTCAATTTTCTGTAACCCTAAACGATATGTTAACCAACGTGATTATAGAGTCAATTATACGAGTTCTTTTGTTTTATTTAAGCTTATTACTAAAATATAGAATTCACAATATTTTAAATTGAATTATTTCATTGATGTACATATGTTTAATTAAACCCTTTTCACCACATCAAGACCTTTGTAACCTAATGGAATAAATACTAATCTTCAAATAGGATGAATCAAGCTCAACTCATCAATTTTCCATTGTATTATTTAAAAAATTAAATCTAGGCAATATTATCCTCTAATGGAGTTATCTATTATGTTAAGATGGATGGAAGGGGTTGGTATCTAATTTACATACTTATATAAATAATACATTAATTAAATAAATTAAAAATAAAAAATAATTATAGTTGGAGAGAAGTTGTTTTAGGTGGTCATATAGAGACGTGTATTGCTCATACTCAAATGATAATTTATTATATAGAAAAATTATATTTCTTAGATAATCTCATGATGCATGAAATTTTATAGTTTTAAAATCTTAATTAAGCATGCAACTCTTGCTCGATATTGATTGGTATGGAACTTAATACAAAGCTTAATTCCAATAAAAGTAAGTTTGCTAAATTTGTTACTTCAAATTAAATGATTACTTGAGAAATAATAGTTATTCTAGTCTGTAACTTGGATTCTCTGAATAGTAAAGGGATACAATTCAACAAATTAAATTTACTTAAAAAAAAAAGTGTATTATCTATTTCTTGTGGTGGGGAAAACAAAAAAAAAAAAAAAACTCTAGGTTTCAGCTAACCCTACCTACAAATATAAAATTGTCTATCTTCAAGCATATGTAACTTGTAAACGAACTCCAACCCAAACATAACATTGTCCTTTGGCCTCTTCATTCTAGAGATATAAGGTTTCATTTATTATTGTTTAACGTTTGATATGTAAGACTTTAATTAAATTAAATTAAATGTGAATATAATAGTAATTATAAAAAAAAATATTTAATTATCGAATGTGATAATTAAATTAAAGATTAAATAAATAATTTTGATTAATAATAATTAATTAAAGGAAATAGAATCATCATTTTGACATCTCAAAGATAGAATCCAAATCCTTTTTAAAGCCAAAATTGTAATTTTACCTTATAAATACACTTTCAAATATGGAAAAAGAGAATGAAATCGGAATCGCGATTCCATTTTGATCCATTTTGCATGCCAAATATAATACTATTGTAAATTGTGTAAATTACTCGTACCATGCGGATATCGCTAAAGAAAAATAGTATTGCCCAATCATCAATCTTGACAATAAATGAAATGAATAAATCCATGGATTAATTACAAATACTTAACTTATGTTATAGTAATTTTGCAATGAGTTTTTTTTTTGGATAAAAACATAATCTGTATTTTACAGTTTTTGTTAACAAAACTTAAGGGACATATAACATAGTTTTATTAGCAAATTTAATGATTAAATAAATTATAGAAACAAATGTAATTAAAAATTATTAAAAATGCAATAAGTAAATATGAATAGAAAAAAAAAACTAAAAAATAAAATGTCCAAAGACAAAAAGGTTCCTACTTTAACTTTTCACTGGTTTTTGCTTTAAATTAAGGCTTGAAATGGCTCCTTCATTTATCCACTGTGGATAATGGTACAGTAGCTTAGAGAAATTTGTTGGAATCGTTGTCCACCATTTTCTTTATTTATTAATTGTTTTTGCTCATGATATCTCTAGAATGAAAAAAATTCACAAAAAATATAGCATTTATCACATTGTCAATATCATTTTTTGTAATTGAGAAATTTGCGTTAATATTCATTGAGACTAGTTATCATGTGCAAACTTTCCTAATTGTATTACCTCTCCTTATTATACTTGCTAGCTTTTAACCTTGAAGAAATAGTTTCTCTATTTGTGAAGATTTATTTTACTCTTTCATGGCCTGCATATACATGAAATACATAATAACTTCTTTATTTTTCTTTTGTTTTTTGTTTATATTTACTTAATTATTTTTTTAATTTTAATTAAATTTATTTTTGTAATTTATTTAGTCATTCAATCAGCTAATAAAAGTGTGCCCTTTGTCTCTTAAGTTTCATTAACAAAAAAATATAAAATATATGTCATGTTTTTATCCAAAAAAAATAACTCAAGGCACCTCTTTGCAAAATTACTATAATACAGATTATGTATTTATAATTAACCCTAAATCCATAAGTATGCTAATAATGAACATCAATATAATTGTACTTCCACACACTGGCCATGATCATCCATTAATATAAAATTCTTGGAGTTTAATGGGCATGGCATGCAAATTAAGTTGTGGAGGAAGGAGGAAGGAGGAAGAATTCGCTTTGAGTAATTTTTAGGTGTTGTGGACTATAGTATTTGAAAAAGGTTGAATTACACATATTTTTTAAAATTTAAAATACTGAATCTGTATTTTGGCAAGAAAAAAAAAAAAAAAAGAATCTATATGTACTTTTAAAAAGTCATTACTTATCACTTGAAAAGTTAGCATGGCTGTCTATACAAATATCATGGCTAATATAGACACATACGGATGCCGACGTAGCAATTAATAAACAATACTTAATTAATTTATGTAAATCAAATATTATAAACTACAAAGAATAAAAAAAAGAGAGAGAGTAAACTTAAAAAAATACTAAAAATAGTTAGACTGTTACAATTAAAAATTATATTGATAAGAAATTTTTTTACGATCCCGCCTTTATTTTTTACGAAACTGATATCATTTTTTATCTTACTATTAATTTATATTTATTTAAATCTTAATATATAGGTCTCAATGAAAAAAGAAATTGTTAGGAGGTTAGATACTACTACTACTACTATTTCCTATTTTCATCGGTCGATTATTACAATAAAAGGCCATATTGACTCGAATTTAAGAATCTACACCCTTCCTTCCATCATCAAGAGTCATCTCATATTATACTTTTCAGATCTAGGTTTTTTAATGTTGTTGTTTTCGTTTTTTTTTTTTCAAACTTTGTTTACCATACCGATTTTCTTCATGAATTCCCATTTACGGTTGTGCAAGGACTTTCTTTGGTCTTATTACTTATTTTTTTCCTAGTAATATATATTACTCATGTTTACGTATGAGATGTTTTTGTTTTTTATTGGATTTTTTAATCTCCGATCTTTTGGGACGCTATTCAGTAGATGAACTTCATGTTCATGGGAAGAAAAAAAAAAAAGAAAAAGAAGATAAAAGAAGAGAAATCAAGTCCTTTTAAAAAACAGAAAGAATTAAATCTTCACTGTCGATATAATATCACAATCTTCGCAAAGCATAAATTGGCGTCAGTACATGAAGACAGATGCCACCGGAATCGATCCCCAACATCGGTGGAATGCTACCCCCAATTCCCTGTATATTCGATAGAGCCAAAGATTCCCCCACTGATCGGAATACGCCGATTACCCCCCGAACCGTACAAGATAGTTACCACCTATTATACGGCTTTCTAACTTCACTTATTTTTCTGGTCGTTTAGCTCTGTCGATCGATGGTAGTATAAGAGATCTGTAACCCCCGAAATTTAAAAAATAATGGTTCCTGCTTCCTACCCATAGTTAGCATGTATCTCCCTGGGTCATACTTTAGTATCACATCATAGACCCCACCCCAACTCTATCTTCCTTTTCAGTGAACCAAAACATAGTGCATAAGTACTCTTCCATGCAACGGGGACGAGACCAGGTGACATACTACGATCACGTACAGAAGTGCTGCCCCGGCTTGGCAATATGGAACCTCTCAATAGTTCCCGTTCCTTTATGAGGTCCTATCGGGATAGGTAGGCCCAAGCCTTTCCCCTCCCCCTAACCGAGTAGTAGTTCCCTACGGTTGACAAATAGGAGTTTAGGCCATCAAAGAAAGGCCCCAGCCCCCATCCCCTCACTGGGATTTTGCTTTCCTTATCTACATGCGCACTGCGTCAACACTGGCGAAAAAAAGGTCGGCTTTACTGAAGAAGAAGGGGTGGGTGCTTGTGGGCCCCCTCTACAGCAAGAGCTTGTTGGACCCCCACACCCCTTTACCGAGAGGGGCCAGGCTGTCTTTCCCCATCGGCCAGCCAGTGGTGGCAGAAAACAAACTCAGATGGGTTACGCGCGGTTCGCGTTTTCTTGTGTTGAGAGCTTCTCATTCTCTTATAGAAGGCCGCATCTACACCGGGGACGGGTAAAGCCCAGACAAGCAGCGGGAAGCACTGAGCAATGGGGGGATGAGGGCGACTCCACAGAAGAGCCTTACTCTATAGAGAGAGGCGCTAGCGCGCTACAACTAGCACTTTGAAGCCAGCTGAAGGATGCACGCTAGTCGCGCGCAACAGCTTTCAAGCTTGACTAATAGGGCTTTATAGAGAGAGGTGAGTAAGGGGCTCGCTTCGCTTTTGTTGTGGAGCTCGCTACACCTTCCCACCCCTGCTTAGCGTTCCACTTGTGATCCTGAATGTAGTAGAGGATTTTGAAAAATGCGCCTGAATGTTCCCCTTCCCTCCATAAAGACCCTCTTTCTCTTTCCCCCTCGAGAAAGAGAAAGAAGAGAAGAAAGGATCGATTCTCTTATTTCATGTGAACGGCTCTATCTTGTATCGAAAGGTTTTTCGTGCTATACACCACGTTGAGAAAGACAAACTTCCTATGTACTGTACCATTTTTTTACCTCAAAAAGGGGGTCCTCCTTATGATGCTACGGACGGCTGTCCGAAATGTAAGGGGTAAACTCGGATAGGATAGGATTGTGCGTGCCAGGCCCTTCGGGTGTCATATTTTGGCCGAGTTTACCGTACCTCCGGCCCTTATGTTACGCGACCGCAATATTTTGTTACGTTTTACCGCTCTTACACCAGAAATAAAAGGTTTCACACGAGCTCCCATTCTGCGGCGTGGTGGCAGGACCGATAGGGGATTGGCTACGGGTGTAGATAGGGTAATATCCGTAGGGGTCATGCAAAGACATAGGCCCCTTCCCTTCTCTTTTGGATGAATGGGGTGGTTTAGAAGCCGCTTTCCGATCTAGGGTCCCTCGGAGCGAAGGGTTAGGCAGGTAGTATGGGCCCTCTGACTTCTAGCTATGTGTTGTGCGGCTCTCGCGAAGCGAATGAAGGGAGGCATTATGGGCCGACTATAAGAAGCAAAGCTTCTTCTACTTTGCTTGCTTCTCTCGCGCTTGCTTGCGCGAAGGCTAAAAGTCTTTTTCGCTAGGTCCAAAAGCTTCCGTCAAAGCGAAAGATCTGATCCAACCCGCATATTGAGCGCAGCTGATATGCGGCTACGGCTAGGCGATCATATCATGCCATAAAACATTTTTTTTTTTTGTATGGAGAGATCCCCTAGATATACAGATAGAATAGATGTTTATGGATAGACAGACATTCCATTGATTCGTCAGTTTTGGGGCTGAAAAAGCTCGTCAATCCAAATGAATCATTCTTCTGGTCTCTCTTCGCCCCCCGCCCCGAATCTGACCCACAGCACAGCGCCCATTCGCTTCGCGCGCGGGAAGGCAACGAAGTTCAGTTCATGAGACCGCAGCGCGGAGTGGAGCAGCCGCGACACGAAGTTCCTTACCTTAGCTGGATATCGCTGGTGCCACCTAAACGGTAGGTAGGCGGCGGATGTGTGACGTTTGGAGTTGTCGTTCGTGCACCTGTCCCCAATGGAAGAATGAGTGATCCGTTCCCCTGCAGATCATGGCCTTACCACTCGGTCCCCGATGGCCAGCGGGGGATTCGGTATAGCAGCTCACGTTCGTTTGGGCTGCGCGTTCCCGCTGGACTGGACACGTGTTAGCTGTAGGAAGTATGGTTCCGAAAGTGACTTCGGTTTGCCAGTTCAGGCTCAACTCCTCGCTTTACGTTAGTGGACCGAGAGGTCGGGCCGGAGCTCTGCGCTCTTTCTTTCTGTGTGGGACGATGCCGGGGGGGAAGGGAATGCGTCGAGGCGGCCAACAACAACAAGATAACTAAATTATTGCTTTTCCCTCCATGAGATGAGCCCAGTGCATTGGACCGATGGATAAGAGAACTGAGCTGGCCCAAAAAGCGCTTGGGCGCTCTACGTCCGATGTAGACTCCATCAGATACATATCGATTTCCTTCTGATGGATCAAGAATAGATAGTTGTCTCATCAATAGATCGAAAGAGGAGATTTCCCCTTATTATTGAGAGATTCCCTCTCTATCCATTCATTCCTACTCTTTCGATCTATCAAGAACAGATCAGGCTATCTATCAATCGATTTGAAAATAGCACGTTCATATCGCTTTTCGTTCATTTCATTTCCGCCACGCCAACATAGATAGCCGCCATAATAATAAGCAAGCAGGCGAAGCAGCTAGAAGCGCTCGCTTATAGCCCTTGAATTCTTATTCACGAATGAATTGGGAAAGTCAATAGAAAGATTCGATTCTAACTTCGTAGAGCCGGTGGTGCTGTTGTTGCCTGCGCGTAGGACCGTCCCCCACTCTCGTCCCTGGGCGCTAAGGGGCTTTTGTTTTTAGAATAGATGGCAGTGTTTTGCTGACGCCTCGAATCAAGCTTTTGTTGCGACATGCTATGTTTTCTCCCCCATTGCTAGTAGGTTGATGGGTCGTATGCCCGGCACACATACTTTGGCCTTGTGTGTCCATAACTCAAAATAGGTGACCTAACGGTCGCCGCTCGACTAAACATACCAATAGTCACCATATTCATATGGGCTACTGAAGAGTAAGCAATGATCTTCTTAAGATCGATCTATCTTGAAGTGGTCAAGGAAGTATATATTATAGCAATCGCGCTTGGAGTATAAATGAAAGGAGTGGAACAAAGTGTCGCTTCGGGAAACATGAGTATTGAAAATCTTAAAAAGCCGTAGGTTCCCAATTTTAAAGGAATTCCTGCCAAGATGACGGATCCTGCCGTAGGTACCTCTACATGAGCTTCAGGTAACCAAATATGAACTGGTACCATAGGCACTTTGACGGCGAAAGAGGCGAAAGAAGCAATCCGTAGAAAGATTTGGCACCGCTCACTAAATTCTGTGGTTAATAAGATTTGTAAATCGATGGTTCCTGTTTGGAGAAGAATCAACAGAATAGCTAATAGCATAAAAACAGATCCAAGTAAAGTATAAAGGAAAAACTGATATGCTGCCTTGATCTTTCTTTGTCTCGAACCCTATACCCCTATAATAATGGTGGAGTAAGGGGTAGCCCCAAAGCGGAATTGACCGGTGGTGGTTGGTCGAAGCTCCAATAGGTAGCCACTCCCTTCTCAGGGAACCGTACGTGAGACTTCCGCATCATACGGCTCCGTCTCGAGCTTCCGTCGTCGGCCCTTGTTGTCATTAGACCACTATCTATGCATGTATTTTCAGCCTGGACTCTCGAATCTTTTGCTTCTTGGGTGGTGGCGAACAATGCTGCTTGCGTTGCGGGAGATGCCTGCCTATAGGGCCCGGCCTGCTTCTCACCCGAAAGAACCGCTTACTAACTAGCCGGACTAGTGGGGGCCCCATCTGGAGACATACTGAAAGCCATGCCTTTCGAACCGAGGGTAACGCCCGTCTTCCAACTTCCAAATCAAAGGAAAAATGGGTTCGTTGGGAAGAGGAAGGAGTACGGCCTATAGAGCACATGTAACGCACAGTCAGGTTATTCATGCAGCGGATCTCTCTATAGATATCTAAAGATAGAGAGAGAGAGAGATGTGAAGGTAATAGCCTTATGTTATGGCCGCCCCCCGACTTACAGCCTTTAAGCTACTACTACTGTGATGTGAGCGGTTCAAATAGGTTTGATCTTTCCCAATTATCTTGGCCGAAACTTGTACGCAGCACTTGTACGGAGGTGCATGCATAAAGGTTTGGAACTCTTTTCTTATCTGAATCTTAAGAAGAAGACCCTACCCTATTCTATTCTATTCTATTCTCAAACCTTCTGCCGAGTTCTACCCTGCCCGCATTTCCTTTTAAAGGGGGTAAAAGAAATGTCTCCACCTGCTACCAACAGTCTTTCTTCAGAATTATACTAAACGGGTCGATCCTCCCCTCCCATTTCTTTTAGCAACTTATCCTAAGGTCTCCTCGCCAAGAGCTACCCGGCAATGACAGAGGAAGCAACCCACCTGCTGTGGCGGGGCGGCTTTTTTCTTTCACAATAAGACCTGGACGATTATCCCTATCCTCAGTAGCTTACGAGTTTACGTCCATCCCTGGTTGGGTACAGTTTCCTTTCGATTTCTCCCTTGTAGCCGTTACCCGAATTTGCGCAAGTGTGTCCACACCCCCCAAACTGACTTGACGAAGAATCCATTCTCGCGAACAAACACAACCCCTATACACACCTAGGAGCACCCCTTCCTGCATATCCATACAAGACCTGAGTAGGCGGGTCGAGGTCCTACTACGAGGTACCCACTACTAGGAGTACCCTCCCAAAAGGAAAAATATGTGTCTGTTAGGTTCGGTTCTTCTTAGTTGGGTTGGGCGGGTTTGACCAGAAATGCTATGCTTACACACTAAACTACCCCTCTTCCCGAAAGCTTCGCGGGGACTACTTTACGATGACAGACGACCGCCCGTAAGGGGTTTACTGCACAAGGCCCCTGCAGAGGAAAAGCTTTGTCCTAGCGAATATCAGATGCTCAGCTCCGCACAACATAGGGGTTAGCATGCTTTCGGGAAGAACATAGAATATTAGAAGATCTAGCATACGGAACACGGTGATCATTATAAATTCGCGAATTAGAGATGCTGTAATATACTCTTTCCCATAACTTCTCATACCAGACCAACCCACTAAAATGCAAATAGGGATCATAAATGTGGTCAATATCACGAAGAATAAAGAGATACCGTCTATACCCAAATAAAAATTGATGTTTTCATAAGGAAGCCATCAAAGGCTTTCCACAAATTGGGATTTGGCTGTAGAAGGATCGAATTGTATCCGAGGAACAGGGGAATACAAAAAAGTAATAAGAGAGGAGCACAGACCAATCAATCGTATTCTTGAATTTGGAATAAAAAGAGGAGTCATGCTTCCTAGCACGGGACACAGAATAGGACCACTTAGATCAGAATAGCATTCACAGAAATGTTCTAACATAGAGTAGAATCGAACGTTAAAGAGATTAGTTGACGTAGAGAGTAATTGATACAAATTTAAAATATGACACAGCAAAATTACAACAATCAGAGTGGCGCAGCGGAAGCGTGGTGGGCCCATAACCCACAGGTCCCAGGATCGAAACCTGGCTCTGATAAAAGAGAAAAGCTTCATCCACTCATTTTACATTTTTTGCCTCGTTAACACTCTTAACTCTTTCTAACTCGTTCAAAATCTTGAAGGCCCTCCTTCAATACATCCAGTCCACACGGAACACGGGAGCACAAAACAAAACCCTAGCTGCCATGCTTTGTTCCTTCTTCGGGCCCACGACGGACTTTATTAATTACCACTAGGAATTTTGTTTTTAGAAAATAAATTTGAAGATATTGTTCTTAAGAAATTTGCAGGATATCCAGATTCGAAATGAATAAAATTAAAAAAAAAAAAAATGATGTGAAATGAGTAAAGACTTGATAGCCATAAATAAATTTGGTTAATAGAGCAAATTACCATAAGATCAATTTTTAATTACCATTAGCCACATAATGGTATGATGAATATGAAATCAATCCATAAGTTAAAAGAAGAATGATTAAAATTAGCTGATTCCAGTATTAGTTTTAATTAGGCTCAAAGAAACTAATTGCAAACTAAGTATGAGGGATTAATTCGAGTAACTAATAAGATCGGTTTCGAGATTTTTGTAAATCTTTTTATGTGAAAATTCAATTTTGTAATGGTTTTGAGATGTTCTGCTTTGATCGTTGTATATGCGTGTGCATATGATAGAACGATGTGATTTTAGAACGTTTACGTCCAGCTTTTTAATTTATTCTAAGCATGCATGGGTTTGTTTTGAACATCATTACGAGAGAGATCCTCAATAAGATAATTTCCAAACCTTGGAATGATCGTCATATAAAAATAAAGTAAATTATGGTATAAAATGAATACAAACTAAACATTTTAAAGGATGTCGATTGGATCCAATAAATTAAAATGAAGTAAGTTTAAGGGGTACATAATTACTTGATGATTTGAAATAAATTCCTAAAGGCAAAATTAATCAAAATAGAAAATCAGTCTTGATTCAAAATCACTTGTTAACTGTGTAAGCAAGTATTTAGTAGATCTTTCGACTACATATCATAAGTAATTCCAAAATATTTTTCCTCATTAAGTTGCAGTATTCGTCGATTAATTTTACTTTGATTAATAAATATTAATGCAAGGATCTAGAGTTAGTACCAATTAATAAATAAGGTTGAAGAATTTCGTAAGTATATTTTCGATTTAGAAATCAAAAGATGCAATTCGAATAAGTTTCAAATCCAAAAAAGGAAAATTTGTTGTGATTAGTGAAACACTTTTGATCAAAAGTGTATCATGTAGGAATCAAATCACGCATTTGTATAATTATTTGATAAAAATAATTTATAAAAAAAAGGGATGTTATTGCCATTTTGAAATTATTGAAAGTCCCTAAAGCAATGTCTAAACTCAATGATTTAAGTCAAAGATAAAATATCTTGGAACGAGAAAATACCTTCTTTTTTTTTTTTTTTAATTATCTCTATAACTTGAAGATAGAGAATGAAGAATTGAAATATTCACAAAATAACTTCTTCTAAAAAGTAGCTTGAAAGCTAGGAATGCTCTTGATGTTATTAATGGTGTAGATACACGTACATTATGCATATGTATATGCTATGGGATATTATGATATATTACATATACACTGAATTGGATATTTAACACGGTATAGTATTTAACGTGTAATATGTTGCATGGTATAAACATTTGGTCGAATATACTATCTACTTACTTTATATATATATTAAAGTTACAGATAACATATTGCATATTATATACATATGCATGGCTCGTGCTAAATATGTATTATTTATTTAAAGCATTTATAGGAAAAATCATTAAAAAGCCCTTGTTAGTACTTAGTAGAATGCGGAACATTTCAAGAGTGAAATTATTTTTCAGGATGCCACATAACTTCAATTCGCTCTTTGATATATACTAGATTTGATTAACTACTCATTTTACCTCCTTCACATTTGATTGTCGTTTGAGTTGCTTTTCTTGATAGAAGTAAGTTTGCGATGTATTCTCAAAGGTGTTAACTTTGATTTTGCAAAGAGGATTTTTGAAGAAAACGTATGTTCTTGGACCATAAACCAGGATGGGAAGTTGGATCAACTGCATCTTAAAAAAGGGTCAGTAAATAAACCTCAGAAGCCATAATTCTTCCTTAACTAAGCCTAATTAAGTAGTCAAAAGTTTGGGTCGATCAATCACTTTTGCTTTGATAATTGACCGCTACATAATTTAGTGGTTACTGTCACCCTTTTTAGTACCTCCATTAGTTCTTATTTAATCTTATGTCTTTAAGTTTAAAAATATAATAATAAAATAAATTTACAGTACAACTTTAAGTTGAATCTAGGATTTATTAAGTGATTGTCGAATAGCATATATTTTATATTAGGATTCGACGGTTCAATTTAGCAATTGATTATTAACGAACACAATCTATGTATAGGTAGGTAGTAGATTGTGGATTCACTAGTTATTATATTGCGAGATAGTCAACTAGGAAGAAATGATTATTAGGTTGCAAGAGTGGAATAAATAGCCATTGTGGACGACTATCACAGATCAATCATATTGATGACTGATACTAATAATGAACTCTCTCTATTTGAAACAACTTTCAAGAAAGAAGGTTGCAATCTCATGTATAGTTAAATCTTCACAAGTTAATATTCAATAAATTAATAAACTCTCTAAAATAATATTTTTTTTAGGTTTCAACTTCGATCGATTTACAAAATTAGTAATTTCGATAAATTAGTAAAATAATAATTTGTAGCAAAATCATTATATAAATCTCTAAACTCATCAATATCATAAATTAGTAATTCTCTAAAATTACAAACATAACTATGATAATTTAGTAAAATATGAATCTATTGTTTTTTTTATTTCCTTGAAATTTAAATCCAAGTAGATTTAGTTTCTAACTTTTCTTATTGCATTCAAAAACTTTAGCATCATATTCTCAAATTGCAAGAAAAAATTGTGAAAAGTTGTTGCTATTATAAGTATTTCCTTTTGCATGATTAGTTCTAAAGGTATTGAATCATCTTCAACTTCATCTTCAAACAAGATTTTCAATGACACTAATTACAATTTTATATGATAAGCTATTGTTGGGTATGATTTTAAGAATTTTTCTTTTCTATATTATTTATATAGTAGTTCCCTTCATCATTATATGTTGAATGCGTTTGGTTCTAATACAATGAACTTATAGATACAAGTGACTTGTCTTGAACTTTTTTTAATTGGTCAATACCATGAATATTGTTTAATTATTGAAAACAATGAAAACTATTTATATACTTATTTTCATAAATATATCGTACAATGAATTTTTTTTTAAATTAATTCACAAAATATGATACATATATTAATGGTATATATAATGATTTCTTATGTAATTAAATTTGCATTACGATTACTCTTTAAATTAATAAATTATCAATTATTGATTAATCAATACCTCATTATTAATTTATAGAGGTTTTACCGTGTATATATATATATATATATATATATGTTTGTATGTATGCGTGTTTATTATATCGTGTGAAAGAAAGTCTTAGATACTCCAAGTAAGCAAGACAACAAATGAATTATGATGTTCCATTAATACTTAAGAGTGCTTACAAGTATTTTTTTTTTGTCACATGCATAAAATTGAGGAAAATGTCACACTAAGTTTTTTGCTCACCCCTTCATGAGACCATATATTTTAAGTAAATACATGACTGATGAACAAGATATATGTGATGACTTAGGGTTGATCTATGATATGGAGGCAAGACCCTTGATAGTGTTTTCAAGTTCCTTGATGACTAGTTGGAAGATTTTTGTTATTTTTTGTTTTATGTATTGAATCATGTAAAAGATTATATAAAAGGTTAAGTTGATCAGTATATTGTAAACTCGATGAGAACTATGATGTGACTTGACTATGTAGAAGATTAATAGAAAGTTGGTTTGACTGCTATGTTGTAGATTCAATGAAAACTTGCTTGAGAAAGTTATATATCATGTCGGTGTATTTACCTTGGAGACCATGTGCATTTGAGGTATGAGTACATCGCGAGATTGTTATGCCTCAATTATGGGGCGTGGCATATAAATTATATTTGTTTAGTATGAGTTGTACCAATTCCATTCCATTCCATTTCTAATGTTTTAAAACTAAATAACTAGTATAATGAAAAGACACGTTTCACATTAGCCAGATACGAGATTAGGATTATCATTTTATTTTAGATTCATTATTAAATTTTGAAATAGTCCATGAGATTATGTCAATTTTCACTTGGAATCGCATTGCTAAAATGATAAATTTTATCTTTATTTACTAAATTTATTGCCACACATATAATAGTTTATTTTATACTCTATTATTTTTTGATGATCAAAACAGTACATTTAATAAGTAAAAATTTAATCTAGACATAACAATAGATAACTTTAAATTTTGATACAAACTTTGAGAGAAATTTATGTATTTATTATCAAAATCAATAGATATTACACCAATGCGAATTAGAAAAAAAAAATATCATCAAAATACTATTATTATGTCTCATCTTGAAAATACTATATAATTAATTTCGTATTTTTAAATGCCACACTTATATAATACATATATTTTATATTTAAGATGCAAGATTAGTACATTTGCATATATATTATATTTTAAAAATGCAATATATTTATAGTATATAAAAATTAATATAAATAGTAAGATGTGATATAATAACGATATTTGATAATTTTTTTTATATAATTTATAATTATGTAATTTTTTTTTATAAAATTAATAGACTTTGATAGATAAAAGTTGGATTGTGTGTATGGCTTATCAACTTCAAACCCCCCTACCCAAATCTGAAAAAGGAAAAATGGAAAACCTAAAAGATTCCCGTAATGTTGGTGCCATTATCCATCTGAAATGAGGGCATTGAAGATGATGGAGAGAGTCGACAACGGCAGGGTGTCCTTTGACCCGTGTCTCAACTCTTATTACATGGAACTCAGCTAGTCAGCTCGGTGGCGATATTAAACCTAATAATAAGCAACCACTAAGTACCGAGCTGAGCTGAGACTGAGCTGACTCCATCCAACCAGACAAATATTTGCCTACCAGTAACCTTTGTCCTTTAATATCGAACTTTCGATTTCCTTTTTCATTTTCACTTTTTCCCCCAAAACCACATAAGGGTTTTGTTTTGATTTCACAGACTTTACCCTCTCTCTCTCTCTGTATGCTTCATGTCCGTTTATGCTCCAGACAAAGACCCTTCTCTCAGTAACCCGAGCCACTAAAAACCCTTAACGTCGTCGTTTGTTCTTTTACTATAATATTTTTTGGAGGGTTTTTGTGTTTTAGAGGGTTTTCAAAACGGCGGCTTGTGGAGGTAAACTGGGCAGAGCTATGGAGATAATGGCCTCTATCTCCTCTTCTGCTCATCATCATAATTCCACCTTTGGACCCTTTTGTCCTTCTTCTTCTTCTTTCCGCTTTTCCCGCCACCACCTCCGTACTCGCTCCTATACTAAAACCCTCCACAGGTACCATTTTTATTACACCTTTCGATGCTTTTTTTTTTTAGTCATATGATATGTTATTTCATCTGGGTATTTGGATTTTCGTAGAAAGATTCTTTCTTTCTTTGGAGGTGTGTTTTTTCTTTAATGTGGTAAGTGTGTGTTGTGTCGAGGCTTGAGACGTGTAGGGTGTCTTGTCCTTATGTTTTAGGGGCATTGTGTTGGAGTTCATTGTGTTGTGGTTTCTGTGGGTTTTAGGTTTGACATTGTGCTTGAGGCTTTGTTTTAGTTAATTATAATATGCAATTGAGTTGCTAAGTGTGCTTATTAGATTAGAAGACATGAAGAATGCGTTCCATACAAATCTATCTTCATTGGACATTAAAAGAGTTGGCCACAAAAAAGGAAAATATTGCGGTGTAAATTTTCTGTAGTAAGGGCGTGATTTGAAAGGGGTTTAGTCCCACGAGGGCATAGGGTCAGCTCAATTCTAACACATCCACTCTTTGGGGCAATGTACCTGGCGCTTGGCCTGTAAGGTTTCTCATAAAGGCCAGAGTAAACCTGTCCAATCCGACTTTAGCAGGCCCCTCCGTTACAAACAGAAGCAAGGGGAAAAAAAAGAATGTGACACGGTTTGCTTCTATTGAAAGAGGCAACAAAGAATAACATTACAATTAATTTAAAGAACATGGAATATTTATTAAAGAGTGACTTTCATGTAACAGTCATTTTTACAATAACGAAGTATCTGCAGTTGTTTTTGTTTATTTTGTTGATGGAAGGGTATGGCTGTAGTTGTGCTGGCCATTTTTTGGTACATGGACAATCTACAGGTTCCATGCATAAATCAAGTCAAGTTTGTGTGGCCCCAAAAAGTGGCTCTGCTGAGGATTAAAAGGAGGACCTATGCAGTTTGTCATATTAGTTTCTGAGCCTTGTTTTCACTGTGTTTTCCCATTTCCTTGAGCTAAGCTAGAGCTAGCCTGTTGCCATTTTGATTCCCTATGCTATTCTGTATGTGACCTGGATAGTCCCTCCGAATTGCCTACCTTTGGAGTTTTGACCTAGGATGTGCAAGAAAGATATGCCATTGGAATTCTAGGATGAAAAGAGGAAAAGAGGATATTTTTAGAGGGCATGGAAGATCCACTAATTAAGTTAATATGTCAACAAAAGCTTTTTTGGTACATATGAATGTGTTTGTCATATTCAAACGTGATTAGGTTTTATTACATTTGTCTTCTCTGTTATGTAATAATTTCGATTGTAACAAATTTGATGAACTTCTTATATGTTTTTTATATTTCAATGTATTATTATTTGAAGGAATGGGAGAGGGGACATTTGCAGAATTCCAAGGTTCAGAGACAAAATTTCTAGGAGTACCTCAATTAATTATTCCCTTCACTTCAGGTGCTGTTATTACACTGGAAGATCTAATGAAAGATATGAAGACAATTTTTATGGGGACCATATACCTTCGCACAATCTTGAAGTTCTTACGGAGATCCAGAGGAATACTTCCTCATCAATGAGAATGGTGGCTGGCAGGAGGCTACCTTTTGATGCTTATAACAAAAGATATGCTCCTCAAACATGGAGCAAAGAGACTGAGACTTTGAGATTAGCCAAGCAAAAAATTCACGGAAATGGAGGAGCAAGATGCCAAGTTAATGGCGATGCTAGTAAATATTCTGCTAAAGTTTCTCCGTATTATTCAAAAATTAGACATGGGATTATTGTTAATACTGATTTTGATGAAAAGAAGATTCCAGCACTGCCCTCGGGACCTCCTTTTCAAGATCCTTCAGAGCAAAGTTGTAAGAATTTGTTTCAGAACCAACAAATGAATGCAAGTGCAGTTGTAGAAGATGCTACTTCTGAAATAACTAGAGACAAAACTATAACTCAAGTTAATGGTAACTTCAACAACTACGAGATAACTCTTGTAGACTCTCCTAGGTCTGTAAAGAGTAGACCAAAGATTGACTTGCATCCTCGTGATATCAATAAAGCAGTTCGGACTTCACACTTAAAAGACATTTCTCAAGATCCTCTAAATGTTAAGCACTCACCAGCCTCCTCACAAAATCAAGTGAAGGGAGTGAGTGTTCCAGAGCTAGAAGCTAATGAAGTAGAGCTAGCTGAGGCTGTTATTTCATCACGTAAGAGTGACACAAAGAATATCCATGATGAGCTAATGAGGATATATAATGAAGTTTTGATTGTTGATGACATCTTGGTAGCAAGAGATGTAGTCCGGATGCTCACGCATGAATACAAACATCTAATTCATGCTTGTGATACCGAGGTTTGTTTGCTCCTTTGTATGCCCTGCACTTGGGCCATCTATTACATCTTTATGATTGCTTTCTGTGGAGAGGCTTACCCTGCCTCCCCACCCCATCCTGACCCACTTCCCATCTTGGTTTCAATTTCTTTATACTAATTAAACTATCAAACTGAAATCCAGGTGGCTAAGATTGACGTGAAACAAGAAACACCAGTTGATCATGGAGAAATTACATGCTTTAGTATTTACTCAGGACCTAATGCAGATTTTGGTCATGGGAAGTCCTGTATATGGGTAGATGTTCTTGATGGTGGCAGGAAGGACCTTCTGCTCGAGTTTGCTCCTTTTTTTGAAGATCCCTCCATAAAAAAGGTGACTTTCTCTCCAGGATATGCCATGATGTCTTGTGTATTCTTTTTTTTCCCCTTTAGCTCCTGTAGGTGATGTTATGGAACTCAGAATAGTCACTTGTGTGAAGATATAGGTTTCACTTTCTTTCTATTATTTTTCCTTTTTATTTTAATACTCCTTGTGTGTGTTCTCTAGCTGTTGGTTCATTATATTGCTTTGTGGCTTTGGAGGCATTTAGCTGACTTTTAGTACACACATTTTTCTATGTTCAAAATGGCTGGATATTGTTGTAGCTCTCTCATGAAAGAATTAGTTTTGATTTATGAATTAAAAAATGAAAAGATCATTTTGTTATTTTCTGTCGCTACTCCCTTCGAGTTGCTAGTGCTCCAGACTCAAAAGTTTGAAAAAGTCATGGGGTGATCTGTTATCTTGATAGCATTGTAGACAATGCCATACTTGGAAAAAAAAATAAAAAACCTTTATTAGGTTTCTAACCGAAGTGCTAGTTGTTATCCATCAAGAGATGCCTTAACCATGTCCAACATGGAAGGGAGAATTTTGTTTCCATTTTGTTTCATTCTCTCTCTCTCTCTCTCTCTATCTTTGTGGGTGGATATAGCATAGATGCTGGGTTCTGAAGCCTTTGGCATAAATGATTGTTTCATAGGTTTGGCACAACTATAGTTTTGATAACCATGTTATTGAGAACTATGGCATTAAGCTTTCCGGATTTCATGCGGATACAATGCATATGGCACGACTGTGGGATTCATCAAGACGAACAGACGGTGGATATTCCCTTGAGGCACTTACAGGTGATCATAGGGTTATGGCTGGAGCAAAATTAGGCCAGGAAAAAGAGGTCTTGGGGAAAGTCTCAATGAAAACCATCTTTGGAAAGAAAAAGGTGAAAAAGGATGGATCTGAAGGTAAAATGATCACACTTGCAGCTGTTGAAGAATTACAAAGGGAAGAGCGGGAGCTATGGATTTGTTACTCTGCTTTGGATGCTATCAGCACTCTAAAACTTTATGAAAGCTTGAGGAACAAATTATTGACAATGGCATGGAAATTTGAGGGGACAGCTCTTCCTGGAAAATCAATGTTTGACTTCTACAAGGAATATTGGCGACCTTTTGCGGAGATTTTAGTGAAAATGGAAATTGAGGGTATGCTTGTTGATCGAGAGTACCTTGCTAAAATAGAGAAGCAGGCCAAGGCAGAGCAAGAAATTGCTGTGAATAGATTTCGCAATTGGGCTTCCAAATATTGCCCTGATGCAAAGTATATGAATGTGGGAAGTGATACTCAACTACGCCAGCTACTTTTTGGTGGAACACTAAACAGGTAATTTCATGATTTTTCCCCCCAATCCTAATGTATGGTGGCTAACTGACTTTTGTTGATGTGTGAGAAATTCACATCTAGTTCTGATAAAATATTCACAAGTTACAGTTACCTTATGAATCCTGAAAACCTTTTGGTCATTCTCTCCCTTCTGAGTAATTAATGATTTGCTAAAATCAGTGTTTGACTTCTAAAAAGAAAAAAGGTCCTTTCTTCTTTTGAGGGTACACTGTCAAGCTGTTGGAAGCCATTACATTGTATTGAACACAGTGGAAGGGTGCACATACTGGGGAAAATAGACTCAGTTTAGCAAGTGGAAGTTCAATCGCTGGCTATATGACATCTTCAGCTACCATAAGTCTTCATAAGAACAGACAACTAAAATAAAAACTACATAAGAATATTGAGAAATTGTGAACTTTTCTGATATTTTTTTACTTATGCATGGGATAAGGAATATGTGCTTAGTTTTAACTTCTAAAACTAACTCTCATCACTACTTTGCTGCCTCTTTTTTCTTCCTTTGTATTATCAAGTTAAAATAGGCTTGAATATTAGATGATAGACATGTGCCTAAGAGGAGAAGACCTCTAGCCCATGTGGGTAGCAGCAACAATTAATCTGTCTACATTTTGTGTTTACTTGGTTTGCAAGGAAGAAAAGAGCTTTTCAGAAAATAGAAATTTAGCTGCTTGTTGCACTTCTTGGACCTCTTGGTTTCAATGTGCATATCACGAGGGATTAGTAGATTTCTAATAGCTCCTTTACCCTTTTCTTTCTGTTTATTGAAGGTTAGTGTTAAAACAAGGGTTGTTATGGCTTGGTCTGTTGCCTACTACTTCTTATACATTTAAAAATAATAAAATACATGAAGTTTAGCCTCATTTGCAAATGGTTACAACTAATTTATTTATTTAGTGTAGTCTTCTGATGAGATCCTTGTATGAGGCTGCTTATGCATGACATGCTTGTTATTTGGGGAAACGGTAAATGGGCATGGACTTATTACAGTGTGAAAAATTTTACTTCCCATTCTTTGGAATCCCAACAAGTCACGGTGTCTTAAAATTTGTAAGGTCCTTTTTACTGCAGGAAGGACCCAAATGAGAGCCTGCCTGTGAAGAAAGTATTCAAAGTCCTCAACACAGATGGCTTCATTGAGGAAGGGAAAAAGACTGCTTTGAAATATCGTAACATCACGCTACATTGCATAACCGATGTACCACTACCAACGGAGATGTACACAGCAACTGGTTGGCCCTCAGTGGGTGGTGATGCTTTGAAGATTTTAGCTGGGAAAGTTTCAGCTGAGTATAACTTCCAGGATGAATTTCTTAATCCCGACTCAGCAAACGATGATGAAGAAACTTGTGAATTGAAAATAAAAAAGGTATCCAGAAATCGAAAGTCTACAGCTAGTCAAAATGTGGACATATCTGCTTATGGAACAGCTTACAGAGCATTTAGGAGTGAAGAGGCTGGCAGGGAGGCATGCCATGCAATTGCTTCTCTGTGTGAAGTGTGTTCCATTGATTCTCTTATATCCAACTTCATTCTTCCCCTGCAGGTATCTATGCTGCCTCCTACCCTTTTTGATTGCAATATGCTGCTAAATTTGATTGATGTGGTGCATGGATACTTGTTAAGCATTATTGGAACTGATACAGCCCAGATTCTTTTACATGCTTACATATTTTTAGAAACCACATGGGTTCTTAAATCATCCGTTCTGAAAACAAGTAGACATTAAGTGAAGCAGTTTTTGTGGAGTATCAATATGAAACATGATTTTTATTGGGGAAAAAACGTGATTTTATTTCAACTGCAGTAAATCCTTTCTATCAGTTTCTCAATCAATCAACAGATCCATAATAAGTATCTACAGAATTATTCTTTTTACTATTTCAGTGGTTAGGGTTTTCTTTTTCATGTCTACTCAATGTGAGATTATTCTTCACCATTCTCTATTTCAACTGTTGGTTTTTGTTGCATGATTTGTTAATACAAGCAAGTGGAGACTCTAAGCTTAGTATATGTCTAAATGGGAGACCTTAAATTTAAAGAAGTATTTAGTATGAGGCACATCTTGAACGGTAAAAGCGGAGAAAGTTAACAGTGCTTTGGCCTTCACATGTCTTTTTGATTAAGAGTCCAACTTGCTTGTTGTTCAAAAATTTACTCCCATCTGTACACTAATACATGCCTCCATTAGGGGGATAATGTGTCAGGTAAGAATGGCCGTGTTCATTGTTCATTGAACATCAACACTGAAACCGGAAGGTTATCTGCTCGAAGGCCAAACCTACAGGTACGCTCACGCTATTTATGGAATTTTATGCTCCTGATTTTAACAAATTGTCTTCAGTTATTGCACTAGAGTTCTATGGATGGCTGATGGCTGGATGCAAATTTCAGCATTATTCACCTGTTTTTGGCTGGCTGGCTGTAATTTCTCTGGCACTGGTTGGACACATCCCTGATGGTTGTGCGTGCTTAGTGATCAATAAAAATGTTATTGTCAGTACTGGCGCTGGCCATAATGCATGGGGACTAGCGTTGCAACTTTAGTTTGTAGCAGTATTCTATGTTCTGTAATTTACTTGTTATCTATATATCAGAATCAACCTGCCTTGGAGAAGGACCGCTATAAGATCCGCCAGGCATTTATTGCTGTACCTGGGAATTCACTGATTGTTGCTGACTATGGGCAGGTATGATGTAAGAAGTCTCCATATGAAAACTTTCCCCTTCAGCAGTTTTCTTCTGCATGATCTAAGAAGATATGAGAGCTTCCCCCTTTGGCAGTTTTCTTTTTGCTTGATGTCTTTTTTTTTTTTTTTGTTGCAGCTGGAGCTTAGAATTCTTGCACATCTTGCTGATTGTAAGAGTATGTTGGAAGCATTTGAAGCTGGTGGAGATTTCCATTCAAGAACTGCTCTAAACATGTATCAACATATTCAAAATGCTGTTGAAAAGAAAGAAGTTCTTCTTGAATGGCATCCTCAACCTGGTGAGGATAAACCTCCAGTTCCATTGATAAAGGTGAGTGGTAAATTCTTCTGAGATGATGAGAAACTTTGTTGTTACTAAACAGCCCTCCTAGAACTAGTCTTTTCAATTTGTTGCAGTTGTTTCTTAATTCTTTCCACTAGGCACTAGTTTGGTGTCAGCAAATGTGACAAATCTACATCATGTACCTAATGGTGAAAATTATTATGTATGCCACTTGACGTGATGCCTCATTTCCATTTTTTTTTTCTTTTGAATTTATCAACATGCGATCTCTCTAATTCAATGAGATGAAAATGGATTCAACTTTTATTGATGTGTTTATACTCCTATGCACTCCTTCCCTTCTTCCTCTCTTAGAATTACATCGTTCAAACTTTTGTCATAAACTTTTCTCAGTCAAGTATATAAAATAAGTATGTCCTCTGTCTCAAAGCAAATGATAATTGGAGTTTAGTTGCGTCACACCTCCAAAATGTGCCAAATTAGTTTCTTTTCTCCTAAAAATTAGATGAGTTAAATTATAGGGAAAAAACTACTTACCTTTTGTACCAGAGATAAATCATTGTCGGTAAATGTTGTCGTTTGGTTGGAAAATCTTTTTGACTTGCTTCCTTTAGGTTTTGGCAATTAAGTTCCTATATTTATTAGCATCGAGTTGCATCTAGGTTAGGTTCACAACATTGAATGGACAGCCCTTTGATGCAATGCACTGGCTTGTATGTTCTGCATCATATTCGTTTCACTATGTTTCATATGGTTAGCACTACCTATTTTATTGGAAATGAATTCTCTCAATTTACTTTTTCTTAACATTCTTCAATTTATTCTTTTTAGATTCTGCCATGTGTAATTAATGATTGAGATTACAAGAAAGATTATAAATTGAGGGAAATTAATGGAATGATAAATTGAGAGGCTCCAAATCTTATTTTATTAGGCTGTTTGAAGGTGAAATTCATGTACAAGTTCACAGCATAGCGATCAAAACTATTGGTATATTATTGCTGATAGTGCTGTTAATTCCCTTCCCAGGATGCTTTTGGCTCTGAGAGAAGAAAGGCTAAAATGCTGAACTTCTCCATTGCATATGGCAAAACACCTATAGGACTTGCTCGAGATTGGAAGGTATTTTGGTTTATTGCACACATGAATCTCACTTCTTATTCTGAAGTAGCTGACGAATTCTTGTTACCTTTACACCCAGGTTTCTGTTGAAGAAGCCAGGGAAACAGTTGATCTCTGGTATAAGGAAAGACAAGAGGTGCTAATTTGGCAGGAGAACCGGAAAGCAGAAGCTCGAAGGGATCACCGAGTGCACACATTATTAGGAAGGGCTCGGAAGTTTCCATCTCTTTCCAGAGCAACTCATGCCCAGAGATCCCATATTGAACGGGCTGCTATCAATACACCAGTGCAGGTTCTGCTTTGTTTCTAGAAGTATCGCACTGATTCTCTCTCTCCCTCTCTCTCTTTCTCATTGTAGTCTTGTCAAATACAACAGGGTAGTGCAGCTGATGTGGCCATGTGTGCTATGTTAGAAATATCAAATAACAAGCTGTTGAAAGAGATGGGATGGAGGCTACTATTACAGGTTGAGCTAGCTACTTGTTTCTTCCATTACATTGCTAGTCCATGCACAAACCCTTTAGTTACATTATTAAAACATGGTCCCTGAATTCATGGGATATGGAACACTACACGATTTGGGTAGTAACGCTCCAAAACAGGGATTATAATTTTCTTTTCTTCTTCTGACATTATATGGAACAGGTCCATGATGAGGTGATCCTGGAAGGACCTACAGAGACAGCTGAGATAGCAAAGGCCATAGTTATTGAGTGCATGTCTAAACCCTTCAATGGCAAGAATATTCTCAAAGTTGATCTTGCTGTTGATGCTAAATGTGCTCAGAATTGGTATGCTGCCAAGTAGATGGGTGAATGCCTTGCCATGGATGGGAATTTTGTTCGCTGTAAAGCTGGCTTTGTATTGCCACTGCATTGAGAATGGCTCGTATCCATCCTACTGATGATAAGGTTATGCTAAGGCTGCATTCAGCTGTTTGGCACTGTTGTGGCTTTAGTGCTTGTTGCGATTCCAGCACAGCTGTTGAAAGATGGATTTAAGAGATCAGTAGTGCCTACTCGACTGCATTATGTAATTCCTATGATCAATGCAGAGAGCACAATACAAGCCAGTCTGTTCTGTACATAGGTTCTCTCTCTCTCTCTGTTGTCTCTCCCCCAAAAATGTAATTTCCCATGCGATAGAACCATTCTCAATGTAATACAGGAAAAGCAAGTGCAATGCTTGGTTATTTGTTGCTTCATTCATCGACTTTATTTCACTTTTTAACTTATTCTTCATGGTTATGAGCAGCTAAAAGCCATCTGTGAAGAAGTTTGTATTTATATGCAAACATTTCCCCTGTGAAATGAATGCTCCTGATATTAGGTTGGATGGAGGCCCTATTGCTATGCTATAGCTATATTTTCTAACCATTTAAACATGATAACTAAGGTCGGCTGGCACTTCTTGCTGTGAAATTGAGCTATTGTTTGGTACTCATTGTACAATTAACAGATTTCTTTCATCATGGACCCAAAATAGAATAATTGACATGTTGGAAAGAAAGCCAGACTGTTTGCTCACGCGGAACTTCAACTTCTGGAAATGGAGTATGGCTAGATACGTATGTAGTCAGTGGTTTCTCACTAAGAAGATGGTTACTTCGAAAGCAGCGGTTTCCATGTAGATTATGGGCTGTTACCGTCCTTGCAAGAGGACCTACCTGAAAGATTTGATCTTAAGAGCATTTTAATCTTTCCTGTGCATCCCATTCTTTACATGGAAGACGCAAGTGCTAAAAGCAAAAAATCCCTTATATATTTGTATGATGCAGTTCCCAAATAATGTTTTCCTTAAAACTATGGAAATCTGATATTACATGTAACCACATTAATTAGAAACCAAATGAAAATAGACAACAGGCACTGAAAACTGACTTGTAAGTAAAAAAATTTGCTTCCCCATACTGAGGATAGACGGTTGAACATTCAGTATGATTGGACATATTTCAGCCACTAGTATGGATTGAAAAATATAGACGCTTCAAAAAACAAAATCCAATATTTATGTAACATGAATTGATAATGGCCTATTTAACAAGTTGCTGCAAATTGATATCCCATGCTGCTGTCAGCTGCAGCAGAAGCTGTTCAGGTGTGGCTCCTTCCCAGTCCTCAGGAGGGTCAATAATTGAAGTTGTTTCGTGCAGGTTAATTAGGAGCTCTTTCTTAACTTCCATGGGAATATCCACAGCATTTGGCCCATTTTCCAGCACCATCTCTGACAACTGAACAAAGACAATTAGAGCTTAAAGTCAACCATCGAAATCAGTGTAAGAAAACAAGAGAAATCCCTCCATTAACATACAATTAAATAATATGGAACCAAGCTTCACATCACAATTCTTTTACCATGCCAGCAAGCAAGCCCTACCTCTCAAACAAAAAAAAAAAAGGATTCATTAATACTAACACGTTATGTGTTTTATAGTCATGAATCAATGCCAATGATATTTAGATACATATTGATGACAATGGTCTATATTCTTATCTGTTGGAATTTCACTTGTACTTGTTCATTACTTATTAAATATATAACGAATTAGTACCATTGAAGCTTTTCTCCAAATAAAGAGGTCTAGAAGCTTTATAGGAAACAAAAGGAAAAAAGAAAATCAAGCTATTTGTGCATGCACAAGCATGTATGGATCAAGATACCCTCTTGGAAAATTTTTCCACGAAAAAAGAGGGGTAGTATCTGCTTTGTTAAATAGTTTTATCTTCTTCTTCTTCTTCTTTTTTTGTTCACCCTCACTTGGTTTATTACAAGTAGTTCACACAAGGAATGAGAACTGCTGATAAAAAATTACTTGTCTTATATTCATTATATAATTCAATAAAAAGTCTATCCTGAGTCGATATGAAAATAAGTCCTCTTAGAGTTTGGATCTTTTTCTGGCTTAAAGTCAAATCCTTCAAAAAGTCAGATCTTCTCCAGTGATGTCTCTGATCCTTTGAAGGATTCTTTTGCTCAATGCTCAGGTTTCCCTCAAGCGTCCTTGCCTATTAAGTGCTTGGGAGTTCCTTTCTCTTCTAGGATTAGTTCTCAAGTCAGCAACTGGACATCTAAGTTACTTATCCTTCGCATGTCGAGTTCAATTGTTAAAGAATGTCCTCTTCTCTCTTCAAGTCCATCGCTCAACTATTTTTATTCAACCAAAAAAGATTTTCAAGGAGATTACCTCTAAAGATGAATAGATTTCTTTGGAATGGAAATGACCACTCTAGAGCCAAAGTTAACCTTGCCTGGGATGTGGTTTGTAAATCAAAAATTGAAGGGGGCCTGGGCATTATAGATATTGAGGATTGGAATGCAGCGGCTTAGTTGAAACATATCTGGTTATGTTGTGATGAAGAGAATACATTATCACCTAGTTAGGTTAAGAGCAAATTGCTAAAAGGGAGAAATTGCTGGCAAGCAATGGTACCTAGTGATGCTTCTTGGAGTTGGTGAAAGATTTCAAAAGCAAGGAATAAAACCAAGAGCCTGTTAAATTTAAAAATAGGAGATGGGAAATCAATCTGCCTTTTGTATGATGATTGGCACCCCAGAGGGCCACTTTTCTCTTGGATTGGTGAGAGGAGTACCTACAAATGAGGCTAGACTAAAAAACCAGATTATGCTCCTTAATTCAAGGGGGAAATTGGAACTGGCCTATCGGCTTACATCGCCAGCCACTCGAGCTCTCCAAAAGTTCCTTGGAAATCTTTTCTTTGGCAAAGAAAAGGGGATTCAAGGCACATGTTCCTAAGTTGGATGGTGGTGCAACAAAAATTACTATAAACAAACTAAAGAAAGGCATGGTGGATTACAACACATGTTATCTCTACCAAAATTTCAAGGAAGAACACTGCCATTTGTTTTTCGAATGCTGTTTTGCAATGGAAGTGTGGAGTCGTGTAGGGTAAGAGTTAGGGTGGACCAGCGCTACCTTGGTCAGATTACAGGAGTTTGAAGCCTTTTTTAACAGACCTCTTGGCAATATACAGGGTGACACTAGATGGGCAATTGCAGCAGGCTTTTATTATATCTGGCAAGAAAGAAATGCGAAACAGTTGGGTCTTCAAGGGTCCTTACAGGGTGGTGCTGCTAGGAAATACTCCACTCAATCAAACCTCCAGATTTATCTTTTTTGTGATCTTAAATTGATGTTGGTCTTCTTGTCAGCACTGTAATGTCATTGGTTTTGTGCCTTGCACTCCCTCCTCGATAGTGCAATGTGCAATAATGTGTGTTAGGATTGATAGATCCTTAGGTTATTTATGTTTGTAAAAGTAAATTTCTCTTGTACGTTCTCTATAGTTTAATGAAATTTACTGAACTTATAGGGAAGTTAAAAAAAAAAGAGTTTTGTTAGGCTTTTATTGCTGATTCAAGTCTGATAAAAGAAATTGAAATTTGCAAATGACTTCCTCGGAGCAAGCTTTCTAGTAGTAATTCTGATGTTAACTTTTCTGTTGCCAGAAATTTTTCTTTCTTGACCAGAGGTTTACTGTTTAAACAGTATGGCAGCCAATAAAAAATGGCAGATATTAAAATGTCAGAAGACATAAATACAAAAGGGAGAGAAAAATACCTGTTGGATCCAAGATAAACAAATGTCAAGCAGATTTTGCTCCAGAAGAAATTGTGTGATGGCATGCAAAACCTCACTTGCCACCTCAATGGATAGTTGATCAATTGCAGGTCCTGATCTGTCCATCAGCTTCACTAGCAAGAAGTCATCACCAATAGATAGAACTTCAGCATATGCTGAATCGACATCACCCACTTGGAAAGCATCCATAGCACGAGTCCAAGAAGACCAGACAGGGTCTCGGTCATGTCCAACATTATCGTCCTCTAGAGCCTCAGGAACAGCTACTCTTGCAACTCGTAAATTCCCACCTTCCTCTCCAGCAACTCGAATTGCTTCCAAGGTAGCTTCATCTTTTGAAGCTTGCCAGACACTCCTGGCAGAAGGCCCCTCACCATGCCTAACTGGTGCAGAACCTTTATCCCAAGCTCTTCTGCCACCAGCATTTTCACCCTCATCTTCTGATTTGAGTCCTCTTCTCAATCCTGTCTGTCCATCTCTAGAACCTCCACGAGCAGAATATTCCCAACCTTCTGATACATGAGATCTCCAAGCTGGATTTCTTCCCCTCAAGCTTGAAGCAGTTCCCTCTGGCTGCACAAATCTTTCCCCTAAAGCAACTCGCCCATCAACTCCTCTTCCAAACCTTGCACCGGAGTTGTCAGAGAAGCCATTGTATCTGCTCAGAGGCCGCCCTGGTGCTCCCTCTATCCCCATAGAGAAAGTATTAGCTCTTCTACTTGATGAAATCGATAAATCTCGTGCCATGTCTTTCACAATTCTTTCAAGATCCTGAACCCTGTTCTCCAAAGTTATCATACTCTCATGAGAGCCACCCATAAAATCCTGCAACCCAAATAACCATCAATTATTTAACAATGAAGATAGGGAAACCTTCATTTTCGAAGGAAGATAAGGAAATACCTGCACCATACCCATGAGATGAGCTTGTTGCCTCTCCAGCAGCAGCAACTGCCTCTGAATGGCCATCAAGCTTCCTCTATTGCTCATAAATGATCCTTCTGTTAATCGATCAGTGCACACCTCTTGTTGACTTCCTTCAATCTTGCCATCATCCAGGGCCCTTAATTTTGGGTCTTTTCCATTATTAGGCCATCTTTCATGTGTAGTTCCTCTGCTGATGTCACTATATCTACTGTTTTCATTGAACTTGTCTGACTGGTTGCGAGCCATGCGATTTAAGCTTTTCCTACGATCTGTGCCATTCATCCCCAACTCTTCCTCATTGTTACTGTTCGCACCATTAAGATATTTCCGAGGAACAACTACTTCCACAGGCAAATCACCAGAACCCCTCATCTCAAGTTTCTGGAAAAATTCTGGGTTTAGTTCTTTATCAGTCAAAGCCGGCACCTTCTTCTTCAATATCACAGATGCTTTGTCTGGAATGCTACCCACTTTTGCCTTGGAAGCTGAATCTCCAGTTGGAGAAGAGCCATCGCCAAATTTTTCTGGTGGTTCCCCCTTCTCACTAGACTTTATATTCTTCACATCTTCTTTCGAGTGCATTTCATGTTGCTCAGAATTCTCACTTTCTGATACATCAGCCAAATAGATTTTACTAATGAAAACAGAGAGCCAGGATTGAAACAGAGTTTAGAGAACAAAGAGCTGCCATTGCAAGTACCATGGGAATCACATTTTTCATCCTCGGGACCTCCATCACCTTTCCCAGCCAATTTCTTCCACAGCTGCAAAGCCTCCATCACACCATCTCTGACAGGCTTTATCTGTAATCAAGAAATCAATTCCAGAGGAAATGGACACATACATATACTGTAACTTCAATTTAAGTTATGCATCAAATCTAAAGTACAGAACAGATGGATCATCTAATGCAGTGAAGGTTGGCAAGAAACTCGCAAAACTCATGTGAAAGAGGAAGATGGTGCAGGTTGTGGCCAGAAATTGAACAAAAATGTCCATCAATGAACATTGTGAAAGGATGCTTATGGGGGTCTACATAAGGAAAGAATAAGGAAACAATTTGCCTAATAAGAGGAAAGTTGTGAAGATCAATAAGGAACTCTAAAAAAAATATACAGAGATTACTATAAACTAATGAAATGATTTTAGAAAGCTACCTTGTCAAAACGGCAATTTTCTAGAGCAGTTAGGGTTGAAGCAGTTCCATCGACAGTGATTAAGTTGCTTGAATGCAATGCAAGAGCACTCAATGCCTCAGATGCGGCTTTGCGGGTAGCCCAATCTGCACTCCCAAGGCACTCGTGCATACTTTGTAGCAAGGATTCCAAGCTTTGTGGTGCAATTGCTCCTACCTGAAAAAGCCTCTTTCATATCAGAATCCCCAAAACTGCACCTAACAACTTAATATGCTTTTAAATGGCATCTAGCATGTCATATTGGAGGCTTCATAGACACCATGCAGTCAAATTAGTACAGAAAAGACCTAGTAAACTGACAATCTGATGTGTATGCATTCTCTTTATAACAAACACTCAAGGTGAATGTATGCATTTTTGTTCTCATAATAAGAAACCTGCTAATGATTCTGCTCATTTTGGCATTCTCCAAGACAAAAGATATTACAGGCTTCATTTTCTAAGATTTATAAAACAGAGTTGAATGCAGCAGTTGGAACATTTCTCTGTAGAAATTTTGTGACAAAAATTATACCTGCTGAATATCATTTGTCATTTCCTTCAACATAACATCAACAAATGCAGTAACAAATCAGTCAGTATTGTCAAACAGCGTGTTCACTTCTTTCACTATCATGCTAAAATTTAGAAAATTCAACTGAACACCAACCACTGGAACAAAAAGAAACCATCATGTAATTACCAATCATATCATTATTAAAAAAAAAAAAACAATACACAACATTGATAACAACTCAATGACATCTTCAAAAACAAACATCGCACAAATCACCAATGCTGACGATTCAGCCAGCACAGAACCATGCTGCACTGACAATAAACAACAAAACTATTTGAAAATGCACATCTAAATTAACAACCATGCCTGGTTAAGAGCAAAATGCAACAGAAGATTCAATAGAAACATCAAAACATCTCCAGAATCACCACAAGGAACAAGTCATTCAGCAATTATTAACACTACAAACAGTATATCTCTAAAACCACCATTGAAATCACCAATTGCATTGATATGAAACCACATGTAACAGAACACTAACCAATAACAACTCATTAAAATCTCCAAAAATTGACCACAATGAATGAATCACTAGGTAATCACTAATAGAAAAAGCGCATAAATCTAAAACTAATGAGCTATTACTGATGAAAGATGACATACAACACATACTAACTAACAAATTAATTTGATATCACCTCAAAAAAACAGCCACACTGTGCAAATCACCAGCACTAACAAGCTAATTCAATAACATCTCAAAAAACCAACCACACTGTGCAAATCACCAACACTACATTGCAAAGAACCCATGAACCACCCTCCTCCTGATAATCACTAAGGCAACAAACAAACTTCAATCTAAAAATACTGACCACATTATCAACCACGCGGATGTAAAATAGACAAGCAGAACGCTAACACACACTAACTTGATAGCATCTCCAAAAATTAACCACATTGCATGAATCACCAATGATCACTGATAAAACTAAAAATGCACAACTAAAACTAACAACCAGTTTTTGTATAAAACATTATACAACATGGCGTTTACTACTCAATAACCTCTTCACACAACAATAACATCACTGTAATTACTAGCCAACACTGCATAACACCAAGAACCATCCTCACAAGATGATCATCAAGACAAGTAATAAACACATAACTAAAATTATCAACCACATTGATTTAAACAAATATAACACAACCACAAACAAAATTAACCAAAAAATAACATCGAAAAACAACCACATTACTGGAAATCACCTGTGCTAAACTTGTGACGACGGGAAAAAGCGCAGCCTTTGCCAAGAAATTAGAATTGTTAAGCAACTTAACAATCCTAGGACACATTTTCTGAAAAGCTCCAACCGGTGGATCTTTCGCAGACTCGACCATTTTCGCCATACATGAAGCAGCACCCAATTGCACCGCTTTATTTTGCTCCCCCATTGCTTCAAACAAGGGCTTAACAAACAACCCAACAACTCCGTCACTACTCCCAATGTACTGCCTAGAGAGTTCCCCAATGGCATCCCGACAGGCTTCCCGGACACCCGAATCTGAGTCCTTCAGCCGTTTACAAAGCTGATTGATGATTCTTGTAAGGTGGTTGGACGTGAATTCAGTATGAGTTGCGGTTACAACGGTTAGTAACCGAATGCATTCCTTCTTAACGGAAGGTTTCGGGTCGTTAGAGGAATCAAAGAGACAGTTGAGGAGCATCGGGATGGCCTCGTGGGGCAATGTCTGGATGGTGGTCTCGAGATCCGAGACCGCGATTTGGTACGTGTCTCGATCGGAGAGTTTCGTCAGGGAAGTTAGGATCTTTTGCTTGAGTTCCATCATAGCTAAATGAGACGAGATTGAAGAAGAAGAAGAAGAGGAGGAGGATTGTGAAGATTGCTGGGCTTTTGAGGGTCTTGGGGTTGATTTTGAGTGGGAATGTGAAGACATTGTTACTTGTTTCTTCTCTTTCTACAAGGTTTCTTATTATCAGAACAACCACCACAATGTTTGATAATCGTTTAAGGATATAAGGTTATCGAGTTTTGAATCAGTGGGAAGACGCTGCGGCGATGCACTGCCGAAATGGGTTGATCTGTTTCAAATGTAGATGGTGGGGAGAGAGGGAAATGGGGGTCTAGGTTTTTGAATTAAGGAAGAGGACGCACTCGCAATGCGTAGTAAGAGGAATGTCAAAATGGGTTGATGGGTTTCTCAAGGTTTTTGGTTTGACTTAAAAATGCGGATGGGGAAGAGGGAGAAAGAGGTGAGAGAAGAGGGGGGTTATTGAGTAAGAAGTAAGGAGAGTAGAGAAATGATGTGAGAGAGAAAAAGAAAGAGAAAGGGGAGCTAAAGAGAAGGGAAACACGGGATCTTTATGTGTTGGGAGAGATAGAGAAGGTTTTCAAATTTTTTTTTTTTTTTTTGGGGTTTAATTTAATTTGAATGTTTGAGATCTGATTCTAAGGTTGGGACGTAGTCGTTATAGATTGAAATAGATGGGCCTGATTATGGTGGAAAGATGAAATTTAGATTGGGTTTTATCTCTGATTTGGGCTTGGATTCACGAATTTTCTGGTTATATATCAAATTGGAGCCTGCTTATATTAGATTATTGTTAATAGGGATTTTTCTATTATCGAGACTATTCATTTTATGATTTGATAAATTTTAAATTTAAATAATTAAACAAACCGTAAATTTTATGATTTATATTTAAAAACATGAAAAATAAAAAGTAAGATGATAAGTAGAATTGGTTCTGTGAAAATAAAAAATAAGACTATAAAATCTTTTTTTTTTTTTTAATATGGTGTATTATTTATTTATTTATAAATATTATTTGGAAATGGCATTATTTACAATTGTCAAAGTATTGCTTATTTTTTACCGTTCCAATCATATCCAAACGTGAATTCTATTCATAGGGTTACTTTTCAAGTTTCAAAAAAATTGTCATAGACATATACTCTTAGTTAACACTTCAAGATATTCAAACTATTAAATATTTATACAATTAAATATAGTGTTTTCAAACTCGAATATGGTTGTTGATTCAAATATGTAAAAGAGTAAAAAATTAAAAAAAAAATCGAATTTAATCGAAAGTTAAATTAGAATTGAATTGAGATCAAACCGAATTAAATTATACGGATCGATCTAGGTTTGAGAATACTAGATAAATATAAATAACATCAATATCATCTTAGATTAGAGTGTAGCTTATAAATTCAATTAAATTCATTTATTTCCAACTGTCAATTAACCAAAGTCTGGGAGAAATAGCTTATTAAAAAAATAATTGTTCTGACTTCTATTTCTTGGCAACACACCCTTTTCGTAATGCAACAAATTTAGGACATCGGACTAAGAATAAAAGTCCAGAACAATTGAATTCATGTCTCCTATGGTTGGGAACAAAGAATATTATCGTTCGTGGTATTATTTCGTCCAACTAATCGTAATTTCGGCCAAATTAAATACGTGAGTACACGCAAGAAAATATGACACGTTAATGGCCCGATGAAGTTGGGTTTTAGTTCAGTGCTTCATATGTCACATCGAATGTGATTTAATGAATCGACACGCGTGTATATATGTCGTATAAATATCAATAACCAAAAAATAGATTATTTTAATTTTAATTATTTTAATTTTTTTTAATTTAAAAATTAATGGTAAAATTATATAAAAAAAAAAATCTTATCGTATCATTTTATTATTATTATAAAAAGAATTTGTCGAAAGAAACTGGCGCAGTATAAAGTGGGAAAAACACAAAATATAGGTAAGAAAATAAACTTTCAATTAATTCCAAAGATTCAACCATAATTCATATTAGATGGTATGGTCCATTGATAGGTAAAAAATAACCTATTAATTCTAGAAAACATATAAAAAGAAATTTATTGGAAAAGTATATAAAAGGAAAATCTTCTTAATATTTTAATAAAATCTAATTTTGTAATATCATTGAAACACAAAATAAGAAAATAATATATATGAAGAATTAAAAAAAAAATAATCCATTAATGGAAAGTATGCTGGATCATATCTCTCTTAATAAAAATTTGGACTTACTGTGAGAATCAGAAATAATCAAAACCACAAGTTAAATCCACCATCTAGGGTTGATATACACTCAATGCTGTTCATATCCTCCCTAAAACTTCAAATATTGAAACTTTATACAAAAATACAAAATGACCCACCAATAATTACAACTTGTATAATCAAAATCTCATGAAAAGATAAAAAATTTTAACTCTAACGTTTGAAACTATAAATAAGAACATTAATACCCAACAACATAAATACCCACTAACAATCACAACAATTCAAACCAATATCTCATTGAAATATTGATTTTTCTTTACTTGAAAATTGAAATTGTAAACAAAAACAAAAATACTCACCTGGATTGTTTGGTGTGAGATGATGCGACCTCCTCCTCTTGCTGAGATGACTCCTTTCATTGATGTCTTCTAAAATTGTTGCGGAATGCTCCCTTTAGGGTTACGTTCAAACATTTTCATCATAGATTAAATTGGGTAGGAAATGTAATGCTTTGTAGGGTTTGTACTCTTTTGTCGGTGGTATAAGAAACGTAAGCAGTGAAACTTTGCTTTCACTTGGTTTTTTTTTTTTTTTTTCTATTTTTTTTAGTAAGAGCATTTTAGGTATTTTCTATTCTATTCACCTCTTATTTCATATTGGATTCTTCCAAAATAAACGCTGTAATTGTAATTAAATTACATTCAATTAAACAACATAATATCTATTCCTCACTTATTACACTTCCATTTCATTCCATTCCTAAATAATTATTCCATTCTTCTTTTATTTCATTCAGCGAATTGCACGTGCGGCAAAGTTATTTTTCATGCAAATGCGAGTAAGTTTGGTGAAACAAAACATTGACAGATTACTTAATAGCACACATGATATGGAAACTAGATATTGCATGACATGCAATAAAGTTGAATATTTGCCAGATCACCGAACCTTACAGAGTAAGAAGGTTTTTATGATAAGTCAACATAACATTACTTTGAACCTTTTATAAAATTTGTAAACTACTATAATTCTAATTCGTGAAGAGAATTAGTACATTGAAATATATTTATTGATATCAGTCCATTCTGATGGTTGTTTGTGCTGGGCATGAACAGTTCCAAGGACCTTTTTGTTTATTCATTTAATCGTAGTCTCTTTATAACTCAAGCGTTTAGGTGGATTACGATTGCAAAGTATCGAAATTATGGAATAACTATGATTTCTAAAATACCACACACAGATATACATTTTTTTGAAAAATATTGATATTGAATTACACAAATTTAGCTCCTTGGAAAGTATTTATAGATTTATTGCAATTGAAATTGCCTCTTAAAGAAACGATATCTAGATACACTAAAATTATCTTTTCAAGAGGCGATTTCATGTCATCTACTCCTTCACTTTAAATTTAGTCAAGCTCGTATACAATTTTAGTTAAAAATGTAATCACTTTAAATTTAGACGAGTTCATATGTAATTTTAGATGAAAATGTAATTAACACGCACTATTCTATATATAGTTATTTTTTTAATCAATTAATTAAATTCTATATAGTTATTTATTTATGAGATGTTCGATTTTGTCCTCTTTCCATTCTATACAGATACTCGTTATGAATTGACATTGAAACATGTTAATAACTTAAAATTATGAAGATATGAAACAGTTGTAGAAAATGTAATTAGGCTATCAAAATAGCTAAATAGTATTTCGAAAATAAGGAAAGTAAACTAGAAACGAAATATCCAAATCTAATTACGTTGGTACTATTGTCGAGCTAGTAGCCCAACATCCTAAGGCTTTACATTGTTTTAAGGCTCAACCATCTAAGTCACGTTCAATTGGGTGATCTATCCACCATCCCGATTGTAAGCACTCAAAAATGATGTATGCATGGGGACCAAAGAAGAGTGCATCTGCATAACTTCCTCGCCCATGTCATACTAAGGATCTCTAACTGGTCTCTTCAATGGTACAAGGGGGATATAGACCTAACTAGTGGAGGTTTCTCTCACGACCACATAGAATCCCTAAAGTTCTCCCAAATGAATGGCCTATTGTACTCAAATCTTGGTGTTCTAGAAGATGCTGGCTGTGAGAAGTGTAGGGGAAAAGTATTGTCATAAATCTGCACGCTGCGCTGTTTACGTGCTCAGCCTCTAAATTGACAACGATCACGTCCTCGACGGCTCCTTTCTCTTTGTGGCTTATCCGGTGGGGAGTCATCTTTGTCGACATCAAGACCAGGTGCAGCTGGATTGCCTAAGTAGACCTCAATAATCTCTTGGATGAGGTCATCAACTCGATGTTGCTCAGATATTATGTCCTCGTATAACATATGCAGCATTCTATGTATGAAGTCCGCTTGTATTTCGAACACAAAAGTTTGAGTTACATATAAATAGAAAAATAAAAGTGCAATTGAAAAAGCAACAATACGTATCATAAAAAACCAAGAAGCCCCTGACCAATCGATGTCTTTGTGGGAAATTTGCTGGTACTAGGAGACGTAGTTAGGATGTACACCAAGTGGTGATTGAACCTGAACCATCTAGTTTCAGCAATCTTCCCAATGTGCTATCTAATCTATATGTAATGTCACCCAACTTTCTCCATCCTACCCCTCAGATTGATATCGTGTAGTGCCTATCCGGTGTTAAGGTAAGTTGAGATCTCCTGTATCTCACCAAATTGTTAAGCTACACAATTGGGATAGTACATCTCTACGATATAGAATCATATAAGCGATATACAGGCAAGCGATATACAGGCTAGCCATATATTACTCCCATCCCGACAATAAATAGGTAGTCTAGCAACATCATCATGGTTGTAGGGAATCTAAATAACCTGAATTGATGATCGGCAATGAAGATGAAAAAAAGTAATAATTACTGAATGAATAAGGAGACGATTTTGGTAAATATGCACCTGCTCCAAATGCTGATGATCGAATGCATCTATGTATTGTCTAACCACATGCATAGGCAACTCAATCATGTAAACTCTACCGCCCATCAACTCATAAGTGGTCGACTGTTGACAACTATCGTAATCTGATGACATAAATGGGCAATGTGTAGGAAATGCTCGCATGCCCACACCTGCAAAATCACCAATAGACCATTAATTTCTCTTCTGTCCACCTTAAAAACTAAGTACAACTGGTAGTATAGCCACACCAAGCAAGCTGCTCTCTACGTGTATCGCGTAGCCATGGTGAGGTCTGATAGGACAGGGAGGAACATAAGGTATATGGTATTGTTAAACTTATCTGAAAATAACATATCCCCAATCAATTGCATGATATGTGCCTTCGTGAAACGCTGTACTGTCTCGTTGTCTACACTAAAAGCCAAATAAGTGAAATTGTCCTTAAACCAAGACAACTTTAATTTGGTACTCTTTAGGGCACTATCTGGTGGGCGAATTCTTAATAAGCGGTGACATAACTCGGCCCAACCAGTAGATACTGTCACACCAGTAACTGCACCATCATCAACTGGTAGATTTATGAGCAGAGATATATTTTATAGCGTTACCTTCATCTTGCCAATGTAGAAGTGAAATGTATGTATCCCCTCCCTCCATCGCTCAACTAAGATGGTAATCAAGTGCCAATCTAATTGTATGAAAGGAACCTGTCACACACCAATGAAGCTTGATTGCTTTAGATATGGGATCATACGTAGATCTATCAAGATCTCCTCGCCATTCGATGCCTAAATATTGTCTCACGTCTACGGTACTCAAGCCAATAGTTTTCCTATAACCAAGGAAGAAGAACTATTGTTACAGTTAGTATACGAATTGAATAAATCGCAAGTATGTTTTCCATTTACTATTCCTTATCTGACCACCCCATACTAACTTAGACTTATGGGATAGCTGCAAATAAAGTAATGACCTATCTGTCAGTCATGGATCCATCTGCTCCTAGAAGTGCAAAAGAGGAAAAAAAAAATACCAAGCTTACTACAAAACTCATAATGTAAAAGCAAAATGTTAGAAAAAGAATAACTTCTTAAATACATTTTCAAATATATAATCAATCACTATTATCATAGGTTTTTTCACTTTTACTAAGTCAACTACCGATGGATCTACTCGACGTTGGTTGTCTTCTTCACTACGGACATCTTCTCCTATTATGTCAATCTCCACTGCATAGTCCATAGGTGTAAGTTAATGGTTCTTCCTAAATGTTCATCTCATTTTGGAATCATTTCTCTTGTAGCCTGCCCGAATTCCTAACCCCATTTGATGTTGTAATTAGATGCTACACAAGAAGATCAAGATATGACCAATTGGACTTATTGACATGGGGCATGAAGGAATGTACGTATACACATAGCTGATCTTAAAATGTGTACCAATACTCAATATATGTAGTATAATCTATGTTTATTTTTCCCATAACAGCTATAGCGTGTAAGTACAAAATTTTGTATGTATGCCACTTATTGCAAGTACACCATGTGGTCATAAGTGTGACCGTATGGCTATTCTTTCCTTTTAACCCGTGCTTTGTAGGTTTTGGTGCCATGATGATTACAAATATTTGCTCATTGTAGTTAAAAATCACGATATGGTGATAAATGGCCACTTTACGCCACCCGTTAAACTTTCTCCTTATGAATTTGGTCAATACTTTGCCAATGCCCATTTGCTCCACTAACTCAATCTTACGTTTGCTGAAGTAGTTGTTGCAGTTGTAGAAAGTTTTCTTAAGTAGTGCCACAACGAGCAAGTTCCTAACATCATGCAAAGTACTGTTATAACTTTCTATAATGTTAGTCGTCCCATGACCAAACCAAACCTTATCGCCGTATGCCAACATTCACATTTTAGGATGCAAGCCTCTAAAGTAAGCTGTAGTATGGGGGTTCATAGTCTTGGCCTCATTATAGTAGGCGTGAAACTTTCGAGGTTGCAACTAGTAAGCAACCTTTTTTATCAGCTCTTTGTAGTCTTTGTTTTTAGCCTGAATGTTGAAGTTACCAGCAATGTTTCGGATACGCTACTGCTAAGGCCAGCCACTTTGCCAGATTGTATCCTCGCCCTTAATTGCAGACTGGATACTAACATGATGGTCCGAAATCAAACATATATTAGTATGATTCCTTATAACTTGCATGAGCATACACGTTAGGAGCCAACTCTAGCTATCCCAACATTCCTCATCAACTAGGGCGAAACCAAGTGCGATTATGTGATTCTAAACATCAACTCTGGTTATAATTAGTAGTTTATACTTATACTTCTCATGTAGGAATGTTCCATCCATCATAATTACAGGCTTACAATGTACAAACGCCTTAATGCACAATCTAAATGCCTAAAAGACTCTATTGAAGAACACTTGGTCGACAATATCATTATCTCGCCATTTCCACTCTACCATAGTACTGGGATTAGCCTCTCAAATTGCATTTAGTAGATGTGGGAACATCGCATATGATTCCTCTCACTTACCATAAACTTGTTCAATCGCTTTACACTTTGCTTTCCTAATCTTTTTATGGTCATAATATAATTGTATTGCTTACAAATACTCACCTACAAGTGTCTTACCTTAATACTTGGTAACTCTTAAACATCCTTAATTGGAAAGTAGGATAGGGTGTTTGAGTCTAATTTCAATTGGTCCTAGTTTATTGTAGGATTAAGGTACATGTGTGAACTCACAAACTTGGTTATCACAAAGCATTTTATATGTTGCTTCTTACAAGCTTTGAGTCTCTACCTATAGCCCTTTTCTCAATCAACGCATCTGATAGACCATAATGTTAGTTTGGACTCCTTCACGATGAAGTTATGGTGGTTCATAACACGATGCAGCCTCATAGTTGTTTGTAGGTGTTCTTTATTTTCAAACTGCATACCTACCTTCAATTCATCACTGAAGCTTCATTTACCACCACTTATACTATTCTCAGACGCCACCAGTCAATCCCCTACACTTATCATGTAGAAAGGCATGGGTTCCGACATCCCGATCGAGTTTACATGTATTGCTAACCCATGACTCCAACTATTCCGTCCACATAACCCTTGTACTTCTTCACTTCCTACAACCAACATTCACTTAAGCCAACATCGGCATTACAATTTGTATCATTGGAATCTTCATCAGTGTCGGCGTATGCCAGTTCATTCTCCACATCAGTATCTCTATTAGACTAGCTGGTGATCAATACATTAGGTTCACTGGACATGCAACTGCTGCTCAATAGGTAACTTGATGGGACCAGTTGGGATTTGAATACCCCAGTTTCAACTTGCAGTCTAACATCATCGCTGTGCCATCCGATATCATGCTCAGCTGTGGCAGGGGCTATCGATGGTGAGCTCATTTCATGAATTTCAATATACATCTCTATAAAATCGCTAACTCCACTACGTCCTACCGAAGGAGCCATCAGCTGTTGGACATCGTAATCATCATTGATAGGAATGGTATAGAACATGTCCCTAGTTTCACCTACGAAGAGGCATCTATGAATCAGCTTGACCTAGTGTGTTGTCATGTCAACCCAAAGCTGATTACATATCAATTTAACTACTTAGTCATACGTGGCCCCAAATGGAACTCTAATTACTATTCTCAGGTGCTTATCATGCTACACCCCATCATTTCCTTCCATAATATTTTCACCAACATAATAAACTAACCTAATATTTTCCATTAAACACCTGTTTGCCACATCAACTACATAAAATTTTGTATGTGTGTGTAAAAATGCCACCTTGTACTAGCAGACACACTTTACTCAAGTTCATGAACACATCACTTAATTTGATTTCACCATCATAATCCCTTAACGCCACTAAAATCAGTAATTACTCTAACTAAAACAAATAAAGAAGTTACACCATCGCGCAAGTCAATTCACTATCTATACTCCTCAACAACAATTATTTGTACACGTATTACCTAATACACATATGTACATACAATACAATACCTATATACATGTATACATAAACTGTACTAAATTACGAACACAATGTTCTGGAAAAAAAATTTATAAAAACATTAACGCCATAAAAAAAAAATATGGCACTAGAATCAGTAATTATTGCAACTGAAACAACTAAAGAAGTTACACCGCCTCATAAGTTAATTCATTATCTACACCTTTCAACAATAATTATTTATACACGTATTACTTAATGCACATGTGTACATACAATACAGTACCTACATACATATATACATAAATCATACTAAATAACGAACACAATGTTCTAGGAAGAAAAAATTATAAAAACATTAATCTCATATAAAAAAAAATATGGCACATATATATACTTCACTAATGAACATAAATTTATACAAAAAAAAAAAAAGCTCAGCTTATAGGCAACAGAGAATAAAAGACTATTCAATTCAACTATATGATATAAAACAAACAAATGTACTCACTTGCCCAAAAATTACAAGTAAGCAACAATGTACTATCATGTATCAAGTATGAATACTATTTCTCCAAAAAACATGTATTTAAAGTGGATCAAAATGAGTAAAAATAAAATATTTTCCTATATTGATGTCTAAAGAGAGAAAGCGATGATAACATACCGATTATCTCCTAATTTCCAAAAAACTTCCCACAATGAAGACTTACACCACGTAACTACTCTAGTTCTATGATTGATTCGTCAAAAAAGGGACTTAGATGGTGGATTTGGTAAAGAGATTTTACAGATAGCTGAAGAGAGAGAGAGTTGGGAAGAGAATGGCTCGCATGCAAAATGGGGGAAGGATGAGGAAGAATAAATCTCCATGGAAATCACCTTTTGAAGAAACGATTTCATCTTGGCTTGAAATCGCTTCTGAAGAGACGATTTCAACTGCGATATAGTTAGGAATATTTTCTCAAATACCACATTTTTGTAATTATTTTTGTTTTTGCATTTTTTTCCTTTTCCCATATACATTTGTACTTATTTCTTTAATTAGGTAGATTTATCATTTAATTTGAAGGTTTTCCTAACTTTATTAATATTTTTCGATCAAAATGCAAATCGTGTAACAAATCAACTTAAAAGAATAATTAAAATTATATATAAATATAAAATATTGACTTAATGCCAGCAAAGGTAGTTGGTTTTGACATTTTTTAAAGGGTTTAAGTATCCTATTTTAAAAATTTAGGATCTTTTGTTTTTTCTAATAATTTCCAGGTGATATTGTGACTTATCCTAAGTATTTAGTATAAGTGTATAAATATCAATTACAATTTTAGTTACTTAAATGACAACTAATGATCAAAATTATGAAAATGAAACATTTTCAATCAAATCATGGATTTTTGCTTTTACATTTGATATGCCGAACTTAAACGAAGCCTACCCTTAAGCCATTGAGTGAACAGGGTGAGCAAGCTTAGCAAATTGATATATTTTATTTTTATCACTATGTTTTTGTTGAAAAGGTAAGTTTTAAATATACTTTCTTATATTTGCTTTATATACACTTAATATCTATATTTGAAATAGAGCATTTAAATCTAAAATATTTTCACAAGGTGCTTTTAAACCCTATTTTTACTATTTTATCTTTGATTAAAATAGTAAAAGATATACTAAAATAAAGAAACACAAAAAATCAGTATAAGTGTTATATAAGAGCCCAGGCCTTCACCCCCCGTTTTTTTGCAAACTATATTGCTATTGACAATGCTCTTTAGACACAGGCCCATTAGGCCTGTCTAGATTTGACGCGCCTTGCCACTTGGGGTTTACCGCCCTGGGCTTATGCCCTAAGCTCTAATTGATTGAGCTCAAGAAGCTCTTTAACAATTAGAATATGCAAGATAAGGATAAAATACCAAGTCAACAACCACCTCCGGTATAAGTAAGACACGTTGGACACCACAATCCCACTCTCCCATATTTGTAAGAGAGAATCTCTCCTACAAACTGTCTTCTAATTATCGGTGTCACTTTACTATAAATACCCAATCACTTTCTAATGATAAAACTCTCTATACTTTGTGCACTAAAGCTGCCTATTGCTCTCAAACATTCTTTACTCTCCTAAATATACTGTTGACTTAAGTATCGGAATGATCATGTTGGATAACACCCCAAAGTCCCCTTATAGTGTTTTATTTTGCAGACTTACTATGTGCAAAGCCCAATTACTACTGGCAAATACCTCAAGACGACAGTTATAGATCGGGGTAGGGGGATTTAAACCTAATTTATCATATTGGAAGACTAATGGTGATTTTACTAAATTACAATAGTCTTTGCCACATAAAAGTCTAAAAAGCACATTTTCCAAAGAGTTATTGGCCTAATTGTTTAGTTTGAAATATAAAGGGCTAAATGTATGTCACGCCCCGAACAAGAAGAGTTATAACAGTCCCGCTGTGTAAACTAATCTAAGATAGAAGCTGACCTCACAGCTGCTATCGTAGACGCAGTTTACACAAGGCGCACAACTCAACCAGCTTGAAACGTCTGTTCTGACATCTGTTAATATACAAACCTGTAGTAGAGCTTTTACAAAATACTTGTTCTATACAATCTGTTGTTTAGTACCACAACAGTAATTATACAAACATTTCATGTCCAAGGGTAAAGTTTACAATCAGAGTTTATTAAAAAACCACAGGTTTTACAATCCATATACAATAAGTTAGAAAACTAGTGGGCTCCCAGAGAATTCCCATTTAGTTTTCCTCAAAACTTAAAGACAAGACAAAAGCTCAGGTTCAGTTAAATTCCTCGATCCTCACTTTCCCACACAGCAGCACACTAACCTGGGATCGGTGGTACCGGAACATCTTGCCTTCACTCAACACCTGCAAAAGAGTCTGTAGGGATGTGAGTACAACTAGCTCAGTAAGTGGGGCGGAGTCAGAAGAGTACTATACAATCACAAATAAGGTTAATAATTATGATGAAATGCAATGCAATCACTCAAATAAAAACATCTCACAGTGTTAACCAGTCCACTGTGAGGTTAGAGAAATTTCATCCGCTCTAACTCGAATTGAGGAGTTTCATCGCGACTCAAGTCAGACCAAACCTGGGCTTGTGCAATGGAGAACACCCCCCCTTCCATGACCGCCTTCGAACCACGGCCCCCAACCTTGCGGTGACCTCCTCGCCTATCACTTAGTTCGACTAAGGATGGGGAAAGGACCATTTCAACTATCCTCATCGAAGGAAGTCGGTGTTTGGCCTAACACTCTTAATCGTTTCCCCTAATGGGTGATTATGCATGACCAATTACATTTTAGTCGAATAACCGTTAGTGTTAATCAGGGGTGACCAACAAGTTCATACAATACAGAATCCATGCAAATATGCAAAACAGCACACCAAGGAGTTGAACTCCTGTCACAACTGAGTATCATTCACATACATAGCATGCGCATAATCATCTAACTACAAACACAACCAAAAGTACTCTTGGGTCCCCAGGTACTTTAAATAGTACCCCAACAGCGGTGAAGCTATCATCCCAACTTACTTGTTTAGATGTTCGCTATTGCTGACTTGAATTGTCAACCGTCTTTGGAAGGTTCTAATTACACAAAAGGTCCAAATTTAGTTTTCGTAATAATTACGAAAATATTAGGGTTTAATCTAAAATGGTTAGATATATATATTATTTCCATAATATGCAGTCATGTTATTACTATATATCGAATTAATTATTAATTATTGATATCGTAGATCATATATACTATTACGTATTATATATCGTTTTGATCGTATCGAAACGTACTTTTTATTTATTAATTCACGTTTTGATTCCAGTAGGTTACCGAAATGTGTATATTTTTTAATACGTTATAGGTATAGGCTAGATTGCTTAAGGTTATCCGTTTTCAACAAAACTAGTATCATTGAGTTCGTATAGACTTAATGACATGTTTTACAAGTTCTGTTCCTAGAGATGGATTTTAACGAGTAGTTTGAATTTTTAATACAATTATACATAATTATATAAAAACGATCGTATTATGCGAAATTTACAGATTTAAATTATATTCTATCCAATTTATCCTTATATTGTAACAATATAAGTATTATTCAATTCTAATATACCTAAAGTGCATCCTGATCAGAAAATATTAATAATTATAATAAAAATTTCCATTTAATCCAATTTGATTAGCAGTCCTATGTATAGATTTTATTTAACTATTTAGTTCATTTTAGTCTATTAATATTACAAATACACCCCAACTTGTAATTTAAGCTATTTTACTTAATAAATTCGTAATAAATAGTTCGGATTACCCAATAATTCCCCGAAAATTTCTATGGACTTCTAAAAATATAGGAAATTCAATTATCACTTGGTTTCAAGTTTTCGACCTATTGCCTATATTTTCGTATTGACGATTTTACCCCTAAACTTGATAAATTATCCAATTATAATTCTTTTAGCATCCAATTAATTTCAATCTGACTCAATACTATTATTATTTATTATAGATCAGTACATGTCCATTTCATCAATTAATTTCATAATTTCCTATTAAATTCATAATTTCAGCCTATTTTCGAGCTAATTTCAGGCCTAAAAATTCAATAAATATTAAAATTATTCAAATAAAAATTTAGGCTACGTAGCAATTACCTATATATCATACACATCCTACACAAAAATTTTCAGCTAAAAACAATATCATATAGTACATTTATTTTATAAATATATATTCGGATGAATTACAGATTTCTTAATAAAGTATATTAAATATTATGAATTTTTCAAAAATAAAAATATCACATGAAAGCATGTCTAAAATAACCTAAGTGTAATTTTTTTCATAATTTTCTGGGCGAATTTACTATTTTTTAGAAATTATTGAAAAACAGGGTAGAAATTTGACCTTAGTGTTCTTGGATGCTCCGGTGGCCGGCGGCGGCTGGGCGGTTGTCGGACGGCCGGTGCGGTGGGTGGACCGTGTAGGGTTGGCTGGGTTTCACAACAGATCTACTCTAGGTTAGGGTTCCACACTTTCACTAATTTTTCTGTTTTTTTTCTAAATTTGTTTTTTTTTTTCCACGATTTTTTCTAATTTTTCTTTCTAATTATTTCTGATTCCAAACTACTAAAACTCTCATATCTGATGATGTTGGCTTTTTATAGTGCCTCAAAGTCGGTTAAAGGATTTTTTTTAATTAATTCATATTTTCTTTTCTAATTTCTCTCTTTTTTTTTTTATGCATGAGGTGTCCAAAAGTGATAACTTCACTTTTTGAATCAGCAATGCAATTTCCATTCTCCTGCCACGCCTCCTTCCAATGTTATTTAATTAATTTTTCTTTTTCTTTTATTAAATAAATACTTAAATATAGATATTATATGTTAGAATTAATTATTTAATTAATATACAAGTTTATACCTTATGTAAATAACATGTGAAATATATAACTTTACTCATATAATTAAGTTTCTAGCATATCTTTTATTTTTAAGATACATTCTAAGGTTAATTTCATGAATTCAACACAATAAATATATAATTACACAATTTTAGGTTAATTTACGAGTATAATTATTATTTATACCGGGTATACTAAAAAAATTACATGTATTTTTTTATAGTAAATTATACTATATTATCTCATTTTATAGCTCAATTAACTTATCTCTAAGTTCTCGTTGCAATCTAAGTTCAATTTTAGGAGTTCTGAACATTTTAGGGCTTTAGTAAATATTCCAATTTCTAAGGGCAAAATTGGGATTTCGGGTCATTATTACTAAAATCTAACTTCACTGTAATATCTCTACTAACTTTTTCATTCTAGTCACAAAGTTTGGGCTCAATTGGATAAGTTACCCTAAAAGCCCTAAATCTGAGCTCGGTTGTCCTAAAATCAATTTTGGGAGCTTACAGTGTATATGAAGCAAATGTAAAATAATGTATTTGCAATTTGAAAAAAATTACCAGTAATATTGTTGTATAACACTTACACATTAGCCGTTCCTTTGTTCCTCCTAAGAGGCTGCCCAAATGTCAAGTTTTTCACCATATTTGCTCCCTTGCTTTATTCTATCTCATCATTAGCTTCATGTACCTAAAACATAGAGAATAAAATATTTTTATTAATAACTAATTATTTGAAAAATCACTATTATTTACCCTCATTGAGACACATAAATAGAAATGCCAATGTAAGTAATATCTTGATAACTAAATAATACTAAGAATTACCATTAGTGGCAAGAGGTCTACTACGAACCATACGGAAAGGAAACCAAAGCCTTGTAGCATTAGTCACATATTACTAATGTTGTACCTCATCTAATATTGTCAGTCAAAATTCAGATTCTAATCAGTACTAGGAGGCTACTAAATCATAGGTTCTAATTGATATGATAAAGAGAATTTAGTGCCATTTTCCTAAATCTCACGAACTTTGTTAATAAAAAACTATAATCGTAAGAGAGACTTTTCTAAGGGGGATATCAAGAGGGATCACCAACAACATTGTAATAATAAACAAAGTAGAAGATCATAACTAATCGAATCAGACTCATTCTCTTCAATGATGATGATGTTGTTATTATTGTTGTCGCTCCATTCCAGCTCGTTCATTTAAGGCCTTTAAATTTTGAATACTAAAAATAGTTGCGAGTTAGAAAACATTGCATATGTATATTAGATATTGAAGTATAGACTAAAGAGCACTTACTTGGAATATTGAAGTTAGAAATAAAGAGAGAGAGAGAGAAGAAGAGTCCTTCAGTAACTTAAATAGTAAACGAAAGGCAAGGTTCTTCCATTATCTTAGTTTTTTACATGTTTAGCAAAATGACTGCACGAGAGAGAGAGATACTGAGAGTAATATCTAAATGTTATGTATGGGAGTAAAAATGATACGAGAGAGAAAGATTGAAGTTAATGGCAATGAAAGAAAGAAAAAAGAAAATTAGGTGTACGCAATGGATGATAAGAGAGAAGTTTAATGTAAAGAAAATGTTTACTTTTTCAAATGATTACAAGTGCATGAGGGAAAGAGTTGTGTAGTGTGTCTGTTATTCCATACGTATGCTCAAAAATGTATATGTGTATGTGTGTTGATTTTTTTTTCCCTAATAATTTTATTTTTCTTCGTAATCTTTACTTCCTATGTTGTTTTTGTTGTTATTACCGTTAGTATTATTTTATGTATAACTAAATCAAATAATGGTTGCAACAAATTGTTGCACAACATTGCAATAATAAACAAAATAGAAGATAAAAAACCAATAGGGTCAGACTCATTATCTTTGGTGATAATGACAATGTTACTGTTATTGCTCCATTCTAGCTCATTTAATCGAGGCCTTCTATATTGGGTGATTATAATATAAAGAAGATGATTGTACAAGATTTTGAGGAATAATTATCTCGAAGTTATAATGCATAAGATTTACGTACAAGATGTACGATTGATGTAAGAAGTGAGTTATTAAGGCGATATGACAATGAATATTCTTAAATAAGTAACTAAAGGCAGGTGTGTACTAGAGACTAGGTGTGTTGGAATGTTTCAACTATATGACTAGAAGTTTTAACCCTCGAAGGTGGTAATAACGATTCGAATGGAGAATTCCAATTGTATGATTGGAGATTAAAAAAAAATGTTGTGATGGTAGGATTGTGAATCCCAATTGTTGATTTAATAGATTAATTAGGACAAATTATGAGTAATTTTAAGCAAATTTTAATCATGATATTATAAGAAATAATGTAGGATTGAACAAGATATGTAGGAATCAAATGGTGACTGAAAAGTGGTCACATCCAGGAAATGAAAAATTATAATGATGTAAGGATGATTTACTCAGATGTTTGATGAAAGTAAGTTTGATAACTTGTAAATTATGAAGTTTATTTTTAATGAAAGAATTGAAATAATTGATAAAGTGAAAGCAATGGTTCATATGATAGTATTTAAAAGTAATGATCAATGATCTGAGTACATAAGTAATACTTATGTGGGTAAATATTACTTTGACAAGACTATGGATGATAAGAAGGATCATGATACCTAACTTACCTTAAGAAACTAAAGTAGTTTAGAGGATTCAAAGGATAATCCTAGAGAATTAGAATTGCCAAGAAAGGCATTCCCTTATTTTATCAAGGCTAATGATTTCTTTGTAGGCAAGAAGAATAATTTATTTGAAGCAAAAGATTTGTTGTCTTGAATCAAGTTGTTATTTGAAGCATATGAAAATCTAAAAGACCTAAAACTAACATATGGGACTTTTATGCTAAAAGATGACACCGGATTTTGGTGGAACCTTAAGGGAAAGATTTTGTCCCCTCCTGTCACTTGGAGTATATTTAGAAAAGAACTTCAAAAGGAATATATTTCAAAAAGCCTACTTTCGAAAGACTTACTTTTAGCTCAAAGAGGAAATTGGAGTATTAATGAATATAAATGTGAGCTCAAGAGACTAATGCATCTTATTTGTCTAGAATTAAGAGTTAGTCATCAATTTTGCAAACAAGTGTTGTTAGTAGGGTTAGATTAAGAAACTCGAAGTAAGTTGAAGAAATTTCAATTAAAGACTTACAATGAAGTTGTTGAAAGAGTAAGAATGATTCAATATGTAAGAAAAGGATTCTTCGAAGAACAAAATGGAGAAAACAGGAAAATCTCTAAATCAAGTAAAGAGTTAATGGATGATGCTAATAAGAGTAATAAGCGATCCATTAAGGCATTAGGATCGCAAGTGAATGAACCAATCACAAAGAAGTTGTACCAAATAAGTTACTAGAAATACAACCAAGATCATTGCCCAAAAGATTGTCCACAACTAAAAGGAAAATGTTTTTATTATAGAAAGAGTAGACATAAAGTTAAATGGTGTTTTAAAGGAAAAATGTCTTAATGTGCAGTAACTCTGGAAAGCGCGGTCATAATATCTCTGCATGCTATTGGAAGTAAGTAACATAAGAAGAAATCTAATGACTTACTGAGGAAATTTGGAGATTTGATGTAATCAGTATGAGGAGATTATACATATGAAATATGTTGTATGAACCTGTAATAATGTTTATAGGTATGTGCTAGGTACTGATAAGAAGCTTATTAATTATATGTAAACTGCTTACTTATGAATGATGAAAAGAGTTTTAGTAAGGAATTATCTTAGTTAAGTTTTGATGACAAAACTTTTTATAAAGGGAAAAAGATGTAAACCCTACAAATTTAGCATTCTGAGTATAAAGTTGAATTCATGTACTATAGATAATTTTTCTAAGTCAATTGAGCCAATGAGTTTAAAACCAATTAAAATTTTAAATTTAAAACTCAAAATAAGTACGAAAAACCCTAACTTATTAATTAAAGCTCTAATTGCGTAAAAAACTTTAAACCCTAAATATATGTAATTGTAAGAAACTAACCTCGAACCTAATAAAAACTTTAATCATATATGAAAACCCTAAATTCTATATGCGTGTACATATGAGAAATTGAACCCGAACTTGATCAAAATCCTAAAACCAAAACTTTAAGCTTATAAATGTACCAATTTTCTATGAAGACGATAAAATCCTAATTAAGCCAAATAACTTAATGATATACTAAATCGTATAAAATCACTAACAAACAATTAGAGATAACTTTTAAATGCTCATAAATATAAAAGTATTAAATTAATTCATAAAAATTTATAATATTATTTTATAATTAATATTAACCTTATATTATATAGATAAATTAGTATTATGTCAATTTAGACATTTATTTATTATTTAGACAATATGTAATAGATATTAATATCATAATTTATAATTTTCCTTATAGTTATATTATTTATTATTTTAAATATTATTTATAGGGTTAGAAATATTAGAGAAAAAATCAAATATTTTTTAATTAATTTATTACATTTAATTCTTTATTTTCCTTCTTTCTTCATCTTTTCCTCTATTTTCTTTTTATTTTCAAAAAATATATAATAAATACATATAATATCTTAGGAGTTAACCAAGTCAACATGTCAACATCAACTAAGGCCTTTTTTTTTTTTTCTTTTCCTTTTTCTCCTTCCTCTCCTCTCATTGCTATAAGCCACTTGTGGAATATAGAAACACCATTAAACCTGTTCAATTATCTTAAATAATTGCATGGAAATCCCAATAGCCTCCCTCTTCTTGAACCAAAAATCAATTCCCCATTTTCCATCTCTTCTATTTGTTTTTCTCTCACTTCCCTTCACTTTCTTCTTCCTAAAATTTCACACACAATTTTACCTACTATTCTATATCACAACAACACTTAAAGGAGGGAGAAAAAGAAGGATTTTCTTCAAGAATATATCAAGCAAAGTAATTATGTATTCTTTATTTATTATTAGTATTAATTCTTTTATGTAAATTATATTTTTGTGTATTCCTTTATGTAATATTGTGTACATTATATTTGATGAATTACTTTGCTTTGATATGTATTAAGTATGTATTTTAAGATATTGTACTAGAAACTTTATGTGTATTTATTAGATTTTGAATGTAGAATTTATTTCTTTTAGAAATAATGTTTATATATGTATACATATTATTATACATATGGATACATACTTATAAATATGAATATATTGTAGGATTGGTGGACATATGTACATATGGACAAGTATGTGTACGGTTTATGTGAGTGTATATAATATATATATACATATGCATATAAGAGAGTAAATAAAGGAAAAGGATAATGAATATATAAAAATACAAATATATACACCACTATACATGCATATATAATATGTACATAAAATATTAAGTATTTATCTAAATATATACAAAATCGAAAGTGTATATGTATATAATATTGAAAATTCCTTACGAATATATTAAGAAAATATAAATATACGTATAAATAAGTGCATAAAAGCACATATAAAATTAAGTACAAATACATGCATAGGTATATATACATGTATATAAATACTTATAATTATAAGTATACTACAGTATAAATACGTACATGTATACATGTATGACTATACATATGATGATAGTATACATATAAGTATATATACTTAGTATGCCAAGGGTATACATACATATAAGATATGTAAGTATATATATACAATATGAATACATACATACTCATAATACTTTATCTAAAATAATTATAAAGGAAATAGATATATATGTGTGTGTGGGCCAAAACCCATAAGGATATGTAAGGCCATATAACTAATAATTAATTGATTACAATATCATATAAATATATATAATAATAATATAAAATTTAAGAAATAAAAAAAATCAAGAAAATTCAATAAATTGCCATGTGAATAGTTGAACGATGTTACATCAACAATTCCTTTAACATAATTGATTAAACCGAAAATTGCAATATAATTAGAAAATAATAATAATAATTAATTAGGAAAAATTATAATAATAACCCAATTTAATATAAATAATATATTAAGCTTAAATATGAAAAAAATAATAAAATATACATAAAGTGTACTTAAAAATAAGAAACTAGAAAAATATAAAATTTAGAATTTTATTAACTCATAATATAATAAGAAAAAGCCTAAAAAAAATCACAAATAAAACTTTTTGAGCCAAAACAACAAAATTCGTAACACTTTAGACCTATAATAAAAAATGTGGGTTCCAACATCCAAAACGGGCCTCACTACATAAAAGTATATTCGAAAACAAAAAAAATTGATTATAAGTTTATAAAAATCAAAGTTAAAATGAAAAAATTATACATGATTTAAAATTTAAGAGAAAACCAAGAGATATAAATAAATGAGTTATATTATTTAAGTGATGTGATCATATAAATAAATAACTAGGGTAAAACCTCAACTAAATAAACAAATATCTAAACGCGATTATCTATAAGTGTACTTATATAATTTCCTATGAAGGGAAACTGATAAATACATATTCTAAAACGAGAATAAAATATAATTATAAGATAAAAGTTCTTCTAAAGATCAAAATGTTAAACATACACACGCATATTTAAAAGTTAGAGCATTCTGAAGAAGATATGTTTTTATATGCAATAACGATAATAACAATAAGATAAAATCATGTACTTATAAGAAATAAATTGAATATAATTATACATACACACAAAATATAATCTTAGAATAATATTACAACATAGTTGAGCTAAAGTTTTTAATTATTTGCATATACAATTGCAATATTTCCACAAAACTCTATACTTTATCTAATTTATCTTGGCATACTATTATTCATCCTGCTATATGTGGGAATTACAATTAAATTATGATATGACATTATATTAATATAAAACTTATGAAAAATGAGAAAATTTGAACTTGTATAATATTTACTAAGTTATATATTATTACTTATACAATAAAATAATACTTCTTAAAAATCACAATAAATAAGTTAAACAGTATGAAATAATATAGAAAAGTTTAATCAAACTATATCACTAAAGAAGCACACTTGAACTTAATAAAAATTTACTATAAGAATATAAAAATAAAAGATAAAAAGAAAAAAGTTACACGTGATTTAGCACTTAAACAAAAACGAAAGTCATAAAATAGATAGTAACCTGGTTAAGCCGTCTAGCATTATATTTAGATACTCATTAGGTTTCTTTTATTTTTTATTTATCAAGAAGGTAAGCTCCATGTTGATTGATATGATCTATATCGGCTTTAGTCAAGTGAGTATTTTCGATAACTCTATACTTGTTTTGTGCTTATAGTTAGTACACCTAAATTAAATAATAATAACTTAATGCATGGGGGGTCGGGTTATGTATGTGCTTAAATATTGGTTGTATGTTGTTTAAAATGATGTGAAACATAATAACTAAATAATAGGCTGCTTGATTTATTGTTACATAATTGGATGATTTTTTTTACATTAGTTGATTACATAATAAATTGACTTAATCATATTCAACTTAAGTTAAATTAAATGGATCATGCATAAGCATGAACATTGTATATAATGTTTCAGCCGTCACTTCACGTGAATGATAATGAAGGGCATTATAGAGATGGGATTCCGATATAATTTGATTAGTACAGTACATGAGTATTGGCACAATAAAATCTTACTATTAGCTCGTGTGTTTACCTAGTGTAGGAGACGCTAATTGTGAGTGGCTAGAGGTCGAGTCTAAAGACCATCGCTGTAAAGTGTGAGAGTGAACTACGGGGGTCATCTCATTGCTGGACTTAGGATTTTATGTACTACTGAATTTCTTTGAAATGGAAATGTATTTTGTGAAATATAAAATTTAAATTTATGGTTAAAAACTTAGGTACTAGAAGTCAGTTGTGATTGATATTGATATATCTCCAACCCTTACTTCGAAAGACGTTAAATCCGATATTGTATGCTGCACCAGTCAACTACATATATATTGTTCAGCATATTACTTAATATTTATATGTTTGATAATAAATTGTTTTATAACTTGTTTACCAGTATAGCATAAGGGATATCTCACTAAGCTCATGTAACTTACTCCATAATAGTTTTCCTTTACAAGTTGATAAATAACTAAGCATGGGTTAAGAGTCAAGCGTTAAGTACTAATGTCAAAATGCCTTAGAAGGTAGAATCTGAAGATAGATTATAACTTTACATTTAATTACTATTTTTATACTTAGATTTTATAACTTTAGTAAGTTTAAATTTTAGAACTTTATTATATAATATTATCGTTTGATAGGGGATACCAATTCTCTACGGTTTCGAAAAATTGTGAAATATTATATATTCATAGTTATTTATATTTTATAATAAGTTAATAAGTTTAAGATTATAAACTCTAGCCATTAATTATTTAGAGTTTTGTAATCTTTAATTTGTAAAGCTGTTTTTTATATCATGAGTATACACGTGATATAAAAATTTTAAGCAATCCTAATAAGTCCCCCTATAGGAGTATCTCTAGTTTATTTTTTGTTGTTTTATTTCGCCAACTGTTTAATTCAAAACCAGCTATTAAACAGGATTCAAAGAAAGAGAGTTAAACAAAATAGGTTTTAAATATTACTAGACAAAGTTTTAGGAGAAAGTAATCAATAATGTATTTTTAAAAAATAATTTCAAGTAAGGACCTTTTAAAAATAATCTCAAATATACTACATTTAAAATCAGTTTTAAGAGTACAAATACCACGAGAGAGAAAGATTAAAGTTAATGGCAACAAAAGGAGAAAAAGAGAGAGAATTGGGTCTGTACGATAGTCGATGAGAGAGAGGTGCATTGTAAAGAAATGTTTGCTTTTTCAAATTATTGCTAGTGCAAGAGGGAGAGAGTTGTATGTGTGTATGTGTGTGTGTGTGTGTTTTTTTTTTTTTCATAATTTCTGATTTTGTTGTTGTTGTTATTCAAGTAGAACCAGCAATTAAAAAAACATGAAAAACCAACCGAAGTAGACTCGTTGTCTTCAATGGTGTTGTTGTTATTGTTGTCGCTCCATTCTAGCTCGTTCATTTGAGGAATTTTAACCTTTAAAACTAAAAAAATGTTACGAGTCAAAAAAACGTTGCATATGTATATTAAATATTGAAGTACAAATTAGAGGGCAAAATTACTTTAGAATATTAAAGTCGGAGAGAATAAGAGTCATCCGGTAGCTTGCTCACTTCAATTATATGGGTTGCTTCATCAAATTAGCACCAAAGCAGATGATTACAAGTGGGCTTGCTCAATCTTACAGCTTCTTTCACGAATATTGGCAAATTGCAATTTCACTTTCAGCCCTCATACATGCTGCTAAGTTTTGCCTATATAACTACTTCCTGCTCCTATCAGTTCTTCATGCATTTCAAGTCTATTTGGTTTAGTGAGTTAGGTTGTTCTCTAAATGCTCTGTAATCTATTCCTGCTCTAATATCTGATCGGTTATTGTCAATTGTTACTATGATAGGTCTTGCTCTAATCGGATTCAAGTGTGTTGCTGGATCTACTCTTGCTCAAGGCGGCTCCTGAGCTTTGACATCACCGCATCATATTCTCCTAAGCTGCAATTTTCCTCCTTCCCCTTTGAAGCAACTCGCTCATCACCTGCTCTTCCAGTCTCGATTCTTCCTTCGAAACTTGAAGCATATTCAAGATTAGAGCTAGTTGCTCTGTTACCTCCATCAACTCCTGGTGGAGGTTCGTCAAGCTTACTTCATTGGCTTTTGGTTTTGATAAGAAACTAATTATTTAAAAAATCGCTGCTATTCACCCTTGCTTACACAAACACAAATAAATGGAGCTATTGAGATCCTTATTCCAGCCTTTATTAGATCATACACCTTACGATCGATAAACTCGTTACTTCATAAATAGATAACAATGCACACTACTTCTCCAAGTATCGTATAAGCTTGGTAAGGGATGAATCCTTGCTGTTGGAGGAGGAAGAGGAAGAGGAAGAGGAAGAGGAGGAGGAGTTGAACTTCGAAGTAATAATAGGGTTAAGAGGCTGGCAAGTACCTAAAAACTTAAGAGAACAAAAGATTTTCGTTGGTAACTAATTATTTAAAAAATCAAATCACCACTACTCAGCCTTGTTGAGACATATAAATGGAGATGCCAATGTGAATGATCTCTTGATAGCTAACTAATACATAGTAGCAGGAGGTCTATTAGGAAAAGAGAGATTGAGAGTAGTATGTAAATGTTATGCACAATATTAGAAATGATCTGAGAGAGAAAGACTGAAGTTAATGACGACAAAAGAAGAGAGAGAGAGAGAATTTTTTTATGTAGAAATTTATCAAAAGCAAAACTACAATTGAAAAAAGAAAAAAAGAAAAAGAAAAGAAAAGGTTTCCAGCACCTCACCGATATTTAGCCTATGATTGTGAATTATCTTTTGCTTCATTAAATAAGAGTAGAGCCATGATTGTGCTTATTCAATGGAAAGGAACTTAAGGTACTAACCAATTTGATTCTGTGTTTAATTGTTTTATCATATTTGCCCTAATTCTATTTCATTGAGCTATTAATTTTTTTAAAAAAGAAAATAGGACCCTAATAATACATATTATGAATATGTATATAAATATATATATATATCAATTAACTAATTTAATAAAAATTAAAAATTTTAATTTTTTTTAAATCAAAAGTGCAACTGAAGAAAAAAAAAAAAAAAAAAAAAAAAAAGGTTTCCAGTTCTTTTGTCTGTATTCAGCCTGTAGCTTTAGGGTATTGCCAATATACTCATAGTCTGTGCCGCTGAGAATCTTGCTTTGCCTTCCCAGGATCAGGGCGGAGCCATGATGGTGCTTATCCAATGAAAGGGAACTTAAGGGAGTAACCACTTTGTCGGTGTTTAAATGTTACTAATTTTTTAAAACAAGAAAAAAGGACCTAATAATATAGATTATGAATATATATATATATCGATTAACTAAATTAATCAAATTAAAAAGTTTAATATTTTTTTAAAAGGTCAAAACAACAATTGAAAAAAAAAAAAAAAAGAAAGAAGGAAGGAAGGAAAGAAAGGGAAGGTTTGCGGTTCTTTACCTTATTTCAGCCTACGGCTTTAGGCATTGCAGTATGGTCTCACAGCCTGTGCAGTTGAGAATTATTGCTTTGCCTTCGCAGAATCAGAGCAAAGCCATGAGGGTGCTTATCCAATGAAAAGGAACTTTCGGTACCAACCACTTTGATTTTGTGTTTAAATACTTTATCCCATTCGCCCTCATTCTAATTCATTGATCTATTAATTATTTTTTAAAAAAAGAATAGGATCCAGATAATACATATTATGAATATATAAATTAATCAAAACTAAAAAGTTAAAAAAAAAATTTTTTAAAACATCAGAATTACAATTGATAAAAGAAAAAAGGAAATAAAGAAAGAAAGAAAAGATTTCCAGTTCTTTTCATTATTACTCGATTTGATTTGATTATAGTTAGCGATCAAAATTGACCTCCCGAATAGCTTATCGAACTAGATTCGAGCTCCTGATTATTGGCTCAATCAGCTTGTGACACTAATCAAGCCCAATCAAACTCAATTTATCAAACTTCATCAAACCAGACAAGGGACCACCTTTTAGCGAGCTCAAGTTTAGTAGCATTCCACTTGATGCGATTCGCTTATAATACTTGCTGCATTTCTCAAGGACTAAAGACGGCATCGATGGATAGCTGAACCCTTGTACTCATTCAAACACAGAAAAGCACAGGTCAAGGTATCGCAGGGTGTTATATGTGACAGATCATAATATAGGAGAACAGGGCACCAAAAAAAAAAAAAAAATACACCCTAATCCATAACTAAGTTTCCACCACAGCATGGATGCTTTACAGTCTCCTTTCAGTATTTAAATATATAAAAAAAAAAAGAAATCATTTTTAAATATTCACCACATTCTGAAGAGAGAAGAGAAGCCAATAGCTGATTCCCTAGCAGTCAAAGTTGTCGACCAACAAATATACTCCTCAGCTGACTGAGTTCTCATGTAACAGTACATACTCACGGCTGCAAAGACAGAAGCAATAGGGTCGAATCGTTTTTATTGACAGTTCAGTTGGCAGAAATGCAGAAAATAATATCACCAAGGAAGTGCAAAAGAGAAGAATGATAGTAACTCAGAGTGAGAAACACTTGCATCCCTAAGGTCAAGCACTATGTAAACATGAAACTTAACATTTGCATTCCTCCTTATACAAACTTCCCAAGATTACAATCAATTTAAGTGAAATCGAACCTAAAATATTTAAAGCAGCCAAATTTATAAAATCAATCAAGTTGGCAATCGGCTTATAAAGACTAACCTAAAACATGACACATTCTTGCCTTTTTGTTTTGGTGGGTTGAAAGTTGGGTTAGAAGAGTAGATGCATATATCATATGGACATAACATTTAAGAAAAGGAAAATCCTGATTTCTTTTAAAAATTACCTAGTGCACTTTGTTAGGAGCCCAGGCCCTAGTGTAGCTTAAGTTGGGCCAGACACCCAAGACCCCATCTTGAAAGGCTGGTTCTAGAAGAAACAAACCTACTCACTAATAAATAGTAGCATAGCAGAAGGAACAGGGAACATTCTTCTGTCGGAAATAAGGTTACGTCTACAGAATGCTTTATATTAGAAAGTACAGAAGAGAGAGAGAAACTTTCCCCCCGTATAGATATACATCAAACTTTGTTTATACAAAGAAAATTTGGAGCTTTTAGCTCAATGGCTGCTGCTGCTCCTTTGTCCCTTCTCTACTATTCATATATCTTCTTATTGAGCTCCTTGATTTGTACCAAGTTACTATGGCCTGCCAGTTTTGAAAGGGTGGTGTTGATGACAAAAATAGAGTTGTGAGTTGAAAGCATTGGATGAGTGAAGTCGAGCAAAGTCACACCCAAAAGCCCGAGATGCGTCAACAGATTGATTTCATTGGTGAGTTGGAGTCACAAATGAAAACAGTTGGTGTATTGAGGGTTGGGTGCAGAAGAAAGTGGAGGACATTAAGGATGAGAATCTTACCTGGTCTCGTTCCCCAAAAAGAATTAAAGTATTGTGCAAGAGTTGGGAGAAGCATCACAACCTGATGCAGGGTGGATGACATATGTATTAAGTGGGAGTAAGTCAACAATTTGCAAACCCATAGATTCAACCAATGTCAAGGGTGTAGTGGAGACAGGGAATGTAAAACCCTTGAGGCCTAGATTTACCCACCTTTGATGGCCCTAGATTTGGTTTGACTTTCCAGCGTGTGCAGAGCAATACTGATGCAACAAGAGTGCAGTTAACATTCATAAGCATGGAGGGGAGAGCTTTTTGTCACTGCATAGAGTATTGAGAAAAAGAAAGCTCGAGAAGCTGTGGGAAACCCTTAAATTAGAGATGCTGCTCCAATATAGCAGGAGGAAGGCTATTATGGTCGGAAATGAGCATGCTAGCCTACTGGATAGCCAAAGCCATATTAGAGATGTTTACTTCTCTTGTTCTGTGAGGCTGACGTGGAGATATTAAGCAGCATAAATTAACCACTCGGACATGGAACCAATACAAGCTTGGTTGGGCCAAGTGCTACAAGTAAGAGCACAATAATACAGTTACTGGCAAGAATTTATGAGCCAAACAAGGGTCACATATCAGTGGCAGCAGAAGATGCAAGGACATTTGATAAAAGTGACTGGGCTCAGGTAGTTTCCATAGTTAATCAGGAATTTGTTCTTTTATCTGTTTCTATTGGATAAAATATTGCATATGTGCTTCCGGATGATGATGTTTTTAATGAAGCTGTGATAAGGGCAGCCAAAGCAGCAAGTACTTCAATGGTCCCCTTTTTCTGCTTGACAAAATGGCACCAAGGTACTTTAGTAAGGATGGACATAACTGGAGGAAGAAGAAAGGTGGGAAGACTATGAACGAAAAGCATGAGAAGTAAAAGGTTGGAAGCATTGGTGTGTTGCATTGCTACTATGCACATAGCGAAGAAAATGAGGACTTCCAGAAACACAGTTACTGGAATTTTTGTACCAGAATTGACGCAATTGTTTGTACACTATCTGAAAGTCAAGGGAAATATAACAAGTATGAGTAACATAACATCAGGGACAATGATGAAGTCACTACAAGTTTCCAAATGAGGCTCTCTTTTGAAGTACAGCTACAGAGCAGATGTTATACAGGGCCTCCAGGAAATGTAGATTTTATTCATCCAACCATCATGTCCACAGCTCCTCGCAAAGCCACAAATTTTGCTTCCATGGGAGTCATTGCCAATGATTATTCATCAAGGGAGTTCAGCTTTCCATTCACTTCTTAGGATGGGCTCAGCTAGGAAGCCAGTGGAATCTCTGCCACCAAAAACTTACTTAACAAGTGCCTATCCAGATAATTATGAAACTTGATCACAACCCCAGGCAAAATCGTCTCTCGCCCTAACCCTGATGGCTTGAGTAACAGCACTCAGTCATCTGGTTTGGCATCCCAGGAGGAAATCCTTAAGCAGGCTATGTCAGGATTCAGCAGAGCATCATTTAATCAATCAACTTATTCCTCCAAATGAAGTCCTTGCTTAATATCAAGAATATTGGTTTGTATCATTGTGTAATCACCTCATGTTGTTGGTGTAGTGCTGTCAGTCTTATTTTAATTAAAGAGGGAAGATGCAAATTTGATGATGGGTCAATCTGCTATGATCTTGCTTTTGTTGATTGCACTGCTCTAAGGTTTTGGGTTGGCTCCAAAAAGATGATGGTTCATGCTATGGTACAGGGGACAGATCCCAGCTTATTCCTATCGCTGTTGCGTATAACAAACTAAGAAAATATCATATTAAGCATACTTGCATAAGACTGTTAGAGATGCTCCAAAATATTGGCTCCAAATCTCAGCATCATGTTAGTTCTTGGTTTCGGCACCCGCTTTAACCTTAAGTGTTGAAGATTACCACCTGGCTGATCAAGGAATTTACATGGAAGATGGAAAAAAAAATTGTATGATTTGATTGATCGAATAGTAGGAGGTTCTAGCACTGTAGATGGACAAATTGAGCTTGGGAGACAATTCCCACTATATTGCCTTGGGGACAAGTCCAGTTTGAGAGGGGGAGGTGTTGTTAGGAACCCAGGCCCAAGTGTGGCTCAAGTTAGGCCAGAGGCCAAGAGCCCCATCTTGAAAGGCTGGTCATAGAAGAAACAGACCTACCCACTCATAGACTGTAGCATAGCAAAGGGAATATCCTTCTGCTGGAAACATGGATACATCTAGGGAATGATTGATATTAAAAAATGTGCAAGAAAGACAAAACATTCTGATTTTCTGAAAATACATCTAATTATGAAGACAATTTAGAGTTTTAGCTCTTTAGCAACTTCTTCTTCTTTGTCCCTTGTAGTATTTTTATTTCTTATTATCGAGATCCTTGGTTTTCATCACATTGCACTCCAAATAAAATATCTTTGACAAAGTAACAACAATGCTGTAGCATAAAAGGAAGTAATGGTGGGTCAGTTGTTCCACTGCCTGACTTCGGCGTAAAAGATATCAATAGATGACATACCTACTGTTACCAAATTTAATTGTGTCTTTCTCGAATAATTCATAATAGCGCTGAGGTTCAATCGGATTATCCTGCCAACAAATAAGAAAATGTCAAAGAAATCAACCTAAAGAGAATTACATCCCAGCAGTCCCCATACAACATCATGTATAATGTGCATCAAAGAAAGGAAGCAATAACTTGCTTACATTAAGAAAAGTTTTATTCGTGCTTCCGAGATCCATCAAGTAAGGCCTACATGCAATACAAATAAACATGAACTTAGGAAACAGGGATGACATTCTAGCGACTTCCTCCATCTATTAGCAACGGAAATGGTGGTTGAGTATTACCTGATTTGCTTTGCCATCATGCCATCAGTTTGCTCCTTTTCTACTTGTCTAAAAAACCAAGAAGAATTTAGATCGTGTTTTCAGAAATATACTTGCAATAATTAACCAAAAAAAAAAAAAAAACATACACATGCAATAGAAAAAGAAAAGGCAAGATGTAACTGTACCGGAATTGAATGACAGCATGTTGTTTGCTACAAGAAGGGTGGTCCGTAGGGATATCTGCTACTCTCCTCTCTCTACCAAAAAGATAACAACTTTGACGATGTATATAGAGGGGTTCTGCAACATTCCAAGTACTTGTTAGAAATAAACAGAACAGGCTAGCAGGCATTGTTTCATCACTGAATCCTGTTTTAAATACTAGTTGTCTCAAGACAATATGTCCTGAAATAATATCTATTATCATTGCCTCCTAAAACAGATTGGCAAGTTCACCTATCATTGGGACCATAATCCTAGTCATTCAACACATACTTTTAACTAACACAATTAGTAATGTGACATAGGCAAGCCCAGGGGCTTGATCTAGAGAAAGGCTAGGGACTGTCCTAACAAATTCCATGAGGTTTTGGATTCAGGTTCCACCAATTTTACCTTTTTTGGAGTTACTGAGTCCAAAGAAGCCATTTGCTTTTATTTTTACTACTAACTACTCATTGAACAAGTACCAAAGGCACCAAGGGTGCAACCATTAACTAACTACACCGCAGTGTGGGGTTGGGGGGTCTCTGTGTGTGTTTGTGTGGAATAAAAAAGAACAGATGCTGCTTTCAAATCAAACATTATTATACAAATCCCCATCCATGATAGGCCTAAGGCATATTAAGGAAAGGAGGAGAAAGGCACTGGAAGCCAATAAAAGAAAAGCCCTCAGCACAGCCGCTATTCCATAGTTTGATTTCTTATATAATGAAAATTTCAAATTTAGGCTATTTATTAAAGATGTAAGGCTGAAGCTGAATTGGAATTCAAAACTTGATATGGCTAAGTTACTTATACAACTTCTAAATATCTTTGCTTAAATGAATAGGAGCAAAAACACTCATATTTACCATCTGTAACAAAAACTTGAGAGAGTGCTATGAAACTGATGCACATACAATAATCCCCATGAAATTTCCCCAATATAAAACATGAAACTTCATAGAAGGGGAAAAAGAGGAAGAAAAGTCACACCATTAAGCACTTCACCGGCCTTGAAGACATATAGCCGCCATCTGATATCAGGTTTTCGAGCATCAGGAGGTTCAGCAAAAAGCAGTGTTACACCTATGAAGGCAATATCCAATTAAGATATGAGAATATAAAGATATTCAAGAGGAAAGAAAAGACAAAGATGTGTTGTTAATATTATACAAGAACCCTCTCTTGATTGCAAGGAGTAGATAGAAAAAGGAGAAAAGGCACCAAATGAGCCAGTAGGAAGAGATGGCCCACCAAGTGCACCTTATTCCACGTGATCTCTTGGCAATGAGGCATAATTCGAATCTATCATCATAATTACCCTTTGGTTTCTTTTGACCAGATGCAGAAGTTCACTATGTCATAGCTGACAAGAATAAAAATTACCAGCAAGACCTAAGATGGCTCCCTTTTTTTCTTTGAATAACTAAAGATGGCACCATGTTTCATAAAACAAGAAATCAAGAGGACCTGATTTAATAATATACAGATCAACCGGCACAAAGAAGACGACATGGCTAATTACAAGTGCAAATAACTAACGGCAGATCACTAATGTACAGCATTTTATAACCAATGATAGCAGCCATTCTTTGAACCAAACTCAAGCTATGGAAGGAAAAAAAGGGTATAAAACCTCACCCCTCATTCGGTTGGTTTCAGCAGCAAGCTTCCCAGATAGCTCAAATGAAGGTTTTTGCTGCACATTATAAGTTAAAACTGAATACGATTTTTATATGCACAATAAAACATTAAAGACATGAAACCATTCATTCTTCACAGTAAAGTAAAAATTAAAAAAAGAAAGAAAGAAAGAAAAAAAACATACTTCAATGGTCTTAATAATAGCTATCCTAGAAGAAACAAATAGCACAGGCATTACCATTTGCTTTTCCTCCAGGGCTTTCTCAGCTGCTTTCATCTTTGCTACCGAATCATCTTCGTCATCTCTGTCAAATTGAGATATACCCTCTAGGTAAGAAATTAATTATGACAGGATGTCCAAAAAATCATCTACTCTCTTTGCCTTTTGTTTAATGAGATTAGAAAAGCATCTACACTATAAGAAAATTTTGGTAACATAGAATAGCATTTCAGTACTTAGAACATCATTATGTTTCATAGCCCAAAATCATTTTTGCCTTATGAGTTCATTGTCAAATGTGAATTTTCTCTTTACAATAACTTATTCCTTCAGTTTTTGAATTGAATAACTTATTCAAAGAATAAGCTAAAACCACCATGGCTTTGTGATCATAATCTTACTTCCTAGAGCCTATTCCAGAAAGCTTTAAACACTCCACAATTGTGAAACTTATGACATCAACATTTCAATACTTCCTGAACCAATCATAAGTTTTGGTTATACCCTCTCATCTCAAAAAAAAATTCGAGAAAGTTCATAATGAAAAAGATCATTTGGTTAACTGGCAAAACCTACTAAAGGGGATGGACCATTATCTCTCTATGTATGTCAACTAAGGTGTCCTTGTCCTTCAAAAACAGCTTTTCCGAATTACTCCAAGAATCTTCCATCTATCAATTAAAGCAATAAAAATGGTGGAGTGTGGCCAGATCAATTACAAAATATCCAAAGAGAAACATTTACAACAGTTTCTTTATTTATACATGTGCTTATGGTTCAAAAATACCATGTATAGACATAGCATCACAAAGTATAGTGGAGATGTAAATAATAACAATAGCAGGATAGAAACTTTTCATTGCAAGAAGCGCTTACCGCACATCAACTCCTCGTGTCTTTATCCCCTGAAAAACAAGAAGTAACTTCAATTAGAAGGTAGCATAAATAAATGCATCATAATGCACTACAAACAAATCTAGAGTTGGTTTTAAAAAAAAAAAAAAAGGAAAAGAGAAGAAGACAATCATAAATTGCAAATACACACTCTCATATTTGCTTCATATGTGCTTAGACACCTTATCCTTGAATTAAGTGCTCAGACACTAAACCTTAAAAAAAGAAAAAAAAAAGGTTTTCAAACCCAATTTTACTATGTTGCCCTTGCATGAAATAATTGAATGATACTAAATGCGTTTTTTCATTATATTTTAAAGAGCAAAACAGTCATGAAGGGAGTCCAAAACGTACCTACGTCTTTATATATATAAAAAAAGAGGGGGGTGAGGTGGAATTTCAGTGGTAAAGGACTAAGTGCAAATAAAGGAAACATAGGCAGATGTATTTGCAGAACTATTGTAAAGTGTCTAGGACCACTGCAATTCCTCAAAAAGTACTGGTGTCAACACATTCTCCAGCCAGGGAAAAAAATGTTAAGAGTGCCTGCTTTTCTGAAGATATTAGTGTTTATGTTTAAGGTTGCTTCCCCGCAACATTTGGGCAACAAAGCTCCCACTTCCCACACTCCACGAGAATTCTGAAAGTGCCTTTTAACTTACTGCATTACTTGCTAATACATAAATATGCATTTCTATGGCTATACAACTAAAAAGCAAACACAGTTTTGATAATAAAATGAGAAAGCACAAATAAAAGGAGCGATTTTATCAAGGTATGGATATCACCAGACACCTCGTCACGCAATCTGGCATCTCCAGCAAGTTGTGGCGAGCCGGAACGGTGCCTGCTCCGATGACGATGCTCTGATGGAGATGGAGACCGCTCACACTTTGACCTAGAAGACTTGCCATTAGTATCATCCCTTCCGGACTTCCTCTCTCTTCTCTCACTCCCTGTATCTCTATCTAAATCCTTTTCCCTATAAGCTGATCCCTTGTCAGTCCTCTTTCCATTACTCCGATCAAACTCTCTCTCGCTTGCTTTCTCAGCATCCCTTTCACTGTGAGCCTTCTTTACCCGCTTTGTTCTGGGAGAAGGGGAGCGAGGAGCAGGAGAGACAGATTTCCTGCTCTTTGGAGATCTTGCACGAGTTGAATGCTTCTCTCTTGTAGGGGAACTGCCATGGTGAGAGCTTCTGTGTCTTCCTGGCGATCTTTCCCTCCGTGAAGGGCTTCTCCTAGATGGAGGAGGAGAACCCCGACGTCGTATAGGGGAAGTTGAATGATCTGAGATGTTACGCCCCATTTTCTTTTCCAATGCACCAGTAAAATCAACTGAAAAATGAATCAAGAACAAGAAAATTAAACCTCATACTGATTCAATTTCAAAAACAACACACAGTTAAATCAACTGGAGAGAAACAAAAAGTAAGGAAGTAACAATCAATAAACAGCACAAAAACATAGCAACATTAACAAAAATAATAAAACACCAAAATTTCCCCTGTACAGTGATGACAATGAATTGGAAATGAGACATAAATAATTGCATGTGCCATGAAATAGAAGACATAAAATTGAAACATTTAACGCTTATTTACAAGTATTCCATCTACAGTTGATTAACCTAACTACAAACTAGCCAACTGTTAAGCTGGTCTAAGCTTCCTCAACACCCCCACCACCCCCACTCCCTTCTCCTTTTCCACCGCCACAACACACCACCACCAACACACACCCTCCACCCACCCACCGACCCACCCCCCAACCCACAAAAAAGCAAGAAAATTATCTATCTTAGGTTCATTTGGATACCCCACCTTTCCAACATCAGAAAAATTTTCAAAATTCTTCAAAGATATAAAATATTTTCTTTGAAATTTTGCTCACTTTTATAGTTTCATCCTACCTTCTTTTATAATTAAAAACTACAACTTGCGCTCACTCAAACAAATCCTGCCTACCGCACTGCAGCAAGGTCTTGTTAGGTGAATTTGATCGAACATTCTTCCTTGGAATCCAATTATCTATTCGTTTTGAACCCTTGATATTTGATAAGTCCAGATATAAACACTCAGTAAGCATGCAACAGTGTAAATAAAAAATGTAATTCCAATTAATAAGGTTTCATTGGTTTGACATTTTAAACGAATAAGATTGACAGGTAATTTCATCTTCTGCAAAACCGCTTTGATATACCTAAATTTACATTAGACTGAGAGTTGATCGAACTTGTACTACTCTTCCCTTTTTTTTTTTTTTGGGTCTCAGCATCTAATCACTGCCATGTTCGGGACCTTGCATTTGCAAGACTGCAATTAACCGCACTATCGTTACATCAAATCATTCATCATAAGAGAACAAGAACAATGATGAAACCCTAGAGCACAATTTATAAGGACAGAACTAAGACTATTCGCATATATCTACTTTTACGAGCTTCTTTCACAGCAAAACAGTGACTCAAAATGACTAGCAGCAAAATAAAGCAAGATTGAAATTAACTGCAAAACAAAAGAATCGACTTTAAGGAATATGTTGAGGCACTGATAGAGTTAGAAATTACCATAAAACACTAATTGAGGAGACAGAGAAAGAGAAAATGTAGAGAGAGAGAGAGAGAGAGAGAGAGAGAGAGAGGGAGAGAGGTTACGTTTTGCGGATGAAGAAGAAGAGGAGATGCAGAGAATGGAGACTGGAGAAGACTGAGAAATTCCGTCCAGTGCAGTTCCGATAGGGCTTGAGATGGAAATGTTTGGTTTGGAGATTTCTTGTAAAGATGTGGGTTCTTTTACAAAAATTTGTAGTAACGAAATGAATTACAGCATTTACAACATGCTTAGTTGGCTCGACGAGATAAAAAAAGGCAATGGAATTGATATTGCAAGAGGTGTAATGTAATCTGAATTATTAATACAGTATTTATTTGAGTGTAACTGGATCAGCATTATGGCATTTACTTGGAAAAATTTGATTGGGAATAAGGACCGAATAGAATGTGAAATAGCCAAATTACCCCCAATAAACAAAGGGAAAAAAACCAAAGGAAAAAAGCAAAAAAACAAATCTCTAAACAACTCGTACCGGTCTGCCTCCTAACGTCGAAACCCAAACCATAGACAATGTAGAATCGCAATCCCAAATTAGCAACTCCTAACCTAATTCATTTACGGTATACAGTCGAATACTCACTTCACCGTGTAAATTTGCATCCAAATTGGGAAACTAACCATAGTAAATGTGAAATCGCAATCCAGTGATTTGGACAACTCCTAACCCAAATCATTATTGAGGTTTGTGATCGAACTTATTTTGAGTTTCTAAAATTGAGTTTAGAATAATCGAACTTAGGTTTAATATTTATAAAAAAAATTAATCAATTGAACCTAAATTTTACTATTAAAATAAAAAAAATTAGACGAAATAATGAAGTAAAGCTAGATTTTAGAAATGATGCTCAAAATCCCAATTTTGCTCTTAAAAGTAAAATTATTTAATATAGTACTAAAATATTCGGAACCCTTAAAATCAAAATCAAATTATAGCGAAAATTTAGAGATAAGTTAATTAAGTTATAAAATGAGATAATAAAACATAATTTATTATATGAATATATTCGTATTTTTATGAGTATACCCAATATAAATAATAATTATACTCGTATATTAACCTTAAATTATGTAATTATATATATAATGTATTGAATTCATGCGAATAATTAAGAGAATATATCCTAAAAATAAAAGATATATTAGAAACTTAATTATACTAGTATAGTTGTATATTACGCGTGATATATATACATGATATATATATTTTTGTATATTAATAAACAACTAGATATTAATAAAATATACTTAAAATACTAAAATAATTACAAAACCTATCCTATAAGCTCCAATTGCAATTGGAAATTGTTGGACATTGTTGTGGCAAGTTATGGAGATTTAAATTGCTGGATCAAAAGCAAGTTGTATCTAAATGAGCCACCTCCTACTTGCATTAATGAAAGATTAAATAAAAGAAAAAAAATCTCAAGCGACAAAAGATTCCTATAGATAGTGAAACACAAATAACTAGTTCCAGTTTAGCAAGTTTGAATCTAGAATAAATATAGAAAGAATTTATGGAAAATAGAAAAATTTAGAAAGAAAATAAGAAAAATAAAGGAAATTTTGTGTTAGGCTAAAACTCAAACCTATCTTGAATCTGCTGTGAAACTCAACTGTTCCTAGGCAGTTTACCTACCGCGCAAGCCGTCCGACAACCACCTAATCGTCGTTGACCATTGGAGCATCTAAGAACACAGAGGTCAATTTCTTGCCCTATTTTTCAATAATTAGTAAAAAATATCAAATCTACCCAGAATATTATGAAAAAAATTGTAGTTAGGTTATTTCAAACATGCTTTCATGTAATTTTTTTTTTTTTGAAAAATTCACAAAATTTAATATACTTGCTTAAGAAAACTATTCTTCATACAAAGTTTGAATTGCAAAATAAATGTATTAAATGATATTGTTTCTAGCTTAAATTTTTTTTTATAGGATGTATGTAATATATAGATAATTACTATGTAGCCCGAATTTTGATTTGAATATTTTTAATATTTATTGCATTTTTTTACCTAAAAATAGCTCAAAAATAGGCTAAAATTATAAAATAAATAGGAAATTATGAAATGGACATGTACTGATTTCTAGTGAAAAAATGATAATGTTAAGACAAGCTAGAATCAATTTAGTACAAAAAGAATCATAATTGGGTAATTTATGATAATTTAAAAATAAACTTGTAAATACGAATATATAAGTGATAAATCGAAAACCTAAAACTAAGTAATAACCGAGTTCCCCATATTTTTCGAAGTCTATAAAAATTTTCAGAAAATTATTTGATGACTCGAATTATTTATTATGAATTTACGTAGTAAAATGGCTTAAATTACAAATTAAGACATATTTTCAATAATAATAAGTTAAAATGAAATAAATAGTTAAACAAAAACTATGTATGAGTGTACTGATTAGATTAGATGAAAAGAATATTTTTAATATAATTAATGATATTTTACTAACCGAGATACGTTGTATGTGTATTAGGTTAAATAATACTTATATTATAACATTATATTGACAAACCAGGTAAAATACAGTTCAAGAACATAAATTACATATAATACGATAATATTTGTATAAATACATATAACTGTAGTAAAAGCTTGAACTATCCATTAAAAGTAATCTTTAGAAATAAGACTCGTAAAACGTATCATTAGGTCTATACGAACCTAATGACACTAATTTTATCAAAATTAGATAATTTTAGAAAATATAACCTATAACTCTATAATATTTTAGAATGTGCGTATTACGGTAACCCTACTAGAATTAAAACATGATTTAATCAATTAAAAATACGTTTTGATACGATCAAAACGATATATAATACGTAATAATATAAATTACGTATATTATTAATAATTAATAACTTAACTCGATAGATATATAACAAAATTATATATTATTATGATAATATATATATATAACCGTTTTAGATCAAACCTTAACGTTTTCGTAACTATTATAAAAACTGAATTTGGGTTTTGTATATGTATAGGATGTCTCAGTGGTCAGACTGTTGACATCTCGATTTTTCTATAGTGAGAGTCTGAATAAGTAAGTTGGGATTATAGCTTCACCTCTTGTTGGGATATTATATCAAAGTATCTGGAGACTCAGAAGTACTTTTGGTTATGTTTGTTATTTAGTTATTTATGCACATACCATGTGTGTATATGATACTCAATTGTGATAAGAGTTAAACTCCTTTGTGTGTTGTTCTACATGTTCGCATTATTTCTGTATTGTATAAACTTGTTTAGTTATTTCTGATTATAACTAATGATTATTCAACTAAAAAGAAACTAGACATGTATAACATCCGTTAGGGGAAATAGTTAACAATGTCAAACTAAATATCCACTTTTTTTGATGAAGATAACTAAAGTGATCTTTTCTTCATTCTTAGTCGAACTAAGTAACAAGCGAAAAGGTCGCGGTAAAGGGTTGAAGTCATAGTTCGAAGGTAATCATAGGAGGAGGGTGTTCTCTATTGCATAAGTTTAGGTTTGGTCTGATCTGAGTTGCGATAAAACTCTTCAATCCGGGTTAGATCCGGGTTAGAGCGAATGTAATTTCTCTAACCTCATAATGGACCGAATAACATTGTACGATGTTTCGTTTGATTCATTGCATTACATTTCATCATAATTTTGTGATTATCTAGTACTCTTCTGACTCCATCCCATTTACTAAGCTAGTTATACTCACATCCCCATAAACTCCTTTGCAGGTACTAAGTGAATACTAGAATGTTTTGATACCACCGTTCCCAAGTTAATGTGCCGTGGATTGAGAAAGTGAAGAATAAATAATCAACTGAACTTGGGCTTTTGACTTTTTTTTTTTTTATTTTGAGGAAACTAACTGAGAATTCCCTAAGATACCTACTAACTTCCTAATTTATTGTATATAATCAACAAAACCTGTAGGTTTTTATAAACTCTAATTATACATTTTAACTCTAGAGGTGAGATGTTTATGTAAGTGTTGTTGTGTTATAAAATAATAGGTTGTATAGAACAAATATTTTAATAAAGCTATACAATAGGTTTAATTATTCATAGATATTAGAATGGATGCTTCAAGCTAATTGAATTGTGCACGCCTTATATGAATTATATTTACAATAGCAACTGTGAGATTAGATTCTATTTTAAGTTAGTTTACATGATGGGACTGTTATGACCCCTCCTATTCGGAGCGTGACACCTATCCTTCTATCACCAAGTTGAGGCAGTAACCTAAGCCTTAGACCAATTTAGGAACCCATAATCCAATTTAGTACACAATCCTTAAGGTACGTAATCTCCTTACCCATTGTTTGCATGATTATAGTTGTTCCACCCTTAATGCCTTACTACTTTAACCAATTCATTTCACCATTCTACTTTGTTGCTTCAATGGGCACTGGACAGTTAATTTTATTATTTCATATACTACTGTAACATTTCGTAATCATATAGGGTAATGTTTTGATGCAATAACAATCTATGTTGCACTATTTCTTTAATTAAGTCCCATGAACCTCGAATCCCCTACTATGGGATACTAGCCATCATGCCTTGACTTTGTAAAAGCACATCATTCAACATTACGACGACATTTCTTATGGTTGCTCTTATTTATATAATATGTTCATATTATTCCCTTACTGTTAATCCTAGGCTGAGGCTTGTAATTGTATCCCCGACTTACAAAACAGATTTAGACATCCCCATGTAAGTTGATTTTGGTCTCCCTATCATCTCACTCTGATGTCAATGCGAACATAAGACCATTTGCATGTTATTTCTTGTTGTTCAAGCCATACATATGGGGCCTTGAATAGTAATGGTTACCTTTTCCATGATCACTATCTATATTATCATTAATTGTCAATATATAATGAAGTAGAGAATGGTGGAAGCCCTTTTTCTAATTTTAGTTGCTGGTTGTAAGGAAGAGCTAAGGTAGCATTACCATGTCCAGTGCTTCAGATTCATCAACTTCTCGAAATTCAGAAGGGGAATTCTTGGTGTGTGCTTGTAGGAAATAGGCAGTATTTATATCATCTTAGTAGCTGTGATCCTTTGGAAGAAGATTCCGTAGGTATGTAGATTATTAGGCATGGATACAGTTAATTGCGAACTTGTCTTTAGTAATGTAGTTCCTTTGAATAATATACTAGCTTTGATGAAACTTATAGGTTAGGGGTGGCTGCATTCGATGGGTAAATCCTCCAATATGTAAGCGTAGATTAAAGTTTGCGAAGAAGGCCCTATAACATCTTCATAAGTCAGAACAACAGCTAGACATAGAGCAAATGAAACATAAAGAGGCTTACATGAAGCTTCAACATAAGTTGTGGTACTTATAGGAACGGAAAGAGGGCTCAAGTCCATGTGTGCATCACTTAAAAGTATGGAGAGGAAACTACGAGCATTATCGTATATCTCTTGGATATTGATCATTGTGTTCACCGTAAGTTATATTGTAAACAATATAAAGAACAAGTTTGGGATGCCATACTAATGTTTGTCGCAATGAAATTGCCCATCAATGTAGAAGTTGCAAACTTTCCCTTTATAAAAGTTTTTCTATGTTTTTCAAACCATGTCAATGTGCTATTCATACTTTCCACAAGGAATGGCAATATCATTTGCTGTTATGTACTTTCTAACTTAATTAAGTATTATGCGACCAAGCCGCAATTCATCTTATTCGCCTTGATGTAATATGCATATCATGCAGTCTTTACACATTGTGATTATCGAACCTTATTTCGTTTTTCTTTAACTTAATTTATATTAAGTTCAGCTCGCTTAATATAAGTTACTCAATATTAAATTAGGGAAATATTTTCTAAAAAAAATTAAAAAAATTAGGGTCGCCAACCAGTTCAACTTGTAAAAAGTGGAATAGGCTTTTCGGATGGCAAAATTAGGGTCGCCAACCTTAATTTTGCCACTAATCTACATATTTTCCAAAAAATAATTTTTTTAAAAAATAAATCAGGAAAAACTTGGGTTCGGGAATTAACCTATTAAGATTAAATCGCCATATAAAAGTTAAAAAAATTGATAGTTTTATTTTTATAATTTTCTAAAAATATGCCTAAATATACAAAAAATAACTAAAGTGAATTTTTTTCTATTTTTTTATTACGAATTTCAAGAAAAAAAAAGGAAATTTTTTTTTTATATATTTTTATACGATTGCCTCGAAAGTGCTTGTGTATCCACTAATCAGGATCAAACCAATGTAGTTCTTTTTTTTATAAAATATTTAGTGAGTAGATTTCTTCTATTTTTAAAATCTGAGCTAGATTTACTTTTATTTAATCATTTATTTATTTTTTTAAAAAAACCTAAAATCTAATTTTCACGCATTTAAGAAAAACCCTAATTAACTAAATCTTTTTGAAAATCTTGCTAACGACTTTTATTTTTAAAAAAAAAAATCACTACATATCAAAAGATATATTTTTTAAATCTTATATACAAGATCTACTAAGATACGATTTAGATATATATCTTTATATGTATCTTTTTTAAATCCTAACTATAAAATACGATCTATATACGTATCTTCATACGTATTTTTTTGAAATCTTAATTGTAAGACATGTATCTCAATACGCATCTTCTTCGAAAATACAGATCTCATAGATACGCTTATTTTTCAAAAAATGCAATTTTACTAGTATCGAGCCTGATTTTTCGGTTTTTGTTTAAAATTGATTTCTCATTTTTTAATTAATACTAAACCCTAACCCATTTAATATTAATCCTCGACTAAAAAAATTGAGAAATTCCAGTTTTTTTATTGAAAATAGTTTTTGGAGTCGCTACCCAATCGAAACCGGGAAAAGAAAAGAAACCGTAATCAATTAAGTGAATTGATTACGATTTAGCTACCGGTTTTTAATTTCAACTTTAATAAAGAACCAGAGGGTTCCGAATTCGGGGGCTAACTTATTAAACTCTAACGGATACCACTATTTATTTACCGAAATTAGTATCATTTTTCTAATTATAATATTTAAAAAATAAATAAAAATCAAAAGAAAAAAGAACTTAAGTTTCTACATATTTTATCGTCACCTCGAAGGTGCCTACGTACTCGCTAGCCGGGATCAGACGATTGTAGTTCTTTCAAAAAATCTTTAATGTGTTAGTTGATTTTAATTTTGAAAACTGACCGAATTTACGTTGTTACCAATTTAATTTATGTAAATAAAATCTAAAAAGGCCCTAACTCATAAGTGTTATTATTTTATAAAAAACTCTCTAAAAATTCTATTTTTTTTTAAAAAAGGATCTTCTATTAATCTTTATTTAAAGAAAAAGGACTTTCTATGTGATGAATCCTTAAACAAAACCTAATTCTAAAGAAAACCAATCCTAACAATCCTTAAAACTAAAAAATATGTATATATATAACTATCTACCAAAAATAAAATAATCCATATGATACCCGTATATAAGAACTAATACTAAAACATATCATTACTTATTAAATAAACCTTCAATTAAATCAATATAATCTAATCTATACTTAATCTACATAATCAATAAAACCAAGACACTTAAATTAATAACTATTTACATAAAAGACTAAGAATAAAAATTTCCTAAAACCAAAGATCTAAAGAATAATAACAATATAAATAAATAATTAAAAGAACTCAAAATTTTAAAAAGATGCTTACTGATTCTGTCGTATCTTCAGTGTGGCTGGAACAATGTAGCGGCGGCGTGTGGAGAATCTCGCATGGCCAGCCGTGGCGCGTCGACAGCAAGCTTGCGCTTGGTTATCGCAATGTGTCGCTGCTATTCGTGTCCGTATGTGTCTGCTATTGGGCTCACCGAAGTTGCGTTCAGATTGGTGCTGTGTTTGTTAGGGGAATCGTGCGGAGAGACTGGGATTAATTTGGTAGAATTAGTTTAGCGTATCGTGTTAAGCTTGCAGATTGAAGTCAAGGCTTTTTGGAGTTGGAATTGGGATGACATCAAGCTTTTGGTTTGGAATTAGAATGGCGTCAGGGACATGTTGGTTTGGGACGTTGGACTTCGGAAATTGCGGAGATGCAAACTTCGTTGGTGTGGATGGTGTCAGATTTCGGCCTGGATCTTTAATTGGAATAGTGTGGGATATAGTCTTCGGAGAATTGAATTGCGGAATTGGTGATTAAGATGTCAGATTGTTGTCTTCGGCTTGCGCGGATTTTAAAGGCGTTGAATTTGATTTTCGCCAGTGGACTTCTAGAGATTTTGAATTCCAATTGCGTGGATTAGAAAATCAGAATAGATGTCTGCTGAGACTCGAACCCGTGACCTCCAATTAAATTCGTTGATCTGTATTTTAACATTGATTACCCTTAAATTATATTTAAACTATCCGAATCCCTAAAATAAAATTTTCAATTAAACTAAAACTAAAATTAATTATTCCTAATATAAATTACTTCCTAAAAATCTACGAAATTTTTATAATTTTTCCTTTTATTATTATTATTTTTTTTGTATTTTCATTATCCGTTAATTTTTATTATTTTTTTGAATTATGACCCTTTTTTGTAAAAATAAAAATTAAAACTATGAAAGGGCAAAAATTAAGTGTCTATAACTAAAAAACGCAATTTAACTGAATTTATTAAGAATTGAGATTATTTAAAAAAAACATGCAATATGAAAATAATAATAAAAAAAATGCACTTAAATAAATTAGTAAAAAAAATAAACAATTAAACTAACTAACTAATAATAATTTTTTTTTTGCTTAAACCGTTCGAGTTGCACGTGATCGACATCATATTGATTGTGTATGGTGCATCGTGATTATACGTGAGTGTCGTGTGACGTTTGTCGTGCTCGTGAACACGAATTAAGTGTTGAAGTGACTTATATGATCAACGCGTGTATGTATTGGACTTCGGCTATTGTGTGTGGAGTAAGCTGTGGATGAGTGAAGGGCATGTCCAAGCAGATTGGTGTGTTGTTCAATAGTGAATTGCAGTGTGCTATGAATGTGCTCAATAGAGTTAAGTGTATGGTCAGTGTGGCTATTGGGTGTGCGATCAGTGTAAGTATCGGCTTGGAGTGGGCTTCGATGAGGCATGGCTGTATTAGGCAAGGGACGTCTGTTGATGTGTGGCTTGTATGTGTGAGTGCTTCTGGATGTGGGTTGGGTATAAATGTAGCAGGGGGTTTCGGTCGAAGGGGGGATCGGTGATTGTTTGCGTATGTGGGACTGTGTGTTAAGGGATTATATATGGTGTGTAGGCGTTGTGAGTTTGGGTCAAGCATTGGTGATCGTGCGAGTGTAGTGACATGTTTGGCCTTATGGCTGTAGCTGGTCGGTTGTAGATTGAAGGGGGATGTGGCTACTGCTGTTCGGATAAGGGTCAAGGAATTGAGAGTGGCGATGTATATTTGATTGTGTGTTGACTTGTAGTAAATGCGTCGAATTGATTTCAGTTAAGGTGTTGTTTGCGCGAACTTAGTGAATTGTGTTTGGTACAAGTGAATCGTGTTGTGAATTATGGGATGCGTAATGAAACGTCTTAATAATCATCTACTAACTTATTATTTATAAACCTAAAAATTAAATCTTTTATATCTCAATAAATCCTAGATGCAATAATGAATCTTAGATACAAAAGATACGTTTTGGATTTTTTTAAGATTTGATTTAGTTTCTAGAAACCCTACTTAATTTAGGTTTTCTATTTTTCGGGCCCGATTTGATCTAATTTGATTTAACTAATAGTCCTTTTAATAAATCCTAAGTTTATTTTATTCCAATATAAATTAGATAAAAAATCTTCTTTATATTAGATCGGACCAAAATTATTTTAATAAAGCCCGATCCTTTAATGACTCAAGAATTTATTAAACTGATCACTCATCATTATTCGATTTAATCTTAAACGATCCGACTCGATTGAATTCGACTCAACTCGATATAATTCAACTGGACTTGATATGATTAGATTCAATATCGACTCGACTTGAGACTTTATATATTTTTTATTTTTTTCCTTTTTTCTTTTAATTTTTGTTTTTTTGTTTTTATTATTATTATTTTATTAGTTTCTTATTTTTGTTTATTTATTTCTTAACTTAGCTCAACTAAAATAAAACGAAAATGGTAAAAATGAAGTGTCTATAGTGATATTTTGAGATTTACTACTGCAGTTTTTCATAATGCTTCAAAGAAAGTCGGGCTAACTTATTAGGCATAAAAGGAGTATAATACGTTTTTTAATGACTATTCACCTATACGATACGATTTGACCCTAGTTTGGAGATATATAAAGCGTAGCAGTAAGTAAACTTGTAATCCTTTGTAGCAACTAATGGAAATCCATTTGAGAGGTTTTAGCTTGAGGTATATTAAAACGACCCGAAAGGAGAGGTCTTATAAAAACATAGCAAATGGCTTTGGAAAAATAATCTTGCAAAGATGATCTGAGTAGATGCGTTGTTCAGTGTGTGATAAACTCTTGCTTCTGGTGCCTCTTACCAAGAGTTAACGGGTTTATGGTTTCCAATATGTAATAGAGGGAATCGATTGATGGATACTGTCTTCTTAAACAAATAAGCTGATTTGCGGCCTACGTCATGTTAAAGGAGATTAATCTGCTAAAAAAGGGTGTCCTACAGGCTTTTACGTGTCATAGATCGTAGTTTCACCTTCACTGACACTTCCATCTTTAGTGAGCAACATACTTCTATTTGTATCACAGAAGTTTGCCTTTTTTCTCTCTTTAACCACAACACATATGAGGTTACTTTGTGAACTTCAGATGGTTCAAAACTCAGCTAATCTCCACTGCTTGGAGAAGACATAGCACAACAGTAGCTTTGAGTGCTTCAACTAATGATTTGAGTACTCAATCGAATCAAGAACATCTATACACAGGTCAAGCAATGATTAAAACGAGGTACAATTGCTTTAGCTCATCGGAAGTCTTACCAAATAGAATGACCAAGCAATCCAAGCCCCACGTCCCAACTACAATTCATAGCAGCTGCAGCACTCCTATCAAGCAGCATAAGTAGATGCGAGAGAAGAGCGCATTGGTTTAGTACTTTTGATTCAAGGAGACTCACTGAAACGTTGAAAGAGCCAACAATTATAACCTCAAACGTAACGTAGGGAGGAAAACTTGCATCTTATTATTATTGCAGGGTTAAGCTTGTATAATTTAATCTTATTTAGTTTTATCATTGTTGTTGTTGTTGTTTAGAGTTGCCACTAGTCGTGTGTCTATTTCTTGCCACTGCTATTGATTATCGTGGCTTCTTGGTTCAATTCCCTCAGCTGCTGTAAAGCAAAATACATAGCCTGCTGTACTTTGTTTTGGCAATCACACAGTCGCCGTACAGATAAGAAGCTCTTGGCCTGCTATTTAGTTGCTCTATTATTTGGAGCGCCATATAAGAAGCCGATTATGCTTCCCGAAACTCCTACCCCATGAAATAGAAATATATGGAAGATGAGTTCTTTTTTTTTTTTTTTTCCCTCAGTCGGTTGAAGTTGACTAATCTTGTAAGATGACCTGTTCAACTAGTTGCCTTAAGGCGCAAGCGGTACACAACTGATGTTATATGACGCTTTCCTATGTTAGTATGATTTTGTCATTTTTATTAACGAGAGCTATCTATTTGCTCTCTCTAAGGTAGAATTATACTGTTAAATGTATGTAAGTTAAGCTCTTGAACTGCAATTTTATGCAATTGCTATCATTCAAAATAACCAGGATCTCGCAAAAGATGCTGAAGTATCGTTAAATTCCATGTAAAACCACTCAACGTATACCTGACCCTACTAGCCGTTAAAATTTGAAGATTGTGAAAATTTTACCACTCTAGAATTTCATGATTTCAGTGATCGGAGATTTTATGTACGAAGTAATTTTGGCCATTTTAGCCCAAAAGGCATCCTTAGTCTCATCTTAGTGAGGTAGATACATATCCATGTATCTCCTATTTTTCGCATTTAGGATGTCATCTAGGTTAAAATGACAACAAATTACACTACTTGTCAGGTTTGCAATTTCTCAGAAGCCAGAATTTTGCCATGGTGGTTAATTGAGTAAATACACAGGGGATGCAGGGGAAACTACTATACCATGTCTCTTACTCAGATGCTCTAACCTCATGGCACATGTTTAGTCATGGTTCCTTTTGGAAATGAAACAACATGAGTTTGCTTCATCATTTTGGGGAGTTTGTATTCTTGTAATAGACAAGTTTGTGATGACCTTTATTCTCTTTTTGCCCCTTGCCAACTTGATCCATTTCCTGCAGTACTATATTGGTACGGGTAATTAAACTGAATGAGTTTATGGTAAATCACTAGCAGTTTGTTTATCTTGATTTCATCTTCTTTTGGTAATTAGCTTAATTCTATGTTATGCCTATGTACTGTATATCCTAAATTGTTCATAGTCTATCTCTGAGTGGTAGGACTCTAGGATATACATGCTCAGTGGATTTTCTAGTGTTTCCTTGTCATTCTTAATCTCATATCTGCCTACATGGTGAAGACCTTCCTATTTTTTAGGCTAAAGCCAATCTATCAGTCCATAACCGCGTTGAAGTTACTCAGTTTTTTACATGAAAGGTTCGAGAAATGATTTCTGATAAAAATTCCTTATCACCTCTATGTTCTCTTTTCGAAGTCTCTTCCTAGTTTCCACATCCTTTCCTTTGCATACAATGGATGGGAAACGGGTAGACCTTGAAACTTGATCGTTCGCTTTGCAAATTAAGATATTCTTTCATTTGCATTTCTGCAGGATAATTTGACCCAATTTAGTTTTAATCTTTCCTTCTTAGTAGGTTCTAGTGGAAGGGCAATCTTAATCTAAAAGGGGAAATGCTCTAGAAGTAAATATTATATTGCATAGTTCAACGAAACATATGAAAAGGCAACTTAAAATAGACAAACATCAGATTGAAACTGTAAACTTCTCGCTTAGATGAGGTTTGCTTGATTCCTTGCTTAGGAGTCATGCGGGACTTATTTTCACATTAAAGTTTTCGAAGCTAGCTACATTTACATATAGTTAATTGTTCACTGATACATACATGGCTCTCTACATAAAAATGTATTATTCTTGATATCGTGAGAGAAATCATGGACAATGGTGTTGCGATGTTAAGGAAATACTAGAACAGAATGTTCATTTAACAGACATTTTATTTTCTATTGTTTTTAATTGATAGGAAATTTAAACATAATAATAGAAGGTTCAATTTCCAATCCCAATTTGAAACATAAAACCAAAACAAACTGTTCCAACTTGGTATAATTTCATGTCTGAGTGGAGTGTTATGCTTGTTTGGTTGCTCTGTTATTTGGAGCGCCATTTAAGAAGCTGGTTCATTAAAAATTTAGGTACATGGCTATAAAATAAGTAAGGAATTTGCTGTTGTGTTTGCTGTTACGCTCCGAAGCTGCAGAATCACAACAATTCTACTTTGTAAACCAATCTATAATAGTAACTGACCTTATAATGCCTATCATAGATATGATTTACACGAGATATCTACGACTCCTCATTTTAAAGTAAAAAACTTAATTTAGAATTTAGCTAAAATTTATAATAAAAGTTAAAACCTTAAGTCGTATATATATGTATATTTTCAATCACATTATTGTAGAATTACTAACAGATTCTACATATTACAACAGTCTGCTAACTTGCGTACCATATATCGATTCATAATCTTAGAGATACTAACAAAACCTTAGAAACTTAATCATTCGGTCGGCTGATCCTCGCTCCCCCATAGTTTCAAAAGGAAACTAACCTTCGAATAATTGTATCGCAACTTATCAGTCAAAAGTTAGAACCTACAAGAGATTTATATGAGTATGAGTAATCATAGCTCAGTAAGTTAAATCGAAAACTTATGAAATATAATAAACACAAATAAGGTTATTAAACAATTAATCATATGCAATGCAATAAGCAAGCGACATCACACGACGTGGTTCAGTTTGTTGTGAAATCAAAGTAATTTCACCCACTCTAATTCAGGTCGAGAAGCTTCCGCTAATGCAATAGCTTACAATCAAACCCATGTTTGTACAATGGAGACACCATTCCCCCTTCACTATTGTTTGAACCAATGCCCTTATTCTCACCGCAACCTTCTCTCCTATCACTTAGTTCGGCTAAAGATGAGGAAAAGACTATTATACTATCTAATGCTATCTTTTTCGAAAGTGTCGATGTTTGGTTGGAAAATCATAATGATCCCTTAAAGGATTGCAATGCATGTCTAATTAGGGTATTTAGGTCGGTTATGCTTAAGTATGGTTTAGGGTGATAAAATATTTTCACACCATTCCATTTACATCAATCACCAAATACAACACATAATTTAGCATGAAATCAAATATTTAAGTACATGCGTACATAACTATTTACAAACACGGTTAAATACAATCCTAAGTTTTCGAGTACTCTAAAATAGTACTTCAAATACGACAAAGTATTAAATCCAACTTACTTAGAATCTTTGGTTGCTCACTTAACCAGTTGCAGGTCAACTTGTCTCCTTGTGTCCTATAATATAAATATACTTTTAATACTTATATCTTTATGATGTATATATATATATATATATTAAATTATGATTTAACTCAACTTTTCATATATACATACTGTTCATTACTTATTCATTCTAGGTTAGTTTAGGATTTGGTTTTCAAATCTAATCCCGATTCAGATTCTAAATCAATTCCAATCTATAAGTATTATACCTAACTTCTAAAAATACATTCTAAACCCTAACGTGAAATTAATCACATCAGGCTCGAGTATCCTAAATATCACGTTTAGTCCTAAATCAGTATTGTAGTCTAGTCGGTACATTCAAATCCTCATTAGTATACTGAATTTTGCTTCCAATGTAAGAAAAGTTTACACTTTTCCTATAATTATTTAAATTTAAGTTTTGTATTAGATTTAATACGTATTAATATTATTATTGATATTTTCATTTTTGGTTTGTTGTCCTTTTTACCCTTTTCGTATGTACTAGAAATCTCCTTTTTGTAAATACTTTCTTATAATTTCTTTATTTGTAATGCTACCCTAGGAACTTACTATAAATAGTCCTTTTCTTTTATAAGCAGGGGATAACTTACATCTTAATACTGAATACTCTGTTCTTGTGAGACAATCTTCTTAAAGTCCATACCCCTTATACTCTTATCTAATCTTGCCGAGTAGCTTAAGATTAGTGACGGGTGAAACTTAACATCAACTTGTGCGTCATATCAAGTGAGGTGTCAAGTCGTGTTGTGTTTGTTGGTGAGTCATATCCTTCGAGCAGTTTCACATCAGCTACTCTTGTTCGATTGTGGACCATTTCCCTTTAATTTTCTTCAATATCTCGAGGGACCCATTTCAATTCAATTATACCCTAGTAAGTCCTAGTGATAACTGAGCTCTTAGGCACACTATATATTCCCGGTATTAGAGCTTGAGGTTGAGATTAAGAGCTGTGTAGTGTTAGTCTGTTGTGTTTGCTATTCGAGATATTTGTGTATAAAAAGCATTTAAGTGAAGTATCCTTGCTGAAGCTTGCATTGAGAATGTTAAACCCTAATGTATAAGGAGAGATTCACGATGTCGAGAGTGATGCTCATGGTCATGGTCAAGTTAGCCAACAAACACCACGTACTACTGATGAGTAGATATAAGATTTTGCTATTATTATGGCCAACTTGGCTATTTCAGTAAACAGAGTCTTAGAGGTTGGATTGTGTGAAAGAGTTACTGAGAATGGCTGAGAAACGAGAGATAGGCTAAGGAGGCAAATGAATGAGCGAGCTCTAAAAGCCTTTCCTGTGAACCAAGCACCACCGCAACATGCCGATAGAGTCACGAGAAGAAGGTTAGAGTTAGACGAAGTGGAAGAGTGCGAAGAGGAAGAAGACTAATATGATGGGATGGATGAGTGTGAGTTTAGAGCGCCAAGAGGTACCGAGCATCTTAAAGTACAGATTTCGAGTTTCAACAGGTTTGGTAGTGCTGATGACTACCTTGATTGGGAAGAGAAGATCAAAAAGATATTCAACTTCTACAATTACGAAGGTGCTGTCCGTATTGGGGTGGTTGCATTAAAATTTTCTGGGTATATGGCAATGTGGTGGAAGAAGCTACAGAATGTTCGTTTGAGGGCCCGATGTGAAGTCCGAACATGGAACGAGAAGAAGAGAGTTCTAAGAAGTAGGTTCGTTGTCGAACATTATGAGCAAGATACTTTCAGACAACTCTAAGACTTAAGGCAAGGTAATAGATCCGTAGACGACTATGTCCGAGAGTTTCAGTTGCACATGATATGATGTGATGTCGACGAGCCTAAGACCGAAGTATAGCGCGATAGAGAATATATATTAAATTAGCAAGATTACACATAGTTGAGGTGATAACTTTCCTCTTGCTTACGAAGCGTCTAGTAAGGACGAGACGTAGACCCTTTTTTGCTATTTTCGCGCTTAGCTATTCTATTTTTCGTAGGAAATTGGTAATTTTGCCATCATATCATCATCTTAAGAAGCGGAGCGTAGGGATGCTCTTTCCCTCTCAATTTGAACCGGCTGCAGAGGATTATTCCTTGAAGCATCAACTAAACTAACATATCCAGTTTATCTCGCAAAATATCTAGTTTATCCTAAAGTAGCATTTCTTGAAGCCCATGTGTTGAGAGTACATTATGTGGGACCCGCATAAAGAAAGTCGAAAGAGTTCACAAGAAAAAAAAAATGGAGGAAACCATTGACTTTGTCTACCAGGCGATCAATCAAAGAAATTGGTTAAACTGTTGTCATCTCGGGACTACAAGCCAAGATTGGTCACATTGTGGATTTGCAAAGCCTCACAACTCTAGATGAAACCATCCGTGTAGCCCAGAGAGTTGAAAGGCAACGGTAGAACCAGGCTAGTCGAATGTCGAGTAGTAGAACGATGATGCTGAGTAGCAGAACGATGATGCCGAGTAAGAATGGCCTACCGAGCCAAGTAGGGAATAACAGGTCATCAAACAAATCTGAGGTTGAATGCCAAAGTCACATGCCAAGCCGACCGGACGAGGGTCAAGGTAAGAGCAAGACCGAGGAATCTGAGATCCGAAGAGACCAGGGTTAAAGGTCAAGATGGAAAACTCGAGAAATCAAGTGTTTTAAGTGTCTTGGCTATGGACACATGGCTAGTCAATGTCCGAACCACCGAGCTATGACCATCAAGGGAGGTAAGCCCCAGTTTGTAGTGAAAAGTGCGAGTGAAAGAGAGGAAGAAGTGGCAACTGATCAAGTGTTAGAAGAATTTGAGGAAGATTCAGGAGTCGAGATACCCCCTGAGGGAGATGCTAAGTATTGCTTTGTTATTCGGCGATCTCTCAGTACTTTGGTGACTAATGAGAACAAGCAGAGAGAGAACCTCTTTCATACAAATTGCCGGGTGAATGGCAAGCTATGTATTGTGATCATTGACAGAGGGAGTTATACCAACGTCATCGCGCAAGGGGTAGTTAAGGCCATGAAATTGCTAACTCTACCACACCCCAAGCTGTATAAGATTCATTGGCTGAACGAGAGAAGAGGATTACATGTTTCTGAGCAAGTCAGAGTGCCGATTACTATTGTTGATAGATACAAAGATGAGGTACTGTATGACATCTTGCCCATGTGTGCATCCCATATATTACTCGGCCGACCTTGGCTATTTGACTTAAGGGTGTTATACGATGGGTATAGAAACACCTATATGTTTCAAAAGGATGGGAAGAAAGTTATATTGATGCTAATGAGTCTTAAGGAAGTGTAAGAAGCCTAGGGAAAGGTTGTGAGATCTCTGCAGTGGAAGTCCTTAGTGATTTCCCGAGCTCAGTTTGCACGAGAGGTCAAACCCGAAGACTATGTACTCCTCTTAGTCAGAAGACTCTTAAAGGTTAGAGAGGCTGAGAACTTACCTACCGAAGTGCTGCAACTATTTCAGGAATTTGTTAACCTATTTCCATCCGAGATGTCAAAAGAATTACCTCCCTTGAGAGGAATTGAGCATTGCGTCGATCTTCAACCTGGAACAACCCTACCAAATCGACCCGCCTATAGACTCAATCCTAAATAGGCAGCCGAGTTAAAAAAGCAAGTTAATGAGTTGTTGGATCACGGATATGTTCGTGAGAGCATGAGCCCATGTGCAATCCTAACCATGCTAGTACCAAAGAAGGATGGATCATGGAGGATGTGCGTTGACAGTCGTATCATCAATAAGATTACTGTTAAATATCGATACTCGATACTATAGTTAGATGACATACTCGATGAGTTGCATAGTGCTAACATCTTTTCGAAAATAGATCTAAAGAGTGGCTATCATCAAATACGAATGAGATTGGGAGATGAATGGAAAACAGCCTTTAAGACTTGGGATGGTCTATTTGAGTGGATGGTTATGCCATTTGGTTTAACTAATGCACCGAGTACATTCATGCGACTCATGAATCATATGCTTCAAGCATTGATAGGCAAAAGTATTGTAGTTTATTTTGACAATATTTTGGTCTACAATGCCGACCTTCTTGTTCATATCAAACATTTGAGATTGGTTTTTAACATACTCCGTATTGAGAGATTATTCGGTAACTTGAAGAAATGCACGTTCTATTAAAGCGATATTATATTCCTCAGATATGTCGTTTTAGGGAGTAGAGTTCATGTTGATGAGGAAAAGGTCAAAGCTATTAATGAGTGGCCTACACCGACAAGTGCAGCCGAAGTCAGGAGCTTCCATGGCCTAGCCTCTTTCTATTGAAGATTTATCCGGAACTTCAGCTTCATAATATCATGTCCCGAAGCGGCAGAGTCGTAACAGCCCCCACCTTGTAAACCATCCTAAGATAGAAGTTGGCCTTACAATCGCTATCTTAGACCTGATCTACACAAGGCGTCCACGACTAACCCGCTTTGAAGTAGACAATTTGTAATTTAAACAAATCATTTAAGAAAGTGAGAAAAGTTATATATAGTCACTATAATTCAGTTATTACATAAATCAGAAATGAAAAGTAAAACATGTGTTGATTTTTCAATGTTTTTCCTCACTCCCCAGGATCCAGCAGTTGCTAGCTTCAGAGTAGTTGTTGCCGCTTCTTAGCTAGCACCTACACGACGTCTATAGGGATGTGAGCAACCACAGCTCAGTAAGTTAGGACGGAGGACTTAAAATTATACCATACTCACAACAAGGTTTTCAATCACTTATTAGGTGCAATGCATGTGCAAGCAAATGCCATCGCATGACGTTGTCCGGCCCGTCGTGAGATTAGAGAAATTGCGCCCGCTCTAATTCGGGTTGAGGAGTTGCCGTTAATGCAACAGCTCACGACCAAACCCAGGCTTGTGTAATGGAGACCTTGCTCCTCCCACGACTACCTTCGAACCACTGCCTTCACCCTCGCCGCGACCTCCTCTCCTGTCACTTAGTTCGACTAAGGATGAAGAAGGGACCATTTTGCAATCCTGCGCTATCCCTTCCGAAGGGGTCGGTATTTGGCCGGAGAGTCCTAAATCCCCTAACGGGTTGCCATGCATATTCGATTATGATTACTGGTCGTATATTTGATTAAGTCCAATTTAGGGTGATCAATCATTACATACAATTCGTACAACATGTGCTAAAGCAACAAACGAAATCATAGCATCACCCATAATCAAGCACATGCACACATTCAACTATCTAACAAGCATAACCAAGCATAATCTTAAGCCTCCAAAAATACAGCATCGTATTAATCCCAACTTACCTCAACTCTTCGCTCGCTCACTCGAGGTCCGATTTGCTCAAGCCATCGCCGGTTATCCCTATAACACGAACGTGGTTTCAGCTTTTCATATAAATATTATAGGTTCGTTTTATCCTACAACGCTTATTGTTAGGTTTTGTTTAAGGTTTAATATGCCTAATTATCTAGGTATTAAGTCTTTTATAATTATTCTAGGTTTGGGGTTAGGTTCAAGTTCGGTTTTCGCATCGATTTCTGAACCAGATTTTTAGTTCGATTTTTAAGTAATGTTTTAGATTCTAACCCTAAAAATCCGTTTCAACCTATAATGTGAAATTAATCACATTACTTCCCGATCTCCTATATACCATTATTACCCCTAGTCAGTATTTTATTTCATCCGGTACACTTAAATCCCTATTTGTGTACCGAATTTACTCCTAATGTGAGAAATTTTTACATTTTTCATATAATTACATAAATTCAAGTTTCTTATCAGATTTATTATATATCCCTATTATTTATATAATATCAATTTTTATCCTAATATTTTCTATTTATTATATTTTCAAAAATTACACATTATGTATTATTACATATTATGCACATAATGCATTTCTAATATTTCTATTACCCTAATTACCATCTCTAACATAAATTACTACTTCAAAATGTCTAAATTCATCCTAGATCAGGTTTTACACCTAATTATTCTAATTTACAAAATTAACTCATAATTTACTATGTTTTTCTATTACTAATTTACTACATAATTAACCTAATAATTACATCTAACACCCTAAATGCTATAAGTATCATACTTCATCAGATCTTAGCATCCTAAAACATGTAATTATTTACTAAATCAGAAATTAATCATTTAGTTACATAATTAACCCTAAATTACCCATTTTATGCCTCTTTTTAGAGCCTAAAAATTATCTAAAAATTTCAAAAATTAATTTTTGAAAAAGGGCTTCATAGCACTATTCTATATCATCTGAGTAATCTATAGAAAAATTTTGGGCTTGAAACTACACTCCTAAGGTCATTTATTTTTAAACCGAAATGTGCTCGGTTTTGCATGATTTCTTAGGGACCATATATTACAGGACATAATTTCATCAAAATAATATTTTTCCTACAAACTACATACAAAAATATCTTAGAATAACAAAATTCATAATTTTCTAATTATATTTACTATTTTTACAAAAATTCACAAAATTCGGGCTGGAAATTAGACTCACCGATTTGGGTGGCTCCGGCCACCGCGGGCCGCCGTGGCCTTGTCGGCCAGCCTGGGCACTGCCACCACCGTGTGTTGGTGGTGACCGTTCCCTCCCAGCTCCTCGTTTGGTGTGGGTTCCTTTTAAAATCCTTAACTGCACAGTTTTTCTTATTTTTTTTATTTTTCTGGATTTTCTCTCGAATTTTCAACTCTCTCTAATTTTCTCTGATTTGTATTTGTCCAAATGAGCTTCTGAATTTTTCTTGCTATTTATAGACGTTTTTTGTAATTATTATGCATTAATTTGACAAGATTTTGTCCAATTTCCTTGATTTTTGGCTTTTAAGTTGTTCAATTTTTATTGGTCAATTTTTCTTTTTCTGACCACGACCTGATCTTGTATCAGCTTATCCTCTTCTGATTTTTTCTGATTTTTCCATAATTATTTTATATTTTTCTTTAATTATTTGCTTAGTTTTCGGCCAATTTAGGTAATTACGCGTATTTTTATCTACACGTAAATACATGTGGGGTACACGTGAACATTCCAAAATATTATTTTGGTCATTCTAAAATTTTTAGTATACATATAATCTATCTCTAGTAATTTATTAGTTATTAGATTACACTTTTTGCCTTTTCAGTAATTAGCAATTATTATGCTTAAAATTTGAAAATTTTATAGTCTCCTATTTTATTACTTATTTTCTTGAATTCACATTTACGGGGTCATTTTTACTAATATTCTTCTCAATAATTTATAATTTGGGTTTGATCGGATCTTTTAACCGATCGTCCTAAACCTTGGGTTTTAAATTCAATCTTACGGTCAATTGGCTTAGCTTTGGGGCTTACACATAACTGCACCGTTGACTAAATTAACCAAGAAAAACGTTGAGTTTAAATGGATAGAAAAGGCTCAGAGGAGTTTTGAAGATTTGAAGTTTAAGCTAACATCTACTCCAATACTTGCCCTACTAGATTTCGAGAAGGTTTTTGAGGTTGAATGTGATGTGTTTGGTGTCAGCATTGGTGCTGTACTTATGCAGAAGTGTCAACCCATTGCTTACTTCAACGAAAAACTTTGAGGTGCTACCCTGAATTACTCAGCCTATGACAAGGAGTTCTATGCCCCTGTTTGTACACTCTAGAATTGGCAACATTACTAGTTGTTGAGATAATTCATCATCTATTATGATCATGAATCTCTTAAGTATCTTCGCGAGTAGCAGAAGATTTCTCAACGTCATGCCAAGTGGGTTGAGTTCCTAAAGACCTTTTGTTATGTCATCAGGTATAAGAAGGGAAGCACTAATACAGTGGTTGATGCACTTTCTCGTCGTTATACCCTCATTATGACGTTGTAAACTAAAGTGCTTGGATTTGGCACTTTACCTGATTGATATGAGCATGACCTACATTTTGGGCTTTTAGTAGCCAAGTGCAGTAATAGAGGAGCTGTGGACAGATTCTACTTGAGTGAAGGGTTCTTGATGAAGGGCAAGCAAATGTGCGTGCTGAGTGGTTCTGCAAAAGAGCTACTAGTTCGAGAAGCTCATGCCGGAGGTCTGGTAGGACATTTTGGGGAAAAGAGAACGATTGAGATATTGAAGGAGCATTTTTACTGGCCTGGGATGATGAAGGATGTGCACCGAATACTTGAGGGGTGCAAAGTGTGTAAATATGCTAAAGAGAGGAGAGAGCCTTATGGAGAACACACGCCTCTGCCAATTCCCAAGCAACCATGGATCGATATAAGCATGGATTTCATGCTCAGCCTTCCCCATACGCTAAGAAGACACGAATCTATCATGGTGGTGGTCAATCGGTTCAGCAAGATGGGTCACTTTATTCTTTGCCATAAGACTAATGATGCCTTATTCATTGCTAACTTCTTTTTATAGGAAATTATGCGACTGCATAGAGTGCCAAGAAGTATTGTGTTTAACCGTGATTCAAAATTTACGAGCTTCTTTTGGAAAACCCTATGGAGGAAACTCGGTATTAAGCTCCTATTTAGTACCTCTTGCCACCTTCAGATAGATGGCCAAACTGAAGTAGTTAACGGAACTTTCAGTAGCCTCTTGTGCGCCATTGTTGGAAAGAACTCTCATGACTGGGATTTATGCTTACCAATAATTGAATTTGCCTACAATCGCTTAACTCACAGCTCCATTGAAACATCACTGTTTGAGATTGTTTATGGACTTAACTCGAACCTCCCCTTGGACATCATTAATAGTCCGTCTACACAAGGAGAGAGTCAATCCAGCCTGCAATGTACCGAGGAATTTCACAAGTTACACTAAAGAATTGCCGAGCAATTAACTAAGATTGTGGCTCGACGGAAGGAAATGGGAAGCCGCGGAAGGAAATGAATCATTTATGCTTCTGGGGACCTTGTCTAGATCCATCTTAGCAAAGAACGCTTCCCCAGTAAAAGGACGAACAAACTATCACCTAGAACGGATGGACCCTATAAGATCTTGAGGCGCCTTAATGATAATGCCTACGAGATTGAGTTACCTAAAGGTTTTGGTGTATCTACCACATTCAATGTCACCAATTTAACTCTATATGTGCCCGATGATGACGAAGGCCAAGATTTGAGGGCAAATCTTCAACAACCTCGAGAAATTGATGCACTGCCGATCAGCGGTCCCATTACTTCTGCGTGCCTCCAAGGTCTCAAATCCCTCTCCCAAAGAATTCTCTCTCGACAACTTTCTGATGATAAGAAATTGTACATCAAAGAAGGGTGGTTAAACTCCCTGAGCTCCCCACATTATCATACGTTAATCTGTACACTCGGTAGTGATGATGCTAACCATTCCCTTACTAAGGCTACTGTACCGAGTACTCCAACAAACTACTATCGAGAATCTATTGCTGAATGACAAGAGACTCACTTAAACGATCGAGTAGTTTCTTTCGGCATACCACCATTTCTCTTATCCTAGCACCTTTAGTGCCACAACATTTTTACCCTTTTTACTTACTGTGCTTAGAGAATATTCATATGGGATCAATGTTGCACTGCCAGCTGTCCACCTTGTCCGACATGTAACTACTGTTTCATTTTTGGTTTGTTGTCCTTTTTACCCTTTTCGTATGTACTAGGAATCCCCTTTTTGTAAATGCTTTTTTATAATTTCTTTATTTGTAATGCTGCCCTAGAGACTTAGTATAAATAGTCCTTTTCTCTTGTAAGTAGAGGATAACTTACATCTTAATACTGAATACTCTGTTCTTATGGGACAATTCTCTCCAAGTCCATACCCCTTACACTTTTATCTAATCTTGTTGAGTAGCTCAGGATTAATGGTAGGTAGACCTTGACATCAACTTGTGCGTCATATCAAGTGAGGTATCAAGTCGTGTTGTGTTCGTTGGTGAGTTACATCCTCCGAGCAGCTTTACGTCAATTACTCTTGTTCTATTGTGGACCGTTTCCCTCTGATTTTCTTCGATATCTCGAAGGACCCATTTCAATTCAATTCTTCCCCAGTAAGTCTTAATGATAACTGAGCTCCTAAGTACACCATATGGGAAGAGACTCAAGCCTTAGAATCTGCTAATGAAGGAGCAATAAGCTTACAACATAAGTTCCAGCACCATTTGAATAACTGGTTCTCCATCCTGACGAATGGCAATAGGTCTTCTCTAAGGTAAAGGGTGACTCGTAGTTAGTATTTTTTGAATTTTTATTTTCAATAGTCATTGTTTCAAATGTATCGTCAAACCTTTTATTCAAAAATGTTAGTTAGGCCTTTATCTCATTTGTGATTCACTTCCATTCATTCAATAAAATCATTAGTTCGTTTCTTTCCTTTGATATATTTCAGTTTTCTTTTGCTTACATACATTTTTTTATGCACTTTGCCTAGATCTAATGAACCAAGCGAAAACCAAGAATACCTTGTGTAGGTAGAAAATGAGAATGCCAATATTGTGTTTGACTCTATTGGGTTAGTCATTGGGAACGATGTCGTTGACTACAATAATATACAAGAGAAATGGCAAAAACATGAACTAAGTAGAATTACTATCTATGAACCGATTGAAACAATCAATGTGGGGGATGAAAACAATCCTAAGAATCTAAAAATTGGAGGGAATCTAAAAGAGAAACAAAAAATGGAAATGATTACATTGTTGGCCGAATATTAAGATGTATTTGCTTAGTCATATGAGGATGTGCCAGGGTTAGAGCCGTCGATCGTAGTCCACCGTTTACCCACATAAGAAGATGCCAAACCAAAAAAGTAAAAGTTAAGGAGATTTCGACCTGACGTCTTACTGAAAATTAAAGAAGAAGTTAAGAAAATACTGGAAGTTGGATTCATTGAGGTGTCAAATTACCCGGAATGGGTAGCCAATATTATTCTAGTAATAAAGAAGAATAGGAAAGTCAGAGTATATGTAGACTTTCAAGATCTCAACTAGGCAATGCCTAAAGACAATTTTTCATTGCCTCACATTGATGTCTCGGTGGATAACATGGCCGGAAATCATCTATTCTCATTCATGGATGGTTTTCGAGATACAATCAAATTTGAATGTCCGAAGAGGATAAGACTGAGACGATTTTTGTTACAGCTTAGGGTACGTTTTGCTATAAGGTGATGCCATTTGGGCTTAAGAATGCAGAGGCAACGTATCAGAGGGCAATGGTTACGATCTTTCATGATATGATCCATAAAGAGATAGAAGTGTATGTTGATGATATGATTGCAAAATTCAAGGAAGAGGAAGATCATTTAGAAAACCTGAGGAAGCCGTTTAACAGATTGAGGAAGTTCCAATTGAAGTAAAATCCGGAGAAGTGTACTTTTGGAGTGACATTAGGAAAATTGTTGGGTTTTATAATTAGCCAAAGAGGTATCAAAGTCGATCTTGATAAAGCCAAGGCTATAATTGACATGCCTCCTCCATGCATACTCAAGGAAGTACGAAAGTTATTGGGGCGTTTAAATTATATAACTCGATTCATATCATAGCTAACAGACAAATGTCGCCCTCTATTTAAGTTATTGAAAAAGAATGTAAGGATTAATTAGGATGAGGAATGCGAAGAGGCTTTTACAAAAATTAAAGGATATTTTATGAATCCACTAGTGTTGGTGGCTCTTAAGCCTGGAAAGCCATTGTTCTTATACTTGACCATATTGCCCGAATCCATAGGGTCCGTGCTTGGTCAAAAGGATGAAGAAGGGAAGGAGCGAGCTGTTTATTATTTGAGCAAGAAATTCACAGAAGGGGAGCAAAAATACTCGGAAGCTGAAAGAACTTATTATGCATTAGTCTGGGTCATGCATTTGTTCAGACAATACACGCTTCACTATCAAATCGAGTTGATAACACAACATGATCCTTTGAAGTACTTAGTAGAAAAACCGGCTCTCATCAGTAAAGTTTCAAAGTGGTAGATGTTGCTGATAGAATTTGACATAAAATATGCGAGCCAAAGTTCAGTAAAGAGGCAAGCCTTGGCAGATTAGTTAGTGGAGAGTCCCTCTAAGGATACCACTCAAGAAGTACGAGTTGAGTTTCTTGATGAAAGTATCATAGTAGCAAAAAATGGTTCTGATAGCGAAATAGTTGAGAAGCCCTTAGGATGGAAAATGTTCTTTGATAGAGCAGCTAATGTGTCCGGATGTGGGGTTGGGGGCAATTTTGGTGTCTCCTAAAGGGACATAATTTCCAATGGCTGTGAGACTAGCTTTCCCATGTACCAATAATATTATAGAATACGAAGCATGTATTTTAGGACTCATGATTGCATTGTTTAAGGAGATATGAGAAGTAGAGGTGTATGGAGATTCCTCGTTGATCATAGGCCAAGCTCGGGGTGAGTATAAGACGAAAGACCCCAAATTAGTACCTTACCACCAACACTTGGCCGAGTTCGAAAAGATTACATTTACATATGTAGCAAGAGTTTAGAACCAATTTGCTGATGCTTTCGCTACTTTGGCATCCATGATCCAGATATCGGGAAGAGTAGAGATTCAACCACTTAAGATTGAAATTGAAGAAAAGCCCGCTTTCTGTTTGGTAATGGAAAGTTCACATGACGAAAAGCCTTGGCATTATGATATCAAAACATTCTTGCAACATGGAACATACCCCTAAGAGGTTGAGAAGAAGGATAAGAAGATAATTAGAAGATTAGCTGCTCAGTACTTGGTAAGCAAGTCTACCTTGTATCAACAATCGTTTGACGGTACCTTTTTACGTTGTGTAAATGAGAAAGACGCAAAGGTGCTAATAAAAGAAGTGCACAAAGGAGTATGTAGCCTCCACATAAATGGCTATATGCTCTCCAAGAAGATCATGAGGATGGGATATTATTGGTTAGCTATAGAAGCAGACTGCATCAAACATGTTAGACACTACCATTTGTACCAAATCTATGTGAACAAGATAAATGCTTCGCCTCAAGAGTTGCATACATTATCCATACTATGGCCATTTTCGATGTCGAGGATAGACATCATTAGCCCGATCACTTTAAAGGCATCTAACGGGCACCAATTTATACTAGTAGCTATTGATTATTTCACTAAGTGGGTTGAAGCCTCATCTTACTCTAGTGTGACAAAGGGAGTAGTGGTCAAGTTCATCAAGAGAGACATACTGGCTCGATATGGTACACTAGAGACAATTATTACTAACCATAGTACGAACCTGAACAATAAATTAATGTTAGAGTTGTGCTAGCATTTTAGGATCATTCATAGAAATTCCACTCCTTATAGGCCTTAAATGAATGGAGCCGTAGAAACAGCTAACAAGAATATCAAAAGAATTATTGAAAAGATGGACATTAAGTATCGAGATTGGCATGAGATGTTACCATTTGCACTCATGGCATATCAAACTTCTATCAAAACATTGATAGGGGTAACCCCCTACTCGTTGGTATATGGGATGGAGGCTGTACTACCAGTAGAAGTCAGGATCCCATCTCTTAGGATATTGTCGAAAACTCGATTGGATGAGGCTGATTGGATAAAGAAGCGAATTAAGCAGTTGAATCTGATTGACGAGAGGAGGTTGGCAGCTTTGTGCCACAACATCTGCTATCAGCAATGAATGGCTAGGGCTTTCAATAAGAAAGTGCGACCCCAAAGTTTTAAGCAAATAGACATGGTACTGAGGAAGACTTTGCCTAACACACATGATTCAAGAGAGAAGTTTGCTTCGAACTATAAAGGGCCTTACATTGTGAAGAAAGTATTGCCTGGGGGAGCTGTAATCATATCTCAAATAGATGGTCCATACTTAAAAGACCCAGTAAATGCCAACTCATTAAAGATGTATTACCCTTGAAAAATCAATAGAATTTTTGCTCAGATTATGAAATGCAAACAGTCTTAGTATTACTGTAGTCTCGTTTTCATTTTCTATATGCAAAGTTGGTATTCCTAGTGGTCGTTGACATTAGGTAATATCTTTAGCCTCATTCTCGTTCCACTAAAAGTCTCCACCTCTTACTCTATCCAAATAAACCCTGTACACAAAAAACACAAGAAAAAATAAACACTTAACTCAGAACAATGTTTATTGATAAAAATTCTTTTAATACTTTATTATGGTTTACTCCCCAAAAAAGGAGAGATTTGTTTTTTATTTTTCAGGACAGGGCCATGATCAGAAAGAGTAATGGGTGGCACATAAGTAAAAACTCGCTTGAAAATGGAGGTTTACATGAAAACCGATGAAGTTGGACCGAAAATTCAAGATGTGACATCTTTGCTCGAGAGATGAAGATGTTTCATTTGTTAAAGTTGCCTTCCTGAATGTGTCTTTAAGTATAGCATACGTGCATTTGTTTTAGGCCTAAATTGCTTTCCAAAAAGGAAGAAAAAAAAAAAGAAAAAAGAAAGAAGAAAGCAGAAAGAAAAAAAGAAAAAAGAAAAAGAAACAAAAAATAAATAAAAAAGAGAGAGAAAAAGGAAAAAGAAAAATTAGAAGAAGAAGAGATAGAAGAGGAAAGAAGAAGAAGAGCAAGAAGGAGAGGTAGAGGAAAAGATCAAAACCATTGGTTCTAATTAGATCGCTCAAGAAAACACTTAACTCTTTGGGAATTATCTTAGAGCCAGGTAAGTAGTTTTGAACTTTATAAAACATTGCATTTGCATTTGATTTCCACTTAAGGATGATAGTTTGATTTCTGTAAGCCCCACAATTAGTCACTCAAGGTTTCGATCGGCTGAAAGATCCGATCAAGCCTAAATTATAAGTAAAGCTAGAATATTAGTAAAAATGATCCCGTAAGTTTGAATTTAAGAAAATAAGCAATAAAATAATAAAATAAAAGATTATAAAAATTTCAAATTTTAAATATATAACTTGTTATTTATCGAAAATGTGTAAAATGTATTCTGATAATTAACGAATTGCTAGAGATAAATTATATGTATACTAAAAATCATAAAATGACCTAGATAATATTTAGGAATATTTATTTGTACTATATATGAATTTACATGTAGGTAGAAATATGTGTAATTACTTAAAATACGCATAATGTGTTAAAAAAATACTAAACAATTAAATAAAATTCATAATTAATTAAGGAAAAATAAAGAAAAATCAGAAAAAATAAGGAATGATCCAAAATTGGGTTGTGGCAACTAGGGAAAATAAGAAAAAAATCAGTCAATTAAATTAAAGCAACACAAAAGCCAAAAATTAAGGGATTTGGGCAATGTCTTGTCCAATTTAATACACATTAATTACCACAAAGTTCTATAAATAGGGAAAAAAAATCACAGAGCTCATTTGGACAATTAGAAATCAGAGAAAAATTAGGAGCATCGAAATTGGAAGAAAAAATTCGGGTAAAAAAGAAAAAGAAAACTATGTAGTTGGGGCCTTAAAAGAAAACCCAAACCAAACGAGTAGCTGGGAGTGGACGGCCACCACCACTACACGGTGGTGGTAGCGCCCAGACTGGCCGATAAGGCCACGGCAGCCGGCGGTGGCAGGAGCCACCCAGACCAGTGAGTCCGATTTCCAGCCTGATTTTGTGTAATTTTATAAAAATAGTAAATATTTTTAGAAAATTATAAATTTTGTTATTCTATAATATTTTTGTATGTAGTTTCTAGGAAAAATATTATTTTGATAAAAATATATCTCGTGATATATTATTCTTAAGAAATCATGCAAAACCGAGCAGATTTCAATTTAGAAATAAATGACCTTAGGAGTGTAGTTTTGAGCTTAAAATTTTTGTGTAGATTACTTAGATGATATAGAACAGTGCTATGAAGCCCGTTTTCAAAAATTAATTTTCAAAAATTTTAGATAATTTTTAAGCCCTAAAATGAGGCATAAAATGGGTAATTTAGGGTTAATTAAATAATTAAATGGTTAATTACTGACTTAGTGAATAATTATATGTTCTAGGATGTTGAAATCTGATGAAATATGTTACTTGTAGCATTTAAGGTGTTAGATGTAATTATTAGGTTAATTATGTAGTAACTGAGTAATAGGGAAAAATAGTAAATTTTAAGTTAATTTTGTAAATTAGGATAATTAGATGTAAAATCTGGTTTAGGATGAATTTAGATATTTTGAAATGATAATTGATATTGGGAGATAGTAATTGGAGTGATAAAAATATTATATGTGTATTATGTACATAATAAGTAATAGTACATAATACACAAATATTAAAAATATAATAAATAGAAAATATTATAATAAAAATTGATATTATGATAATAATAAAAAGGTACAATAAATTTGATAGGAAACTTGAATTTATTTAATTAGATGAAAAATGTAAAAATTTCTTACATCAAGAGTAAATTCAGTACACTGTTAAGGATTTAAGTGTATCGGGTGGAATAAAATACTATTTAAGGGTAATGATGGTATTTAGAATATTTGGAAGTAATGTGATTAATTTCACATTATGAGTTGAAACAAATTTCTAGGATTCGGGTATAAAACAGTACTTAGAAATCGAACTAGAGCCTAATTTAGAAATTGATGCGGAAATCGAATCCGAATCTAACCTCAAACCTAAAATAATTGTAAAAGACTTAAGACCTAGATAATTAGGTATATTAAACTCTAAACAAAATATAACAATAAGTGTTATAGGATAAAACGAATCTATAATAGTTATATGAAAAATTGAAATTACGTTTGTATTATAGGGATGATCGGCGATGGCCTGAGCAAGTTGGACCTCGAGTAAGTAAGTAAGGAGTCTAGGTAAGTTGGGATTAATACGTTGCTGTATTTTGGAGGCTTAAGATTATGCTTAGTTATGCTTGTTAGATAGTTGGTTATGTGTATGTGCTTGATTATGAGTGATGCTATGATTCTGTTTGTTATTCTGGCTTGTATTGTATGCTTTGTATGAAATGATTAATTACCCTAAACTGAACCTAATTAAATATACGACTTGTAATTATGATCGGATCTGCATGGTAACCCATTAGGGGAAACCTAGGATTCTTCGGCTAAATACTGACTCCTTCGAAAGAGATAGCGCATGATTGCATAAAGGTTCCTTCTTTATTCTTAGTTGAACTAAGTGACAGGAGAGGAGGTCGCGGTGAGGGTGAAGTCAGTGGTTCGAAGGTAGTTGCGGGAGGAGCGGTGTCTCCATTACACAAGCTTAGGTTTGGTCGTGAGCTGTTGTATTAACGGCAACTCCTCAACCCGAATTAGAGTAGGCGTAATTTCTTTAATCTCACGACGGGCCGAATAACGTCGTGCGATGGCATTTGCTTGAATATGCATTGCACCTAATAAGTTGGTTGATAACCTGATTATGTTTATGGTATAGTTTTAAGTCCTCCATCCTAACTTACTAAACTGTGGTTGCTCACATTCCTATAGATGTCGTGTAGATGTTGGCTAAGAAACGGCATACAACTACTCTAAAGTTAGCAACTACTGGATCCTGGAGAGTGAGGAAAAACATTTGAAGAATAAACATATATTTTTAACGTTTAAGTTTTTATTTTTTCATTTTTCATTTTTGAATAATATAATAACTAGAAAATATATTATGGAGAAATATTGTAAATGTTAATTGTAAAAACTAAAGTTTAGTGTATATATATTTTCTCACTTTCTTAGGTAAATGATTTATTTAAATTACAAATTGTTTACTTCAAAGCGGGTTAGTCGTTAACGCCTTATGTAAATCAAGTCTAGGATAGTGGTTATAAGGCTAACTTCTATCTTAGAATGGTTTACACGGCGGGACTGTTACAACTTTGCCGACTGTTACAACTCTGCCGCTTCGGGGTATGACAATTTCTAAAAACATTTGATTCTTAAAAACACTTGGGGCAACTGGCTCCTAAAGCACAGTCCCAATTCATAATCTCTTAGGAAGCTAACTAGCTTATAGAACGCAGTCCCAATCCAGAGTTTCTTAGGCTCTTAGTTGCCTGACGCACAGAACGTTGCCCAACTCATAATTTCTTCAAGGGATTTAACAAGCTCAGGAAGCGCCATCCTAATTTAAGTTTCCTCGCCAGCATTCTTAGGTCTTAACGAGCTTGAAGGACGTTTTGACTACCTTGGTTAGTCAGCTCATTAGGGCACGACCAAGTTTTCTTATCTTTAGGTCTTAACCAACTCAAAGAAGCGCTTTAACCGCCTTGGTTAGTCATCTCATTAGGGCACGACCGAATTTTCTTATCTTTAGGTCTTAGGCAACTCAAAGAAGCGCTTTAACTGCTTTGGTTAGTTAGCTCATTAGGGCACAACCAAGTTTCCTCATCTTTAGGTCTTAGTTAGCTCACAGGGCGCTTTGACCACTTTGGTTAGTCAGCTTATTAGAGCACGACCAAGTTTTCTTATCTTTAGGTTTTAACCAGCTCAAAGGAGCGCTTTGACTACCTTGGTTAGTAAGCTCATTAGGGTACGACTAAGTTTCCTTATCTTTAAGTCTTAGTTAGCTCAAAGGAACACTTTGACCTCCTTAGTTAGCTCAAAGGAGCACTTTGACCTCCTTAGTTAGTCAGCTCATTAGGGCATGACCAAGTTTCCTCATCTTTAGGTCTTAGCCAGCTCAAAGAGCGCCTTGACCGCCTTGGTTAGTTAGCTCATTAGGGTACGACCAAGTTTCCTTATCTTTAAATCTTAGCCAGCTCAAAAGGCACTTTAACTGCCTTGATTAGTTAGCTTATTAGGGCACAACTAAGCTTCCTTATCTTTAGGTCTTAGCTAACTCAAAGGGCGCTATGACCGCCTTGGTTAGTCAGCTCATTAGGGCATGATTAAGTTTCCTCATCTTTAGGTCTTAGACAGCTCAAAGATCGTTTTAACCGCCTTGGTTAGTCAACTCATTGGGGCACAACCAAGTTCTCTCATTTTGATAGGGTTTTAGCCAACTCTAGAAGCACTTACTCATTTTATCTAGTTTAGGGTCTTAGCCAACTCAAGAAGCACTTCTCTTGCTTTAATTAATCAGCCTATAGGAGGCACGACCAAATTCACATTATTCTTTTTATGGATTCTTGCTAACCCACAAGGGCATTACCCTTACTATTCTTTATTTCAAACTTATCGTCGTTAAATATCTTAGCATTCCTTAGGGTAGAGTTGTCCCGAGGCAAAAACGGTGTCTCTTTTATCTTTGTGGCAAAGTTTTACTTGAACTTTATTACAAAGAGGGGCAGCTATAGACACCTAATTTTTGCCCATTATAGTCCTAATTTTTTATTTTTTAAATAGGGTCCTAATTTAAAACAAAATTTAAAAATAAATAATAAAAAAAGTAAAAAAAATTGAAAATATGATAAAAATACAAAAAAAAAAATAGAAAAGGAAATGTTATTATAAAAAATTATTTTAGAATTTTTAGAAAGTAAATTATTTTAGGAAAAAATAGTTTTAATTTTAGCTTTAGCTTAGTTTAAATAAATATTTTAGGAAGTCGCATAGCTTAAGTACAATTTAATGATACTAAAAATCAAGGTACAGGCCAATGGTCTAATGGATAAGTATTGGAGTATTTGATATGGAGTTAGTTTGGGATCATAGGTTCGAGTTTCGCGTGATACTTATGTATCTTTTATTTTTTTATCTTTTTCAAAAAGCGAGTTGAATGATCGGGATCACATCTAATCAAATCTTTTTCGTTCGAATTCAAATCATTAGAGGTCATTTGAATCTAGTTTGGTTTTTATTAAATTAGATTTGGATTGATATAAAGGATTTAGATCTAATTTAATCCTTGTTAAAATAGATACAATAGATACGATTTGATATGTTTTGGTTCAGGTTTATAAATACATACCCACACGCCAAAAAAAGAAGTTTTTTTTTCAATCAATCCAACTCCCTACTATTGTTCATGATTAAGCAACAGACATACACGCCCAACTTCATTACACATAGTTGCTGTCCATAGCCTTCCACTGCAAAACTAACTCCAGAACAGCACATAACATGTTGAACCAGATTCCCATACGTTAGACATACACTGCATAATCCATGATCAGCCTCAATTCTTCATCAACTCCATCGTAGCAGCCCAACTCATACCGACCAACCCCCAGTCCATCGTAGCCATAGCGTTGCTATTATCCCTTAAAACAGTCCATATAACCAAAACATAGTACAGTTAACTCCCCTGACCGTCCACAACTGAACAGCTTCGCTTAGATTTCCCTCCACGATAGCAACATCCCCTTCATTGATCAGATATTACACGACTTATCCATATTGTAAACCCCACAACCAACCACTCAAGGTTCCGATCGATTGAAAGATCCGATCAAGTCTAAATTATAAAGCTAGAAATATTAGTAAAAATGATCCCGTAAGTTTGAATTTAAGAAAATAAGCAATAAAATAAAAGAATATAAAATTTTCAAATTTTAAGTATATAACTTGTTATTTATCGAAAATGTGTAAAATGCATTTTGATAATTAACGAATCGCTAGAGATAAATTATATGTTTACTAAAAATCATAGAATGACCTAAATAATATTTAGGAATATTTATTTGTATTATATATGAATTTACATGCAGGTAGAAATATGCGTAATTACTTAAAATACGCAAAATGTGCTAAAATAATACTAAATAATTAAAGAAAATTCATAATTAATTAAGAAAAAATAAAGAAAAATAAAAAAAAAGGAATGATCCAGATTTGGGTCGTGGCAGCTGGGGAAAATAAGAAAAAAAATTAGCCAATTAAATTAGAACAACACAAAAGGTAAATTTGAAGAAAATAAGGCAATTGTCTAATCAAATTAATGCACAATATTTCCCTAAAGCTCTATAAATACTCTAAATTTTTCAAAAGCTCATTTTGGATGTTAGGAAGTTTAGAAAATTAGAGAGAGGCGAAATTGAGAATAAATTGGGATTTTAGAAAAAATCACGAAAAAATCACAAAAAAATCTATTCAGTTGAGGCTTTTAAGGAGAACTTAGACTCGACAAGCAACTAAGAATAGACAGCCACCACCACCATACGGTGGTGGCAGCGCCTAGGTAGGTTGGTGCACTCATGGCCACTGACGGTGGCCGGAGCTACCCAAATTGGTAAGTTGTATTTCCAGCCCGATTTTGTTTAATTTTGTAAAAATATTAAATATTCTTATAAAATTATGAAACTTGTTATTTTGGAATATTTTTGTATGTAATTTTTATGAAAAATATTATTTTAATGAAAATATGTCCCGTGATATATGGTTCTTAAGAAATTATGCAAAGTCGAGCATGTTTCGGTTTAGAAATAAATGACCTTAGAGGTGTAGTTTTGAGCCCAAAATTTTTGTGTAGACTACTTAGATGATATAAAACAGTGTTATGAGTCCCGTTTTCAAAAATTAATTTTTGAAATTTTTAGACCTTAAAATGAGGTATAAAATGGGTAATTTAGGGTTAATTAAGTAAATAAATGGTTAATTATTGATTTAGTGAATAATTATATGTTTTAGGATGTTGAAATATGATATTTGTAGCATTTAAGGTATTAGATGTAATTATTAGGCTAATTATGTAGTAAATAGGTAATAGGGAAAAAAGTAAATTTTAAATTAATTTTGTAAATTAGGATAATTAGGTGTAAAATCTGATTTAGAATGAATTTAGACATTTTGAAATGATAATTGATGTTTGTTGGGAGATGGTAATTAGAGTGATAGAAATATTAGATGTGTATTATGTACATGATAAGTGATAGTACATAATATGCAATTATTGGAAATATAATAAATAGAAGATATTAGAATAAAAATTGATATTATATAAATAATAGGGATATATAATAAATTTGATAGAAAACTTAAATTTATAAAAAAAATATAAAAATTTTCTCACATCAAGAGTAAATTCGGTACATTAATAAGGATTTAAATGTACCAGGTGGAATAAAACATTGATTATGGGTAATGATGGTACTTAAGATATTTGGAAGTAATGTGATTAATTTCACATTATGAGTTGAAATGAGTTTCTAGGGTTCAGGTATAAAACAATACTTAGAAATTAAACTAGAACCTAATTTAGAAAGTTGATGCGAAAACTGAACCCAAACCTAACCCCAAACCTAGAATAATTGTAAAAGATTTGAGAACTTAGATAACTAGACATATTAAACCCCAAACAAAAGATAACAATAAGCGTCATAGGATAAAACCAACCTATAATAGTGATATGAAAAACTGAAACCACGTTTGTATTATAGGGATGATTGGCGATGGACTGAGTGAGTCGGACCTCGAGTAAGTGAGCGAGGAGTCGAGATAAGTTGAGATTAATACATAGCTGTATTTTGGAGGCTTGAGATTATACTTGGTTGTGCTTATTAGATAGATGGCTTTTTGATTTTGAGTGATGCTATGCTTCTGTTTGTTGTTCTGGCTTATATTGTATGAAATGATTGATTACCCTAAACTGAACTTAACAAATATATGGCTTGCAACCATAAACTGTACTTGCATAGCAACCCATTAGGGGAACATTAGGATTCTCCGGTCAAATACCGACCCATTCGAAAGGGATAGCGTCGGATGGCATAATAGGTCCCTTCTTCATCCTTAATCGAACTAAGTAACAGGTAAGGAGGTCGCGATAAGGATGAAGTCAATGGTTCGAAGGTAGTCACGGGATGAGTGGTGTCTCCATTGCACAAGTTTGGGTTTGGTCGTGAGCTGTTATATTAACGGCAACTCCTCAACTTGGATTACAGCGGGTGTAATTTCTCTAATCTTACGATGGGCTAGACAACGTCGTGCGATAGCATTTGCTTGAATATGCATTGCACCTAATAAGTTGTTTGATAACCTTGTTGTATTTATGGCATAGTTTTAAGTCCTCCATCTTGACTTACTGAGTTGTGGTTGCTCACATCCATATAGATGTCGTTGCAGGTGCTGGCTAAGAAGCGGCTTATAACTACTCTGAAACTAGCAACTGTTGAATCCTAGGGAGTGAGGAAAAACATTTGAAGAATAGACATATATTTTTAAGGTCTAAGCTTTTATCTTAAAATTTTTCATTTCTGAATAATGTATTAACTAGAAAATACATTACAGTGAAAAGTTGTAAATGTTAATTGTAATAATTGAATTCTAATGTATATATATATTCTCACTTTCTTAGGTAAACGATTTATTTAAATTACGAACCGTTTACTTCAAAGTGGGTTAGTCGTGGATGCTTTGTGTAGATCAGGTTTAGGATAGCAGTTGTAAGGCCAACTTCTATCTTAGAATTGTTTACATGGCAGGGCTGTTATGATTCTGCCGCTTCGAGGCGTGATAGTTCTGAATTAGTATCAGAGCAAAGTTCACAAAGTTCTAATGAACTTGCTTTGAAATGAACAATTAAAAGAATTAGACATTTTAAGAGTATATTGAGAGTTGGTAGAAATAAATGGATATTAAAGTATCATACTATAAATTATAGGATAAATAGTGACTATAATGCTAAACTGAGATAGGCGTTAATCGAATTTAACTCTAATGATGGGATTATATGGAGAAATTGGTAATTAGTCAAGGTGATTCAAGTGGAATGATAGAGTTATGTTGTAATTGATGAAAAGTGATGAGACTTATGGACAATAACAGAGATTAATCTGAGTTTTAGCATAATAAGGATCATGTGATATGACTTGTTGAATAAGGATGATTTGGAAGTGAAGGATTATAACTCAAGCGATACTAGTAAGATATGTGTAGTAATGGTAGAAGAAAGATACCTTATTCTGCTAATATGACTTATATTTCGACTAGCACATCATATATCTTTAGATAATTAACCCTAAAGGTTTATTGAATGGCTTTCACATGTTCCTGGATCAGATGGGGTAGATTAAGTTTATATATAGTATAAGAATACGGTATGTGAGGTGATAGTTGATAATAGTATTGAGGAGTTTAGTAATGATAAGATATATGGGATGATTACTATTCCTAAATTTCCTATTGAAGTATAATGTCTTGAATCACCAAGTGGAAGAAATGAAAAAGTACCATGAGGAACCTTCAAACCGTTTCTCCTCTTGATTACATCTCAAAGAATTTTGCTATCAACTACAAATCCCTCCCATCCAAGCAAGACATAGACGAATTGCATATTATATGTGCAAGTGCCCGACATATTAGTAGTAATCTAATTCTTGTGGCTTTTATATAGAGCCTTGTCCTTCATAGGAACCCGAATGGTAATACGAGTTCTGTTAAGAGCACCCAAACAATTCTGCAAAAAAACAAATAAACAAACCATTAAAATGTTAAGTTGTACAAAAATCTGTAGAGTATAAGGAAGACAATATCAACGTAATAGTGATGTCGGAATACCTTAGAATATTTCTAACGGCTCTTTGAGCAATCTTCACTTATGGGTTTTGCTTACTTAAACAATTGATGAGTAAGGTGTAATACGGTATGCAAAACACTATGAAAATATCAACTAATAATCGCTCCGGACTTCTTAAAATTGTGTTTTATGACTCTATTTTTTGCGTGGTGCTCATCTATTAGCAAATGCCTAAATGCTTTCAACCCTCCTATACCCTCTAATATTTCAACACAACTTAAAGAAGGCATGCCTATCTATTCTTTCTTGCTCTATATACGTATCATCATTGCTGTGCACTAACCTCTTAATACATTGACGGTGTTGGTAGAATTTCATCTTGTATGAATGTACTTAGCGACGATACGAATGCAAGGCAAAAGCATACATTTGAAACATGAAGCGATATGTAATAGTATAGTAGTCTGACCATAAGGCTAACAGGAAGCAAGCAATTTTCCTTTTTTTTGAACTCACTTTCATGAAATATCATTTGATTCTCAACCGAAATACATTAACATATGGTGGGATATCAAGTGGAGGCAAGGACGAAAAGAGGAAATGACAACATATCCAAGGAATAAATCATGCAATCGCAGACAAACCGCTTAGTATAAAGAAAGCAGCAACTTTTTTTTCTTCGTTGAAGGATATATCTTTACCACCACAACATCACGAATGACAAGAGAGGAGGAATATGGTGATAATATATGAATAAGATGTAGAAAAAGGAAATCTCCAAACCATTGCTTTCTCTTAAATGAAACACCATTTTTTATTCCATCATTCTTATCAATGTGATCCTATAAAAACACTTTCCCTTTCTCTTATCCGTTCTGTGGCAATCCTTATATAAGAAGAAAACCATAATTGACATGGATCTCCTTTGTGAACTTGGTCATTGGGCATAAGTGGCTGTTTGGAATTGCTAATGCAGCGTAAAGGGCCAAACAAGAAAAATATATGTACATGATAAGAAGGGCTCAATCGCATGTGAGCAGATTCAAGTATTGGCACACATTTATGTCACTCAGGATATGGAAAAAATGCAAGCCGATTATTCAAAATTCTACAATAAGCCCAAATGGCAAACTTGACAACAATTTCGAATGATGACTTCAGAAACCAAAACCAACTTAAAGTAATACGGTTGAAATTCACAGCACAAGCATATGGCAGCTCCAGTAGAATCCTGTTTCATTAAACAGACCAACAAATGTCTATGGATGTTCAAACTCGGGAACTTTAACACGAATATATACATTTCCAAACCATCATCTGAACTTGATCAAGGTTACGAACAAACCGAATTGTCTTCCCATTGTTAAACTTCAATGCTAGAACGTCTAAAACATAATTATTACTGCTACTACTATTTTCTTTCCAGCCGAGCATGAAGAACATTTGTAAGGAATAATGTGGGAAACAATGCGATCCTAGAGGCTGCGAACTTTAACTAAAGAATGTTTTGTCAAAGAAACACGCAACCTAACATTAAAAAGAAAAACAGTATAATCACATTTGCGAACATAATGTTGTTTTGAAATGCTAGATTTGGACTTTAATGACTATTTTTTTTCCTTTGTTGTTCACTGGGGAAAGTATACTAGCTTAGAACGAGGCCACAAAAAGGCAACAAATTTATCTACATCATTCGGCATAACTAAGCATAGCAGACCGACGGGGGTGGATGAACTACCACAGAACCGTTAACCTACTTTTTGTGTGGAACTTGACGACCAAAAACTCGGAGATGGCAAATGTAGCTTCACTCCTTAAGCACCTGCATCAAAAAGTTAAAAATTTTCTTCTATTCATGTCACAACACTGTATTAGGAACCCATACAAGGAAAAAAAAGAAAGATGAAACGATGCAATAGTCATGATTTCTCTGACCAATAACTAATCTCACCGGACCTAGACGCATATATCGCCCCTAAATAGCCCCCTTGCATCCAACACCCAAACCTTAGATTAAGTGAGTATGGTTAAGGGATGTGTGGCGGAGCAAGGAGCTAGTGAAAGGGACAAGAGAGTTCATTGGTTTGGATGACGCTTTTGAATGGGATTTAGGTGTTGATGCGATCGATTAAAGCATCAAAGTTGGAAAGGAAGGTATAAAAGTGGATGGATGTGTGACCGGTAATGCAGGTTGGACTATTTGTTCAAGAGCTTTTCCATTTCAGTGAGAGTAGTAATCGAATACAAAGGGTACAATAAGGAGGGAATCCCGATTCTTCACTCTTTTTCAAAGAATCTGGTTGCGATCGATGGAGGGAATTGAAATTCAGGGTGAATTAACAAAACAAAGGAATAAGATGTATTTTATGTAATCATGTGGGAATGTGCATTCTATTCCAGCCATGTGAACATTGTGTGGATATTTTAGGATAGTATTGATTTAAATTTATGATTATCCCATACGTTTTTCTACGATATCATCATGATCAAAATAGAAGACAGAATTATAAAATCTCTATTTATTTGTAAATTATAATTATCGATATTATCTTGTGTTTTAGTATCTTAGAGGTATTTATTTATTATTGGCATTTAACATGCCTATACTATATTTATATTATTAAAGCTAAAGACACCTCCTTTAGAGTCTTTAGTGTTTTAATATATTTTTTTTATTTTGATTTTACTAAACAATCCCTATATACTAAATAATTATTAGTAAATCTTTAATGTGTTAAGGTTATTACGGTAAAAAAATTTGTATGCCAAAAAAGATATTTAACTTACAAATCCTCAACTAAAAATGGAATCTAAACTAAAAATTTTTCATTAAAATGGTAACTTTCAATTATGACTCCAATATCTATAAATCTTAATAATTCTTTCATCAAATTTCCAATTATTGCTATATCAAATCCCCTACATAATATTATTATTTGTTTAATGATATGTTCAATTATGCTCGTATTACAAATGGTTTATTTGTTTTAAAATTTTAGTGGAAGAAAAATTATTAATAATTAAACTATTTTTATTTATTCATTGATATGTTCAATTACGCTTGTTTCATAAATAGTTTATTTATAAATGGTTATCATAACAAGTAATTGGTAATTAAACTATTCTTTATTTATTAGTAATATGTTTAATTATAGGTATAAAACTAGAGACCAATTCAGATTAGACATTAGAAACTACTAAAAGTACAGATGTAGGATTTCAACATCATTTATTACTTTTTTTGCAAAAATTTATTTTTTTAATTTTATAATAGTTTTGTTATTTAAAGTTTTTAGGGTTACATGTGATAATCTTTTATAATTTTTGGGACTATAACCTATGCTTAAATATTTTTTCCTTTCCTTGCCTAATTTATTTTTTTGCTATTCTATTTTTACACTAATTTTCGTATTTATTAATTTTCAAATGATTTAATGATATCTTAATTTATGGTTATAAGAGTCTTTCAATTACCATTGTAATATTTATCATATTTATGCAAAATTTTTATAAAACAATAATTATATATAAAATTATTAATATTTCTTACATTAATAAATTTACACATGCATAGTAGGTGTAATATTTGCTAGTACATGTATTAAATACATGAAATATATAATCAATTAATGGTAATTCATCTATTTGTAAATTTTGCAATGAAAAACATTTAATAATTAGAATAATAATTACATTGCCCAATATAGTCACTCGCTTTAAAAAAAGGTACTTTTTTTAATTACTTATTATTCAAACCAAAAATAAACTAATCTATAATCTTACAGAAAAGAAAATTCTCAAACCAAACCATATCTTATTATTTGATTTGATTTAAAGGGGTGAAGTAGACTAAGCTAAATTAGCCCATTGTAAATATACACTCATATATTGAAAAATATGTACAGTTAACCAAAATTTCTCCCCCCCCCCCCTCCCATACAAATTTAGTACTTCTTATTTTTTATTTGCTTTAGCTCTAATACATATTTATTTGTATAACATGAGCAAAACGATTTTTATTCATTCTTATAGTTTTACGATATATTCGAGATGAGGTCGTCTAGTAGGATTAATGGTGGGAAAAATTATAAAGAGGTCATGGATATAAAAAAGAAAATACTTTAACTGTATATATACAAATAAATAAAGTAAATTGTGGTATGAAAATGGTCATTGATCGAAACAATATATGAGGTGATTAAGAAAAAAAGCCTACCCAATCAAAATAATAATTACATATGCAGAATTCGAGAAGGGAATGGCATCAAATACTAAGGTTTACCTAGGGTTTGACAGGCATCGAAAGTAACATATCTCAACATAATCAGAATCGATTGGCTATTGAAAATGGATCCGATCAATTGAGTATCCTATAGAAGAGGATAACGGGGCAGGCTCCTTGAATAGGCTAGGGAAATTATCGTTCAAAGAAACTCAGTTGAATAATGTGCCTAGTGCATATGAGAAGTTTTGCTTCGCTAGGGCAAAGCCAATCATGTGTTATAGATAATATACTAAGGAAGAAAACGCTAAAGAAGAGGAAAATAGATTAAATCAAGAAGAAGTTGTCGGAATTTGCTACGTCAATTCCTTGAACATTGAAAAGGATATGTTATATGTCTTATGGAGACATGCCTTGATCACTAAATTAATGGTCCAAACTTTAGGTACAAGGTTCTTAGTAATAAGTTGAATAAGATGTGGGCGGTAATTCCAAATTTTAAATTAATTCGTTCGAGTGCAAGATATTTCATCATCTCAATAAATAGTGCCAAAGATTTTCAATGGATTATATGAAATGATCCATGATTTATTAATGGATATTATTTAGCCCTTAAATAATGGGAGTCCAACTTTTAACCAAAAATATCGGATTTTAATTTTATGGCATTGTGGGTTAGAATCTCAGGACTTCCTATCGAACTATTCTCATCAATGGATGTTAAACGGATAGGAGAGAAAATCAAACTGGTTCTCCGATTCAATTCCGTCACAATAAACATGGAAAATGGCCGATTTGCGAGAATCTGTGTACAAGTTGACATGGATAAGCCTCTCAAACATATATAGTGATCATAAACTAAATTGAATGCAAAATTTTTTATGAAGGACTTCCCCAAGTATGTGAGGATTGCAGATGCATTAACCACAATGTCCGAAAAGAAATTCCACTTTTTCCCAAAGAAAACAATGACTCTACCTACGTTAATGATACACATGAGAATATGGAAACTGGACAGGGATCGGTGGAGCTAAATCAACCCGTATCTTAAGAGAAGATTAGCCAGTCTTCTGTATCTGATCAGGTGAATTCCCATTTTTCTTGAAGTGAATAGAATGTGAATAATGGGTGGATTGAAGTTAAGAGTGAAAAGATCGAATAGGAGACAGTTGAAGACTGTGAAGTCAGGATGCGTGCAAGTTGAAAGACATACAAGCAGTTCACAACCCCAAGATCATAATAACCCACTACCGCCATTTGGGAAGAGTCTATAAGAGGTTGAAAATATTGAAAAAAAATATTAATAAAAAACGTGTATCAACCAAACAACACATTAAATGGTAAGGAGAAGTTATGGGGGGGCAAGAAAAGATACAAAAAGATGTAGTTTCAACAATCATATCTTTTCCTTCCTAAACGACTGCTTCATTCCAAGATAATAAAGACCAAAGTGGGAAACAATCCCAAGAGTTACCCGATCACAGTTTCACTTTCTGATAGGCACCATCTTCATCCAAAATCTATTTCACTAAAAAAGCTTGCATACCAATATGGACGGAATGATGGAACTCAAGTAAATTCTCCTCCTTTTATCGGATCAGTGATCATTGCTGAAAACACACATCAACTCGAGAATTGGGCAAACCTAAAACGAGAGAATAACTATTAAAGTCTACATTGAAATAATATGAGTAGAAGTAATACAGACAATGTTACATTCAGGCCGACCTACCAGAATCAACCAGTGTACATGATTAGAAAATGTTTGGCGGAAGGAAGGAATGAGGCAACTCTCCCTATCCAAATGCCAATGTTTAAACAGGCGATGACGAATGCGAATTTTTCATCACATGTAGAGGCAACATGCAAGGGGGTGGTAGAGTTCCTATTGTCCTCGCGGATGGAAAGATCAGAGATACAACGGGCTCCATTTATCATTCCGGCTTTCGAAGATGTATGCAACATTACTTTGATTCCTGCCATGGAAACTATAATGGTAATGGCAAGGACGGCTTTTCGTCCATGCAAGTGGAATTTGAGGATGCAGAGGGAGGGAAACAAAACCACCAGCATCGAAGTGGTATGATTTCCGATGCAAACTAGGCAATCCTGAACTTGTAGATACTTTGTCCTCCAATATGAGACCCCAGATGTTCAAAGTTCTTACATGGAATGCCCGAGGGGTTTCATCCCGAGCACAATAATAGATGATAAGAGACCTCATTAGGCGATACAAGCCATAAGTGGTAGTGATTACAAAAACCAAGCTAAATCATGCTGGTGCCAATAATTTGCAGGGATTCCTGGGATTTGATGAAATGATATGTGTGGAAGCAAGTGGACCTAGCGGTGGGATTATTATGCAATGGTAGAGGAATTTTGTAAGAGTCGAGAACTACTGCATTGCACAACAATAGATTCTGGCACAAGTTGAGGTAATCCATTCAAATTTATCATGTTATATTTTTGGACTGCATGCCCATCCAAATGTTTGAAATCGATAGAGTCTATGGCAAGAACTCATTGATTTAGTTAATGATATTCATGCGCCCTAGCTTCTTATTGGGGATTTTAATGAAGTCTTGACAAATGATGAAAAATGGGGAGGTAGAAGTATTAGTCAGGTACGAGCTAGAGTACCAAAGATGTATAGACTACTGTGGTATGGTTGATTTAGGGTATGTGGGTAAACGATATACCTAGACTAAACAATTAAAGAATTTGGTCAACTTTGTTTAACCTCATATTGATAGGGTTTAGGCCAATTATGACTTGCGAGCTCTTTACTTAGGAAACGAAGATATATCACTTGGTACTTAGCTAAAACAAGTATTGAGGATGACATGAAAAATTTTATCTCGAAACTTTAGAAGTGGAAAAAAGAGGTTATTGGTCTCATCCATGTCAAGAAAAGGAACTTTTAAGGCAAAAAAATTGAAGTGACCTAAGTCAGACACCTTTAGATAGAGAAACATTTCTCCAAGATGCCTTAAAAATTGTGCTTAATCAGGAAGAAAAGTTTTAAGAGGCCGAAGCATGTGCCAAATGGATTGTAAAAGGTCTATGAAATGCAAATTTTTTACACTTCTACCCTTGTAGGAAGAGCCAAAAGCAAAATTGTAGATCTCTTATATGATACCAATAATTGGGTTACAACCACTTGGATCTAGAAATTATGATTACGAATTTCTTTTTGAAGCTTTTTTGCATGGAAAGGAGCTTTGCAAGACTGAACCCCTTATCTTGGCTATTGGATTGGTCTTTCTTTAACCAAAATGTCATCCTACATATATTCAAGGAAGTGATTAGGGATGAGGTGAAAAAAGCAATGTGGAGCCTAGCAAATATGAAATCTCATAGGGTTAATAGATTGCATTCCCTCTTTTATAATGTATGCTAGTCAACGGTTAGGGAATTAATGTTCTAAATTATAGTTGACATTTAGGCTACAAAATGTGTACTAAAGGAGATAAACCAATCTTTAATAGTTATTATCTAAAAAAAAGGACAAAACATATAGATTAAGTGAATTTTGCCCTATTAGTTTATGCACAACCCTATACATGACTCTATGAAAGGTTTTCATTAATTGAATTAGACCACATCTACAAGACCTCATTAGCTTTGAACAAGCAAGCTTTGTGTTAAGAAGGTCAACAAAAGATAATGTTTTTTTTTTTTTCAAAAACTCTTGCATTCCCTTAAATTTAAGAAGGGAGAAAGGACGTAGATAATGGTAAAGTTAGATTTAGAAAAAGCCTATGATCATGTAGAGTCGAACTATATTTGATATGCAATAAAATGTTTTAATTTCCTATAAAAATGGATAAACTTAATAAGTTCATGTTTAGCCACAAGCACCTTTGAGGTCCTTTTAAACGGCTTAATATTGAATGAGTTTCGGCTAAGTCGAGGGGTGATGAAAGGAGATGTGATGTCACCTTATCTCTTCATCATTGCAATAGAAGTGCTTAGCCGATGTATTAAAGAGCTAGTAAAGGCTGGGATTTGGAAACCGATTAGGACTAGAGGTACGGATGTTGTGTTATTGCACATGTTCTTTGTGGATGGCCTGGTATTTATTGGGGAAGCTACGGTAGACAATGCTAGAGTTGTACATCAGGTCATGAATGCATTTAGGATAAAGCCAAGACAAAAGTTCAACTACAATAAGTCATGTGCATTATTCTTAAAGAATGTGAATGCCCTCCTTAAGGACTAAATTTGTAGTATTTTTGGTATTAATGTAAATGTTACACTAAGAAAATACCTTAGGGTACCAGTCAAGATAGGTAGATGGCTACAGATGGCGGATTTATCCTTTTTGCTTGAAAAAATAAGGAGAAAGCTCTCCAGTTGGAAAGCAAAACTTCTCAATGTCTCGATGAAGAAACTTCTTGTATCTACTACCCTTGAGAGCATTATAAACTATTATTCTCAAATGATACCCATCTCGAGTTAAGTATGTAAACACCTGGAACAAGTGTATGGAAATTTTATATGGGATAGCTACAAAGGGGAGAGGAAAATGCATTAGATTCCATGAGATAAAGTCAAAATGTTAAAGGAAGATGAGGGTTTTGGTCTCCTCAACCTCTAACAATAGAATAAGGCAAACTTATGAAGTTGGCCTAGAATGTTCATAAAAAGGAACTTTCATGGATCACCTTGATGAAGGGAAAGTATTGTTAGAGAAGTGATGGTTTTTATAAGAAAATTGGCTTAGGAACATATAACTTTCTCGGACAATAGATGGATTGGTCAGATATCAAAATGATATTACCCTTGGTGAAAGTGGTAGTAACGAATTTTTGGGTAGATAGATGGTTAAGAAGCGGTCGAGTGTATGAATGGTTAATGAGTCTGCTTATGCAAAATGGTGATTAATTGATAATACCGGAAGCTTAGAAAAACTCAAGAGGGTAAGATGAAGAGAAAATTGGATTCCTAATTGATGATACCATTAAAGCAAAGCTAAGAGTATTTGACCTAGGCATCCATATGCCTGACACAAGTAAAGAAGAATATGATCTAATTTGGCTACATGACGCTAATGGTGAAGTCTAGTGCAAGTAAGTGTACAAACTACTATACTAAGAGGAAGTAGATCATAGACAAGATGAGAAATGGGATTGGATCTGGCACACACCAATGATCCTACATATTCAATACCTTCTTTAGCGCATCATTTAAAATGGCTTACTAGCAAAAGACAATTTAGTGAAGAGAGGGATTATAGTAGATCAAACATGTGTCTTTTACAGAAGCAAGAAGGAGAATATACAACATGTATTTTCACTTTGCCCTATGATCAAACAGATCTTGATTCAGTTTAGATGGCATGACTTAGCCTCTAACACTCGACGTGAGAGCTTCATTAATTAGATCTGGATGAACGCTTATGTGAGGAAAATTCCTTAGTAGAATAGACCATGTTTGAAAGCGATGCTATTCCTTTTTATTCTAAGGGGAATATGGAGAGAAAGGAATGAGTATATCTTCAAATCAATAAGAAGCGATCAAGGATGGCTAGGAATAATATGTAAGGATGCTCATGAATGGTGGGCAATAAGTAAAAGAAGGAAAAACAAGCACAAGACTCTATCACTTTTGCTACTCATAGTAAAAACCACCATTGAGATAGATAAAAATTAACTTGAACATTGCGGTGGATTAAAGGGGATAGAAGGCTGCTATTTTGACGGTATGTTGCAATCATGAGGGAAAAGTAGTTTGTGGTTTCTAGAAGAAACTTTGTGAAGTAACACCACTAGAAGTTGAACTTAGAGGATAGGCCATGCCCTTTGTGTTGCATAAGATAATGGATGGAGAAATATTTATTATTGAGTTAGACAGCTCACTTTCAATAGACCTTATAGAGTAAGGGTGTATCCAAAATGGGTCAAATTCAGTTATGATCAGACATTGTATTTTTGCTTAATTTTACAAATGTTTAATTCTGCAGGATCGTCTATGAGGATAACTAGATAGCAGACTTGCTAGCAAAGGAAGGACTAAAGCTTGTCATACATTATGTTTCTTCTTCTAATTTTCCTATGTTCATCTTTAATTTTATTGTTTTAGATTTTGGCACGGGCCAGAATGTGGTTTTGTTATGGAGGCAAGACAATATGTCTAGCATGACTTGATAGCTCTTTGTATGCTTGATACTTTTGGGATGGTTGATTTTAATATTTTTCTTTACCAAAAAAAAAATGAGGTGATTAATTTAATAAATAAATGAAATAATTGTAGAAGCGATATAATTTATTTGGTTCAAACTAAATTCTAAGGAAATGTAACTAAAAAAAAATGAAACCTTAAATATAAAATCAAATCTTAATCATATAAGCAAATACGACATTATAAGTCTTTCTTTATTATATCATGGGGAATTCCAAAATATCTTTCTTTATTAAATTCCAATAATTGCACTTTGATTAATGTCATATAGGTAAATATTGAAGTATTTTTATAATTTCACAAAGTATGGTATTTTTAAAAAGTGATGTTAAAAGTACAGACATCCTTTTAATTTAATCAATGGTATAGATAATGATTTTACAATTCTTCCATATTTTTTTCTAATTAGATTGTATTACGGTTTTGAAGATGGTGATATCGAGTCCTAACCCATCCATAGAGGAACAGGGTTCGTACTACAAATCTACAATAGCTTTGAGAAATTCTTCCATAATTAAATGAAATTTTTTTATCATCCTTAAGTGAATTATTTTGGTTATTCAATATTATATCAAAATTCAAATAAAGTTCTCTATATAAAAGTGAATGAGTTGATGGTAGGTAGCGTAAATATCTCTATCATGTACTATACTATGTAGCTACAAGATTCCACGACTTAAATTTACGTCATCTGAAGTCTATAGGTTTCACAAAAAAATATTATATCTGAACTATATATTAAAATCGTCAAGACCGTTCTAATCTAGTAGTATAAAAACTAATTTGTTTAAGAGATAGACTAGGTTTGAATCTTCCATCCCACAAGTTGTAATATGTTATTGGCTAAAAAGAAAAAAACTATAAACTAACATCACCTACAAATTTAAATTACGACCAATATATATATATAAACTTTTGGTAAACACAAAATAGTAAAAAATAATAAATATAAAATAAATTACTCACTTAGTTACTAGACTTCATCATCTAGCTAGTCATTTATAATGGGCTATAAGTTAATTTACATGGATGGATTTCTATTATATTTGTCAAATTAAATTATATATGTAACTACATTGTACATTTAGGAAAAAAAAAAAGAGAAAAAGTAAACAAAAAAAAAAAACCACATAACTATATTGTACACATTAGGTTCACAATAATATAAAGAATTTAGAATTGTACATAGTAGGTTCACAACTATAACCAAGTTGTGCAATGGATATAAGAACATATCATATGTACTTATTATGTAACTATAGGTACTGTGAATTTAAAATTGAAAACCTAACATGCGAAGCCATAGCATCTAGTAGATACTATAGAACCTACATGACTATCTGGTTTGTTAGTAACATATTAAGTTCAATAGTCATCTCTTTTTTTATACTTCAAGCGAATAATTTATATTTACATTATTAAACTTGTAAGCTTATAGAAGATATTAATGCAAGGCTTAATTGATGTAAAAATACAAATATAAAGGATTGAAACGATTTATTAAAATATAAAAAACATAATTGAGTATTAAAATATATATATAATAGTTACATGATACGCTAAAAATACAAAAAGTATTTTGATTAGATTTTGGTATGATCATGGAGGACTTAAATGACCTGCCAAAATATATATATGTAATTGAATTTTGAAATAAATATAAAATGTTTAAATGACTCAGCCTTGCTACCTATGATAAATCACTCAATGGTTGTTAGTTTAACCAACACTCTCCTTAAATCTTCATAGAACACATGTCCATATACTCATTAGAAGTATAATTAACACCACAAGAAGCTTTACATCAATGCTTGGTTGGCAGTTAAACTATTTTGACCACTCTAAAGCTTTCCCTCTTGTTCTTCTTTGATGTGTCTCAGCGTCAAACATATGAGAGTGCACTACATCAAAACTAAAATAAAGAAAGCCAGCAAAATCTACATGCAATCAAGTGAATATGATGCACTAATAGATCCACTTGGCCTAATGAGCTTTTGATATGATGCACAAAACACTTATTAGGGTCACTCGCTGTTAACTCTTACTAAAGGAGAAAGATAAGAGTTAAGGTTTCTCAAGAGGAATACTTTTTGAGAAGAAGTAGTACCTATAAAATTGATTCAACTTGCAACTGAGTTACCGAAATGGTGCCTTGTATACCCTAGCCACTAAAGTTTACAAAAGAGGAAAATGACAAAGAGAACAAGTTACAAAGAGATTCCTAATATACACCTTCAAAGGATAAAATGGACAAATAGAATAAAGAATATTTAGAAAATCATCATAAGATTATGCGTTTAAGGATATGTATCACTTACTGGTTGGAAGCTCTAACAAAAGTACCAGTCAACATGTTTGGCTGGTCTTTGGTGATAAAAAAGCTTGGAACCTTGGAACCTCGATAGTACTTAGGACCTTAGTAATAGTTCGAGGCCTCCTAATTCGACAACTAGCCTAGATAGCTTGGTGCTGGATTTGCTTAACATTTGGGTAGGTTGTTCTCGAGTTAGTTATCCAGCTTCCCTGGATCTACCATCTTGTCTCGAAACAGTTCGGTAGAGATACTAGCCATGACCAATGTCTAATATTCAAATCAGATGTAGTGTAATGGACCTTGGTCATGGGAAGAATCTTTATCCCTAAGTGGTTCTTGAGTTAAGATACATTAGGTTATGCCTTTGAGTCCTTGAGCTCAGTTTTTGGTCAAGGGTCTTAGATGTAAATTCTTATGATTTTTCCTCTACCTCCTCTTATTCTACCCAATGCTAGCACAAACTATAATAAATATGTTAAAAATCAAATATGATCTCATAACATGTGATTACACGATAACACTTCCTACAAAACACTTAGCCATATCATTACACCATGAATAATGTTAAGTCTCCTTCATTAGATTTTGATAATAATAATAATAATAATAATAAAGCATAGGTTAAAATTTTTTCATAGATACAGGGATCTAGTTACAGTAATCATGCCTATGTAGTGTGAGTTTTCTACCTATATGTAGCTTTAAGGAAGACGTGGAATGATAAGCATTGGATGACTAAATGCAAAAGGCTAGGAGGAGGAGCAAGTAATATCGAGAAGCTTAAACAAATGTTAGGTGGAGGAACCATATAACATCAACTCTATTATTCTTAAGGAGAAGTGATGTGTTCTTTGTTCTAAACTCTATTTAATCTTTTGTGGTAGTAATTTAATGTAAGCCCTAAATATAAGTCAAGTAACCCTATGATCGAATTTAGTGCACAAAGTTTAGGGTGATTGATTAAAGAATCCGATCAAGTCTAAATTATAAATCAAAGCTAAAAATATTAGTAAAAGTGATCCCGTAAATTTGAATTTAAGAAAATAAGTAATAAAATAAAAGAATATAAAATTTTTAAAATTTAAGTATATTACTTATTATTTATCAAAAGTGTATAAAATGTATTTCAATAACTAATAAATTATTAGAGATAGATTATATGTATACCAAAAATCATAAAATAACTTAAATAATATTTAGGAGCGTTTACTTGTACCCTACATATATTTACATGTAGGTAGAAATATGCGAAATTACTTGAAATTTGCTAAAAAATTGCTAAATAATTAAAGAAAATTATAAAAAAATTAAGAAAAAATTAGAAAAAAATCAAAGAGATAGTGAATAATCTAGATCTAGTTGTGGCAACAAGGAGAAAGGAAAGAAAATATTAACCAATAAAAAACAAACACATAAAAAGCAAAAATAGAAGGGATATGGGCCTTATCTTATCTTAATTAATTTAACGCACAACAATTCCTTTATGACCTTATAAATATCAAGAAAATTTTTAAAGTTCATTTGGTCATTTGGGAGCTGAAGAAAATTGAGAGAACCGAAATTTGAGAGAGAAATTAAGGTTTAGGAAAATCTCACCCAAAACTGTGCAATTAGTGCATTTAAGTCGAACCTACGAGCTATCACCACCTAGAACCGAACCACCATCACCAACCCACTCCACATCGATCGCCTAGATCGGCTGATACACCTAAACTAGTGTTGGAGGCCAAAAAGCTCGCGAATCAGGTGAGTCTCAAATCTCTTCTGATTTTGCAAAATTCCTTAAAATTATTAATTATACCCAGAAAATTATGAAATTTATTATTCTAATATTTTATTATATGTAGATTTAGGAAAAAATAGTGATTAAGTTTAATCATGTCTATAAATATAGGGTTCTTAAGAAATTGGACAAAACCAAACATATTTAGAATTATAAATAAATAAGCTTAAGAGTGTATTTTGGAGCACAATTTTTTTCAGTAGAATACTTAAGTGATGTAAGACAATGATATAAAGCCATTTTTTTTAAATTAATTTTTGAAAATTTTAAGTAATTTTTTAGCCTTAAAATGATGAGAATAATAAGTAATTTTGGCTTAATTAGGTGATTAAGTGATTAATTATTGATTTAGAAGGTAATTAGATGTTTAAGGATGTTAATCTTTGATATGGAAACATAATCCTAACATTTGGACTGTTAATTGCAATTAATATGGGAATTATGTAGTAATTATGAGTAATTTAGCAATATGTGAAATTAAAATTTTAATAAATATGAAATAATAGGTTAAATTAGATAATATAATAATAATATCAGTACATATTAAATCCGGTACAAACATTAATTCTAGATAATTGGATCAAGATTGTAAAATTCTCTCATATCGGGAGTAAACCTGGTATACTAATTAGAATTAGAATGTACCGAATATGTTAGAATACTGAATTAAAATTTAGTATGATATAAGGATACTCTATCTTGATGTGATTACTTTCACATTAGGCCTTGAAGCGTATTTTAAGATTACTTGTAATTGAAATTGAATTGGAACCTGAATTAGAATTGGATTTGGAAATCGAACCCAAAACTAACATAAGATAAATCGTTAGTAAATAATATTTATATAAGGAAAATTGAGTTAAATCCTAACTTAGAATATGTATCATCTAAGTATAAATACTAAAAAGAGCGTATTTATATTATAGGACACACGGAGACGAGTCAACCTGCGACAAGTGGTTGAGCGACTTAGGATTCCAAGTAAGTTTGATTTAATACTTCATTGTATTTTAAAGTACTCGGAGGTTTAGGTTTGTATATAATTATGATTGTAAGTAGTCTTATGCATGTGCTTGTGTATCTGATTTCATACTGAAATCTGTATTACGTTTGATGACTGTTGTGATTAGAGTGGTATGGAATTGTCTAGTCACCTTAAACCAAATATATAAATACCCTAAAAAAGACATGTATTGTAACCCTGTAGGAGATCATTAGGATTCTCCAACTAAACAACAATTCCTTTAAAAAAGATAGCGCTAGATAGCAAATTGGTCTTTTCCTCATCCTTAACTGAACTAAGTGATAGGAGAGAAGGTTGCGGTGACGATGAAGACATTAGTTTGAAGGATAGTTTTAGGAGGAACAGTATCTTCATTGCATAAACCTGGGTTTGGTTGTGAGTTATTGCATAATATGAAAACTCCTCAACTTGGATTAGAGCGGTGAAATTACTCTGATTTCACAACAGACTGAACTATGTTACGTGATGGCACTTATTTGTTGTATTTCATGAAAATAATTGCTTAATAACTTTGATTGTGCTTGTACACATTCATAAGTCTCCAATTCAACTTATTGAGCTGTAATTGCTCATACCCGCATAGATTTTTTTACAGATCCTGACTTTTGATTTGTGATGCCGTGATACAATTACCTAGAGATTAGATTTCTTTTGAAGCTATGGGGAGTGAGGATTCGTTGGTAAAAGATTAAGTCTCATTTAGAGTCTTACTAGTATCCGTAGGATAAAGGACTGATATATAATATGTACATTAATTAACTGATGTATTATGTAGGATCTCCTGAGAATCCTATGATAATGTGAATGTAATTATACATATATGACTTAAGATTTTACTTTTACTATAAATTTTAGCTAAAAATCTTAGTCGAACTGTTTACTTCAAAGTGAGAAATCGTTGACGCCTTGTGTAGATCGTATCTATGATAGACACTATGAGATCAGTTTCTGTTATAGGTTGGTTTACATGGCGGAACTGTTATGACTCTGCGATTCTGCAATTTCAGGGTGTAACATTTAACAACACAACGACATTTCTCCTAATGTCTCCAAAATTGTTAAATGAGAAGGGATTCTTGAATATTAATAGAGTTTTCCTATTGATGATGTCCATAGTAATTGATGGTTGAGATGAGTTATTCCCTTAATGGATCACTCCATAAGCTCATCTTGATTATAGGCTCATGGATGGTCCCTTTAAGATAGGAGCCTTCATGAGAAAGGTCAAGAGAAAATGAAACTTTCAAAGCCATTATAAGTCTATAGACTTGATTCCATGGATGTTGTCACTTCGCTTAAAGAGTAGAGCCTAAATGTCTATTATCCATTATAGCACTATATAGTTGTTTAGTGAGTTTATTAAATAAACAGCAAACGTGAAATATAAAAAGCTAATATAAAACATAAAGTTTCGAGCTAAATGAGATGATTCAAATGAATACAATATCCAATGGCTTAAATTTCTATTAGTTTGTTGAATTAAATCCATAAAAACAAATAAGGATAAAAATTAAGAGACGAAGTTGCATTCATTTGAAGCTATTATAAGTCCATAGACTTGATTTTGTAGATGTTGTCACTTAGCCTAAAGAGCAAAGTCTCAAGGTTGGTATCCGTTATTGCGCTTTATAGTTGTCTAGAGAGTATTAAATAAACAACAAACATGAAATATAAAAAGCTTATATAAAAACATGGAGTTCTGAGCTAAATGAGATGATTCAAATGAATGCAATATTCATTGACTCAATTTTCTATTAGTTTATTGAATAAAATCAACGAAAACTAATGAGGATAAAAACCAAGAGATGAACTTGTACGCAGGCATTCAGGTAGCAATCTTTCTCCAAAAGGTTAACATATTGCATTAAATTGTCTCTAAAATGCTTGTGGCCATTTTTTACTCCAATAAGCAAATGTGGAATTTGACATCAATTCTCTAAGATTCAAGTATGAAGTAAAAGAGACAAAACTTTTCTCTAGACATTTTATCAATTATACATTATTTAGCAACTAGTCTTCAACGTATTTGTCAAAATCTATCCAATAAAGCATCAAGAAAGTGTTAAATCAACCAAGTTATAACATTTCCTTCCCTCTTCAACATATAGTTCCAACAATCTTCAACATGATAAAAAGAATAACTGTAGCTCAATTTAAATAGCATGTCTCCAACATGTTCGAGTATGTTATCAACATTCATTTAACTTTTGTGTGTAGAAGCTCCATCATTCAGATCGTAATTGTCAACAAATATGAATCAATGTGTAACAACTTTGGGAACAAAATCAATAGCAACACATCATTCTTGGGTTTTATGGGTAGCTCTAATGTGTTTTAATTAGAAAGTACAACGTGCAAGTTGTAAGCCCCGTAATTAGATGTTCAAGAGTTAGTATATGAAATTTAGGGCAAACGGATAAATTGTTCGATGAAGCCAAATTTTATGACTAAGCTATAAATATTAATAAAAGTAATTCCATGAGTTTAGATTTAGAAAAATAAGTAATAAAATAATTAAATAATATAATATTAAATTATAAGCATATTATTTGTTATTTATCGGAAACGCGTAAAACAAGTTCCAATAATTAACAAATCGATAAAGATAAATTATATATACAGTAAAAATCATAAAATAACATAAATAATATTTAAAAGTATTTACTTGTACTATATATATATTTACGTGTAGATAAAATACGTGAAACTACTTAAAATATCTAAACTAACAATAAATAATTAAATAAAATTCATAAAAAATTATTTAAAAAATTAAGAAAAATGCTGGAAAAATGTGGAATGGTTGGAAATGGGATGTGTCAAGCTGAAAATTGAAAAAAGAAATTAGCCAATCAAATTCATCCAAATACAAAGTGAAAAGGAAAAGATAAGAAGGACACTTGGCACAAAATAAATCAAGATAAACCCTAAACATTACAGTAAATTCAAAAAACCACTTCCTAAGCCTCCTTTGGTCAGTTTAGAGCTTAGAAAAAAAAAGGGTAAGGAGAGAAGAAAGAATTTTTAGGAAAAATTAGCTAAATATAGTATAATAAGGGGTTATAAGGAGAACATACACCTAAAGACAACTTATGAGTGGACGGCAACCACCACTAGATGGTGGAGGCAGCGGCTATGCTATTTAACAAGGCCACAGTAGCTGAAAATAGCAACACCGGTGAGTTCTAAATCCCAGTCCGATTTTGTCTAATTTATTTAAAATATTAAATAATTATGAAAAATTATGAAACTTAGTATTTTGAGATATTTTTGTATGTAGTTTTTAGGAAAAATATTGTTTTGTAAAAATTGGGTCTTGAAATATATCATGCTTAAGAAATCTCTAAATTTGAATGAATTTTCGATATTGATTTAAATGATCTCAAAGGTGTAGTTTTGATTTCAAAATTTTTGTATACATTATTCAGGCTATATATTATAGTGCTATAAATATTTTTTTCTTAAATTTAATTTTCTAAATTTTTACTTAATTTATAGGCCCCAAAAACATGCATAAAAGGCAATTAGTGGGCTTAATTTTGTAATTTAAGATTAATTTATTGAAAATTCTGATTTACTATGTAATTAGATATCATTGAATATAAATTTTTGATGTAAGATGGTATTTGTGGAGTTTGGGGTGTTAATTGTATGTATTATGCATATTAGGAAACGAATAATGAGTAAAAGTGAATAATTAAGCTAATTTTGTAATTTAGGGTTAATTAGATATAAATTTTGATTTATCATGAATTTAGACATTTTAAAACGTTAGATGATGATAAGAGATACTATTTGAAGTGTTGGGAATGTTAGATGTGAAAATTATGTATATATTAGGTAATAATGAGTAATATGTAACTATAGAAAATTAATGAATAGAAAAATATTAAGTTAAAATTGATAATATGATAATAACAATAATAATATACAATAAATCTGATATGAAATATAAATTTAGGAAAATATATAAAAAAAATATAAATATTTTTTACATTGAGAATAAATTCGATAGTTAATTAAGATTAGGGTATACTGTACGGATTAGAATACTAATTAGGAGCTAAATACGAAATTTAGAATACCTAAGTATAATGTGACCAATTTCACATAATAGTTTGGAGCGAGTTCCTAGAGTTCACGTGTAACATCCGTAATAAAAAATTGAATTAAACTTAAATAAAAAATGGATTCATAAACTAAATCAAAAACTAGCCTAGAATAGATTGGTAATAAGTAATATTTATATACTTAAATAATTGAGAAAAAAAAAGTCATAATTTAAGCCAATGTATTATAAGGGTATAAATATTAAAAGAATATTTATAATTAGAACATACGCGAAGACGAGTCGATTCGCAGTGAGTTGAGTGAGCAAATTGAGGATTTTAGGTAAGTTGAGATTAATATGTCATTGTATTTCGAAGTACTATTTGTGCACATATTCTTAAATATATTATATATTAATAGCTTGTTATACTTGTTTGCAATTGTTTTGTATTATGTTATATGAACTGATCACCTTAATTAGAATTAACAATATACGACTTATAAAATTAATTGGATAAGCATTTCAACCCATTAAGGGAGACAATTAGGGTTCTTTAGCCAAATAGTGATCCTTTTGAAAATGATAGCGCTGAATAGTATAATTGGTCTCTTCTTTATCTTTAGTTGAACTAAGTAATAGAAGAGGAGGTGGCGGTAAAAGTGAAATTAATGGTTCGAAAGTTATTACAAGAAGAGTAGTGTTTCCATTATATAAACCTGGGTTTGGTCATAAGCTATTCATATGTATGCTAAACTTCTTAACTTGGATTAGAGTGAGTATAATTTCTCTAATTCCATAACGAATCAAATAACGTTGTGCAATAGCATTCATTTGTTGCATTGCATTGCATTAAAGTAACAGGTTAATAACTCTGTTATGCTTAATGTATAGTTTTAAGTTTCTGTCTCAATTTGCTAAGCTTTTGGTTGCTCACATTTCTATAGATATTGTTGCAGGTATTAAATTAGGAAACGACTTTATAATTATCTTGAAACTAACAACTACTGGATCTTAGAGAGTGGGTATTAAAATCGAAGAGCAGATTTGTTATTGAGGTCGTAGCTCTTACTTTAGAATCTTCCATTGTCTAATAAAGTATTACTTAGAAAATATAATGTTACGAAATCATGTAAACATTAATTTTAATATTTAAATCTTAGTATATATTTTTTATACTATCTTAGGTAAATAATTTATTTAATTTATAAACTGTTCACTTAAAAACAGGTCAATCTAGGATGTCTTATGTAAATTAAGTCTAAAATAGTAACTGTAAATCAACTTCTATTTTAGAATAGTTTGCATGGCATGACTGTTATGACTCTACTGTTTTGAGGCATGATACAAGTCATGGCAATAAATAGCTTTAGCAACTTCATTTTAACAAGTGGTTTTGATTCTTTATGAATAAGTTCATCGGTGATCAATGTAAATAAAGTATTAATAACCTTGATTGATTCACTTCTTACAAATCAAAACATAGCTCAACAAGTTAGTTATATTTTGGTAATATAACTAATATCTTATTACAAATTCAAATAAGATTACATACTTTTAGGTCATAAAGTTTCAAATAATTTTTGAATATGTTAGATTGAATTGGTTTAAGGGTTTTGAGGAAAAAAAAAAGATTTAGAGAAATTTTCATTTACCTATTCTTTTATATTTTAGGAGACTAAGTTGAATTTTTAATTCTAAGGGTTTTTTTTTTTTTTATAGTGTTTAGCAAAACATCTATGGAAAGTGCATCCTTATCAAGTTTAAGAAGTAAGAATAGGCAAGACTTGTGTGTTGTTTCAAATTTTTATGGATTTGGAATTCAAGATTCAAAGTTGGATGGATCATGTGTGTATCAAATTTAGGTGTTTACAAACCTCAAATCTAAGAGATCTTTTGAACAACAACATATATTGATTTATAAACTGTATAACTACATTAGTTGTTCAAGTTGAATTGCATGCATCTTTCAGTTAATCTTAAAGAGTCTTTTATAAGTGCTTTTACCTTTATTTACCGATGTAACCATAAGTTAGAGCTAGTTGGCTATTTGGTTTAAGTTAAGCATTTGCTACCCACTTACACCCTCCCCACCACCCCTCTTCCTCTTCCTTTTAAGTGTTATTTATCTGCAAGAATATCAATGATGAGTTTATCCATACTTGAGATCTTTTAATGCTTTCCTTCCTTAGAAGGCACATTGTCATCTTAATTGCCAAATAAGTTATTTAAAAGAGAAGTAAATGTAACAAAAGATACATAGAAGCATTAAAAAGTAGAAGCTCTAATTAAGCAAATTATTTATTGTTCATTATAGTTTTCAAAAACTAGAAGCTAGAAAAATCAACTTCCTAATGGAATGAATGAGATGGGACTTCTTTTGTTTTCCTTATTATTTTTTAAACTTTTGTGGTAATTGTTGAGAGTATAACTATAGTCTATTGTTGCTTTTACTATAGGTAAGAGCAGGAGATTGAGTGTATTTTCCTGTATTTTGAGAGCGGTGTTATTGTAGATTTGTGAAACGTTTGTAAAAGCGTGAGACAAAGCTATGATGAAAACTATAGCTCATGTCTGTAATAGATTCTCACTTATTGATATAGTGGTAAACTAATTTGTATAATTAGATTATAACATGGAGTTAAAGGAGTGAACCAACTCATATGGAGGAATCACTATGTATCTTTGCCCAATTTTCTCAACCTTACTCCTTTTATTTATTGCATTTTTTTAATTTATATATTTATTACATTAAGTTAAGTCCTTTAATGATCATAAGCTAAAAGTAAAGGTTATTTGAAGAATGTTTTGAAATTTGTAACTCAATCTGTTGAACTCCCTTATTGGTTGCATGTTTTAGACTAGCAAACAAGAAAAAAACATTTGATTTATCAGTAGTATTTTCCTAAAGAAGAAAAAGAACTTAAATGAAGGCTTCTTGGCTCCTAATACCATATGTGGGTTAAATGAGTTTATGAAACACGATATGTGAGAAGGGGTGAAAAATTCTTGAAGAAAAGAATGATGTGTCTTTAATGCTTCAATACATAGAGATTAAATTCAAGTTCTTACTAGAATCCTTTACATATAGGATGAGTATTAGACTCTTAAGCGAAAATATTCATTATTAGAAGAAGAAAGCTTTCCATAGGGAATGGGTTAAGACACATAAACTCAAATTAAATCTCTTGAATATGAGAAAGTTGCACTTTTGGATGAACTTGTGTGTTAGAAGGCTTACTCTAGCCCTTAGAGTTGCACTCTTTAAGGCTTCACTAAGTGCACTTTTGTTGGAGTTATTTTTCTCTCTCTCTCCTTTTTTTTTTTTTTCCTTTTCCTATTTGTGGTTGTTCCTTTATTGTATGATTTTAGATTAGTTAGAAAAGAGAGGTAAAAGAAGAGTAATGGGAAGAAGAAAAAAGAAGAAGAGGGAAATTTTTAAGTTGCAGAAAACACCACTGCATTTCTCCACAAAGATAAGGTATTGTTCATTTGCATTTAATAGCACACCAAACAAGTGTTATGCTTTATCAAGCCTAAGTGCTAAATAAGTAACACCTGTCCTTTTGATCGAATGTAACACTTGATAAGTTAAGGTTTAAATAGCAAATTGATCTTTAGAGCAAAGCCTAGATTCAACTCTTAACATCATCCTAATTTATTTCATTCCTAATCCTACTTCAATCGAATGGTTGTTAAAATCTCTTGCAATTGTGTGTTTATATTAATCATTTGTGTTAGAATCTCCTGAAATCACATGATAAAACAATTAAAATTTGATTTCCTTCAAAAAGTTATTAAGCAACTTATGATGTGCTTGATAATATTTTTTAAATTAGAAATGCATGGAATGATAGACAAAAATAAGGAAATGAGTAAAAGTGGAAAGAGCATTATAGAATATAAGAAGTAAGGAAATAGAGATAAATATATCCACTTTCATCATTTCAAAGGTTATTTAAAAAAACATTATGTTAAAAGATCATAAAATAAATAAAAACATTGAAGTTGGTATTAGATGATATTACCTTATTTTATTTTGATGAAAATTATCTAGAAATATAATTTTATAATTGTCTTTTCATTTTCATCCACTTTCATCAATTTCTCTTCGATTTTTGAGAGAAAAAAAGATAGATTTTAAAGTGGAACCTTTACTTAGTTTTCTAAAAAGAAGATATTTTTTTTTCAATAAAAAATCCACTCTATTATTATTCATTTATTAATTAGCGAATTGCACAGCAATTGAAACTTTCAAAAACTCCAAAAAAAAAGGTTCATACTTAAAACCAGCGTCGGCTAATTATTAGTCCTTTATGTATTCCTAAATTTCTTTAGAAAACCAATACATAGTTTGTCATTTTCCTTTTTATCCTTCCTATGTCACTGGTGAAAACATATACAAAATTGGAAAAAATACAAAAAGGAAATTTGGCCCCTCAAAATCCTCCTGCAATAATTGCCACCAAATATTCTCTCTCTCTCTTCCCTTCCATGGCCGCTTCCACATCCACGCCTCCTTCCTGTTCCTCCTCCACCACAGTCCGAAGCCTCTTTTACCTAAACCGCCCTCTCTCCATTTTCAACGTTAGAACAACCCTTCCTGTTCCCAATCGCAAACCTGCCTTAATCTCCTGCACCATTGCGAGGGAGTCCGTTGCCCCAATGGTGAACGAGAGCTCCGAGCAGACCCGGATATCGAGGCCTGACTCATTTGGAAGGTTCGGGAGATTTGGCGGGAAATACGTCCCGGAAACCCTGATGTATGCTCTGTCTGAGCTGGAATCCGCATTCAATGCTCTATCTGGGGATGAAGATTTTCAGGTACTTTTAAGTTTTTAGTGGATTTCGTTAAAGTCAATGCTTCATAGATTAGATTGTTAAGAAGCTTGTGCCTTTGAGAATAAAGATAAGATTTTTAATCAGCACAAAAGGGTGACTTTTCACTTTTTAAGTGAATTGATGGTTTTTATAAAATGGGTAATAAATCTTAATGAAGCACTTGTTAACAGGACCGTTTTTGTTATCTGAGGTATTGAGTAGGTATCAGAATTTGTGAACAAGAAGGTGTTAAAGTGGCTGTAATGTAGTAAAAATAGATCCTAGGGAAAATGTTAATGGGTGTATTAGAGCATACGATGTCAAAAGAAAAAGAAACTCTTTCATTTTGTCCTATGATTGTGTTTCCTTGAGCTGTGTGACATTGAATAAGGTGAAAAGTTCCCTTAAGTGACAAGTACTCGGTAACAGGGCCAGCCAAGAATGTCATAAGCTCCTGGTTATGTAGAAAGTTCAAGTATGTCTACTCTTGAAATTCGAAAATTTGAATCTGTTAGTAATGTTTTTATTAGCATTTCAGTTATGAGATCCGTTAATGAGGTGCATCAGGGCAGACACCTTTAAGAGGTTAAATGAGGAAATCTTCAAGTTTTTTCAGTTTAACTGCACTTTTCGCAAAAATGTGTTATAAGGAATATAACAAAAATACCATTAAACAATCATCTGAAATCTTTTGAATGCAGCTTAATTTGCAGAATTGTTTAGGGTATGCTTAATTGATAAAATTGGGCTTACTTCGTGAATGCAGTACATTTTGATTTGCCATAATATTAGGTGATGCAATTTTAGTTTATTTATCTAGAAGTGGTATCCCATGAGAAATGATTTGCAAATTGAACTTTAACTTTCAGTCATAAGCTTTAGCTTTTGAATATTTGATTGCAATCCAACATTCATTTCCAAGGTTTGAAGGTGGACAAATGGATTACTTTTATTGTTTGTCCTTTTGATTTAATAGATTGAAAGGGTTCTAAGTCTGGTAGGCAATATGTTTCTTTATTATCTTGTGATTTTATTATCGTGTTTGCAGCCATATTGTACTTCTTATTACCAAATGTGAATGTTTGATTATGAGGAGTAGGTATAATTCCAAGATCTCAATGGGAACCAAAGAATCCCTTGCTATAGTCTTTAGCATTCAAAAATCCGAAAACCTTCCTGAGGGACTGGAGATCTTTATGTTCCATGTGTTGAGAATATTCTTTTATTCTGAAATTATCAACTTTGCACATGTGATGCAGAAAGAACTTGATGGAATTTTGAAAGATTATGTTGGCAGAGAGAGTCCTTTATACTTTGCTGAGCGGCTCACTGAGCATTATAAGCGTCCTAATGGTGAAGGGCCTGATATCTACCTGAAGAGAGAGGATCTCAATCATACTGGAGCACACAAAATCAATAATGCATTGGCCCAAGCTTTACTTGCAAAACGTTTGGGCAAAAAACGTATTATTGCTGAAACTGGAGCTGGTCAGCACGGAGTTGCAACTGCTACTGTGTGTGCACGCTTTGGATTGCAGTGCATTATTTACATGGGTGCACAAGATATGGAAAGACAAGCACTCAACGTCTTCAGAATGCGGCTTCTTGGAGCTGAGGTTTGTCTTCAATATAGGTTACGAACAATCTGTTCTTAAAAATTTTATTTGACAGTAATTTCTGAGCTCTAGCTCTCCAAGGAGGAGTTAAATTTCACAATACATGTAAAGTGGAGAACTATTCTGTGTAAGTTGTTTATGTTTTCACCTATAATGTGAACTCAGAGTTCATATGGCATCTTCTCTATAAATTTCTTACTGTTCATTAACCAATTGAGAGTAATTTCATCAGCAAAAAAAATAAATAGAAAAACGTTTTAAGATTTTAATTGAAATGGCTAGGAACTTCTGTATGTGCTGACAATCTTAATTTGACTTCTTATTACTTTAGATGGTTCCATGTCAAAGTTTGCCAGCTTGTAAGGTTTCTTTTCCCACCGTCATTTTGCATGCTTGCTCTTTCATTTAAGTGAATGAAGTCTACTAAAGGCTCCTGGGTCATTTACCTGTTCATACTGACTGTAGTCTTGTATTCTCATTTCTAGGAGCTAGAATTACAACTCATGAACAAAGTAGACACAAACATGAAATTTCGCTGTTACAGATCTCTTATCCTAAACTACCTAGATCGGTTATCTATCTTTGATGGATTTTTTTTTCATTGAGCACCTTATGGGTATTGCATAAAAAGCAGAAAGATTTTTCCTTGTAGGAACTGCAAACTCCCATTCAAAACTTTTGATGGACTGTCCAGCCATACTCATCTTCCATTCTATTATCACCAGCAAATGGTGATTAGTGGACATATCATTTATATCTTTCTTATCAAGCACAAGCTTATCATTTGGCCACCTGTTTGCACAATGCAGGAACGGATTTTACAATGCAATCAATTATGTATACTATTCTACCTTTTCCTTATATAGCCACTCTGGTGACGTATGCTTTGTGCTGATGCAATTTCTTCTACTTTTGTTCTGTCTGATACAGGTCAGGCCAGTCCATTCTGGAACAGCGACATTAAAAGATGCCACCTCAGAGGCAATACGAGACTGGGTGACCAATGTGGAGACAACCCATTATATCTTAGGGTCTGTTGCTGGGCCCCATCCATATCCAATGATGGTCAGGGACTTTCATGCAGTGATTGGAAAAGAAACACGAAGACAGGCATTAGAAAAATGGGGTGGCAAGCCACATGTGCTTGTTGCTTGTGTTGGTGGAGGATCAAATGCTATGGGACTGTTTCATGAATTTGTTGATGACAAGGATGTGAGATTGATTGGTGTAGAGGCTGCAGGTTTTGGACTGGATAGTGGTAAACATGCTGCCACCTTGACCAAAGGAGAGGTTGGTGTTTTGCATGGAGCCATGAGCTATTTGTTACAGGATGATGATGGGCAAATTATTGAGCCTCATTCTATTAGTGCAGGGTAAGGGAATTTTCTATCCCTTTTTTAAAGAAGTTTCCTTAACACATTAGACTTGTTGAACGCTAAAGATGAAGATTCTTGTGTAGTTTGGATTATCCTGGAGTGGGACCTGAGCACAGTTTCTTGAAGGACATTGGGCGTGTTGAGTACCATAGTGTGACAGATGAAGAAGCATTAGAAGGTATGAATTTTCTCCTTTTTACTTATGATGTATACTGCTGCTTTCTTTTGTTACTCCATGTGCTAACCGTGGGCAAACTAGAGTATGCTTGCACGATTAAATAAATGAAATATGTATATCCATTTAAACACACCAAAAAAATGTTAGGGAAGCCTTATGGGTAAGACATTTTTAAAGAAACGTGCATGTTAGGTGCGGTATATTTTTCTTATGGCTATCTATCTGATATTTTCTTATCGAGGACCTTCCATTTTTATGTAATAATCGCTTGTATATAAGTATCTCTATTTATAAACTCTAAATAGATGTGTAGCATCACTATATTCCTTTCTGCTCTTCACCGCCGTGGAGGCTATTTTTGATGCCACTGTGGAATTGGTGGAAGAATTTTATGCTAGACTAAGCTCCCTCCATTTGGCTTTGCTTCTGGGAAGCATTATAGTATTTTCTTAATTTGTTGGGCTCTTAAATTGTAGGGCGTTTTTCACTCTAGGCTAAGATTTAATTTATTTTAGGAATATCTATTTGCAATATTCATAATAAATTAAATATAGATGCTGATAGACTTTAGAGATGACAAATGGCATAGCATCTGAGCTCCTTGTAAAATGCCATTGTTTCTCAGATCGTTGTCCATATATAACTCGGCTATTTATGGCTACTAATCTTCTTTTCTTCCTTATCACTCTCCAATTTCAGCTTTTAAAAGATTATCAAGACTAGAAGGCATAATACCAGCTCTGGAGACATCTCATGCACTGGCTTATTTGGAGAAGTTGTGTCCTACTCTTCCAAATGGGACTAAAGTGGTGCTCAATTGCAGTGGCAGAGGGGACAAAGACGTTCAAACAGCTATCAAACATTTGCAGGTTTAGTATGGTCTCTCCTTTATGCCTCCCGACTCTGGTATTTCCTTGCACCGGGCAATCTCCTCTTCTTTTAGGTCTATCCATTAAAAGAGCGGTACCTGTTGAGAAACCTTTTTCTTTTCTTCTTTTTTTTTTGGTAATATGATGATAAAGACTTTCTTGCGGGAATAGATCAGCTGTTTTAATCTTTTTGGGTTCTCAATTTTACTTCAATGCTGTTTTCATATTTCTTATGCATGTGCACACACAATACAAGGGACATCCCCTGGAAGAAAAATATTTCAGCGCTTGCTCCTTGTAATTTTGTCAGGCTGGATAAAATATATGTATTACTATGTGTTTGATTTACAAAAAGTGGCACATGCAAATTTCTTACATCAGACATCCAAATAATAGTTGATTTTGTACTAATTTATGTGATATAAATTTATCTGTTGCCGTCACAAAATTTCAACGCTAAGAAATTAACTGCAAAATTTTTATAATTTGGTGGTAATATGAACACTCATTTAATAATAGAATGGATTGGATTTGAATCTTTTATCCCTTTATAGTCAGGGAAATTAGTTTTATATATTAACCTAAATATTAATGAGTCAAAAAACATTTAGCCAAAAGGAAAATGACCACAAAATCCATCAAGGGCCGTTTGAACCGAAGAAATGGCTGCTGCATTGGAAGAGCTGGCACGTTCCCAAGGGAGGACCCTCCAGTTTTTCTCCACCAACTCATTTGTCCGTCTTCACTTGGCAAAGCAGATTATGAATATTGAAAAAACATAACACATTCGGTCTATTTCTAAGAGAATATTTTGGAATAAGAACATCTAATGACAATTGACAAGCACATATTACAAAATAGTTCATGGGTATTTTCTTTCCACCTCCATTTCTCTAAATTCCTGTCATCATCGTCATTATTTTAAAATCCCACCTCACATAATTGAAAAAAAAAAAAGAAAAAAAGGGAAAAATAGAAGTCCTACCTTAAACTAACAATAACTACTTAAAATCCCTCACATTGTTCGGACTGGTATAAATTTTTATTATACTATACAAAAAGAGAGCCACTTCATGCCAGTTTTGACCAGAATCCGTACAGTTGCCAGGACATAATTGTTCCAACCTCACTGCTTTGCCTGTACCAACAAAAAGTTTAAATGAAAAACAGGTTATTTAATGATAGTTTGCCAAGGAAGAAACCAAAGAATATTCCCAAAGTTAAATTAATTTCTCATCTTCCACCTACATTTTGATAACTACTGTTCATGGCACAAAGCATTAAGCATCCTGTCACCGATGTGGCCCCCCACCATTAAGAAGGAAGAGCAAGATTTGACCACTTTTCGCCTTTCATTAATCTTTTGATGCACGGTAGTTCAGTTTTTCTTATATGTAGAAAAATCTACCGAAGTCGCATCTATCTCTACGTAAAAACCTACTTTTATTGATATATAAGATTTTAGAATTGTCCATAGAAAATGAGACTTCCATTTTTATTTTATTTACACATGATGTCATGTGAATGGTGTAAGTACAAAACAGAACAGCAAGAGGGAAAGTATTATCAAGGACATTACAGCTCAAAGAGGGTTTAGCTCTACCTAATAATAGCATGGAGCATGAGTCAAGTCAAAATTAGCCAACCCTCCAAGACATCAAACCAAACAAAAAGTTTGACCTTCAGCCTATAATATATGGTCGGTAGTTACCAACCATCCCCTCTACCAACACAAGGCTACTGATTTTTAAAGGTTAATCAACTGCCTACTCATCCCTGGAAATTCCTTTTTTTTTTTTTTTTTTACCCAGTTCAAACTACCAGATCACCAACAATTTGCTCTAGGCAATTTCCAAGCGAAAACCAGAATGATAAAATTCAATCTCATTATTGTAAATTTACCGATGGTCAATGTGATTTTGAAAAAAATTGAACAAAAAGTTTAATAGAATGCATCAGACACAAAATTATGCATAAAGTTGCCCTATGGGTACTGATTCTATTTTCTGATGTTTACATGCAGACACGTGTAATAAAAATCGATGCTCTTTTTCATATAGAAACATTGTTTGAAGGGACAGGATGAAATTTGCAGACTATGAAAGCATAACAAGAATGCAAAGTTTGATCAGATGCAGTTTTGAGCGATTACGGACAAGTAAGTTCTCATGGTACGTTAAATACTAGAAACATGTAGTAGCCAATTCTGCAACGAGAAAATCTACTCTATTTATTGCAATAAGGCATGTGGATGATCACCTGTGAATACAAGAAAGTTCCAAGGATCGCGATGGCAGCTCCCATGGCATTGATGGGCCGGACAGGGGTGTGGAAGATGATGATGGAGGAGACGATGACTGATATACGTTTCATGGTGTTACCAATGCTAAACGTCAAGGGAGAGATCTCATCCAAAGACATATAAGACACCTGATTGTAGAGATGATAGAAAACACTTTGTGCCGCTACCCACCTATATCATGGACGAATATCAGCCGCACAGGTCTTTCCTCAGTTAATTAAAAAACATATATATATACAAGCAGCATTCACATCACTCAGTTAACATCAACATATTCAGTCGCAGCCTTAAACGTTACACTAACAACTTCCACAAAGGAACATCAAAACGAGATTCCTAAGCAACAAGCTTCTACAATTCAGCATCCATTAAAATACAAAATATGGTCTACGCAGACACTAATTCATACCATTTGTAGCAATAGATTCTTAAAGACACTTTTTGTTCAGGCATTAAAATTTCTACAAATCAATAATAACATACGCAAGTAGGCATTCTAGCCAATGATTAAAAATTTTAATCTATAGGTAAAAGTAAAAACTTAAAGGTAAAATTTCTTGCATGTGAATCATGCAAGTCTTTAGCATTCTTGTCCTGAATATAATTTCCTTTTAAACTTATCTAAAAGATATTTATTTTTCCTTGTGCAATATTACCTGAACAATAACATTGTCTTTCGATAATAAAGAGTGGCCAAAAACAATTTTCATGAGATTAGGTGTCAAGTAAGGTTTACCAAACGAATTGAGGTCCAATATCAGACAAGGCCTTTTGCCATCCAGCTGCCCACATCTGCGGTCCCTCCACAGCAATTGCAAATGGAGTAAGAATTAAGAGGGACAACATTGAAAGGCAAGCATAATAGTTCATCCCGCTAACAGATTTTCCCTTCATGCCCCTCTTTGAAAAGATGTTCCTGAAGACGAAGGCTAAGTTTGATATCATAGCTCCCATGAAACCTGAAACAGATTCCATCAACCAAATCCATGATCCATGATAAAGAAAAAGTACTGTTATTTCTTTGTGGCATTCACCAACCACTCTTGCCTAGCTACTACATTCTTCACCAAGGGAGATTCAAAATAATTTACAAGTTTCCACACCTAACATAGTGGGGAAAAAGCAAAATCATCATCAAGTCAGTAGAAGGTCTTGATCATTAACCTGGCCAGAGAAACAAAGAAGTCCATTTTTCACTTTCAGATGTTAAATCTACCTAATCATGTTCACTTGGACAAGAGAAACCACAACTCTTCAGAATTAATTTTTACCTCCAGCCAGAATAGTTAAATTGAGCAACGAATATACAGAAACTATAGGATAATCGTTAAGAGAACAAGTGCCATGCCAGAGTCAAGAGTACAAATAAATATCGTTACCAGTCATGTTAAAGTTGAGCTCGGTGACAGCAGAAAGGGCACAACCACCAATAATCGGTACGAGTGAGAGGTATACAGGCAATGGAAATGTCTCTCCCAAGAGAAACCTTGACACCACTACGCTGAAAGCAGGCTCAGCACTCTTGATGATGTGAGTGAATGACACTGCAACCTTGGACATACTTACTGTTGCCGCAACGTGCCCAATTGTATGAGCCACCGCAACCTAGACAAAAATGGAAACAAATAAAACTAAGATCCAACCAAATCAAGGCCAAAACACGGTCTAAAAAGATCCAAATTTTTATTTTTTATTTTTTTTAAAGAAGGATCCTACTACTTATACTAATCCTATTGCTCAATCAAATCTCAAAAGATGATTAAGATAGATGAAACAGTTTGGTTTTGATCGGAAAAGATAGAACAATACAAGCAACAATTTATCTACTAGACTAGACATTTCTTATTTCACGCGTGAAAACAATTACAAACAAAAAGTCTAAACTTTCACTTGCTACTTCACCTCTTCCAAATAACACAACTGTTTACCATTTGCTGTAAATCGGACGACAAAAAACAGCAAAACTGAAGAGTTTGCCACATGGAACAAGACATTTACTCTTTACACACATAAAAACAAACCAAAGAAAAAGTCTAAAAACATCACTACCTCTTTTCTCCAACTCTTCCTAAATCTACCAAACAAATCTTTTTACCTTATCTTATGTCTTACCAAACACAACTTTTTACCTTACTCATTAAACAACTCTAAGGTTTATGATTAATACCAAAAAGGCCAAACCCTTAAAACCTTTAGAAAGTAAAGACACAGAATGAAACTTAAAAACTCACAGGGAAAAGTGTCTTCCAGAATTCAAAGTCAGTCTTAGGAGTTTCAGCAATCCTTGTAGCCCACGAGATCAACATCATAAGAGATCCAGTTGCTAGAGAGAGTGTTGAGGTTAACCATGGATAAGGATAAGCATTCAAAACCTTCTTGTTATAAATGTTAAACACAACATTCAACGCCCACCAAATAGCAAAATAAATCCCAATCTTAATTTTCTGCGCAGCTTCTGATCTTGTTTCAACAATAGGCTTTGACTGATCCGCCTCATATGCCTCACACTTAACCAAGTTTCGATTTTGACTCCTGGGTTTTGTTGATCCAAAGTTTTGGATTGAAGAAACATGAAGTGGTTTTGAAACTGAAAGTGAATTCTTGACCACAGTATTCAAAACCTCTTGGGTTTTTGGAAAAGCCAAAAGGTTGCACCTTTTGGTGGGTAGTGAGTAGTTTCTTCTTAAAACAACATCAGACCCATGAACTGGATTTTGCAAAGATTGTTTCACAGAAGAAATCATTATCTTTCTTCTGCAAAACCAACGGGGTTTTTGATTTTGGGGTCTTGAATTACAGATCAAAGGTGGGTTTTGGTTTCTAAACCCTTGGGATCGATAAAGTTTGACTATTTAAGGTTAAAAAGGCTACCCTTATTAAAGGATCATACAAAGAGAACTCGAAGAGGGGGCTTCTCACTATAAACAAAACTCAATAAGGCTATTATTATAATAACTTACAAATGCATAAAAATAAACGTAAACTTAGTATTAAAATAAAATAAGGGAGTCGATTGTTTCTCGAAACAATCGAAAGTTTGGGTTTTGGTTTGAGGGAGCGCTTCGTTTTTGTAAAGTTTGGTAATATTTATGGCGTAATGGGTTGGTGGAAAGCTGGAGTGTATTCAAATTAAATATAGACAGTGTAGAGAGAGAGAGAAAGAGAGAGAGAGAGAGGAAAGAGAGAAAATTTGGAAAAAGTGTATTTGATTTTGTATAGTTGTAGGAAATCTGACCAAAACGTTAGACGCAACTGTGTTACCGAATTGTCATGTGATTACACCACTTTCTTTTCTTAAGAGAAGAGGAGGAACTGTGCAGGAGAGAGAGTACGCTAACGTTTATCTTACCACCTTTTTCGTAGGGGTAGAGGAAAAAGGAGTCTAACGAAAGAAAGTTTGTTCAGGTGGTTGGTTGGACCGGGACGTGGCCGGTTTGATTTCTTTCGAGTTTGGTTCGGTTGACTATTTGCTATATTACCTTATCAAAATTAGAATCTGCTATAAGCCTATAGAAAAAATATATATATAAAAATCAAAATTAAAATATATTGAACTCTAAAACTAGGTATTTTCATCAAATAGAGTCAAATAAAGTGAATTATTCTGATTTATAAAATGCAGTTCTTTTATATTTTAGTTCAATTTGAGAATGGTCTAAACAATTTATGGTTCAATTCAGCTATCCGATCGAATCGCATGAACTTAAACGAAATTGCTTCTTTTTAAAAAAAAGTGGAGATTTTTTTTTTGGATTTTTAACCTTTATCGATGTTAAACTAAACCGAATAACTTGAATTCAAACAAAACTGCTTTTAATTATAAAAATTGACAATATTTTTTCTTTTTAAACCCTTCTCAATCAATAATTTTTATCCTATTTACCTTTTTCTTTTTTTTCACCTTTTCCATTTGACTCTGAGCTTCCAAATCTACTTCATTTCCTTCATCATCATCTCTTTTCTCTAGCAAAGTCACGTAGATTCACTATCACGTAATATGCAAAGTCTCATGATACAATGTTATATGGTTTTGATTTTTGAATAATATTCATCAATTTGGACATCAATACTCGTTGAAAACTTTAATAACTATTAATATTATTAAAAAAGACATGATGTTTTTCAAAAGTGGCTTGAATTAGATTAAACCAAATCGAACCATATTCAAAACTTAAAATCATGTAAAAGCGATTTGTTTGTTTAAACCATGTTTAAATACGGTTTGGTTAGGTTTGATTTTTGAACTACATCAAACCTAACCATGAATGTCCTTATCTAGAACCTTTGGGCTCATTATTATTGCAAAGGATGATATATTTTTCCGATCTATATAGAAGGTTATTCGTAGTATGCTATTTTAGGTAACTTTGTGTAGATTGGAAGTGAGTAGAGAGGAAACGAAAGGAAACGAAAGGAAATATAATTTTCATTTTTTATTTGAATTGATAAGATAGAAATGGAAAGAAATAATGGATATTTCTTTCTCATATCGTTTACTATATATGATAAAGAGGAAATCAAAATAATTAAAATATTTGATAGACTATTATATCCTTTACTTTACCTTTTTCTTTCTTTCTTTTTTTTTTTTTGCGGTGTTCTTATATTTAATTTTAAGGTTGTAAATGTACCAAATTGAGTCAAATTTTTGAAAGTTCAAGTTTGATTCATTAAAAAATTATCAAGCTTGAGTTGAGTCGAGTCGAGATTTTATCAAGTTTGAAAATCTTAATTTAAGCTTGAGCTCATCAAAGAATTTGAAACTTGAGCACAACTTGTTTAGATAAATGGACCTAAATTCGTTTACTTAAATGAATGTAAGCTCAAGCTTGAGACTAAAATAAAGCTTAAAATTAATTCAGAATTTTCAAAATATACCTTTTTTGGCAATTTTTCAATTATATTATTCTCATTCTTATATATTTATATTATATTTTTCCATGTAATATGAATTTTAATATAATATATCAATTCACAAATTTGTCAACAAGCTTACTTAAGAACTTGTTCACGAGTTAACTTATTAATAATATAAACGAGCCTACTTAAAAGTTGATTAATTAACAATATAAATGAGCCTATTCACAAGCTATCTCGTGAGCCTAAACATAAGCACGAATTCGATTTATTTATATAAAATAGCTTTAGTTTGAGTTTATACTTGAGTCATTTATGAATTGAGCTCAAGCTTAGCTCACCAGAGCTTGAGTAACTTTCAAGCAGCTTAGCTCATTTGCAGCTTTACTCATTTTTGCTATTTTTTTTCTCTATGGAAAGAAACTAATTAGTTTTAAATGTAGAAATATTTCTTTTGATTTTTATTGTATTTCCCTTTCATTTTAAATATCCAAATGTAAAATTTTCACTAGTTTTCATACATTTTCCTGTCTTTCCATCAATTTCATCATTTCTAAACATTGTGTTGGAATCACATTTATACTATATTTGGAAAGAGGGAAGGAATTGGGAGGGATGAAATATTAAAGGAAAGAATTAGAGAAGAAAGAAAATGGAATGAAATAATTAATACGTATTATTTAGATTCTAGGAAAAATGAAAGAAAGAATGTGAGAATAATGTTTTCGAAAATAATATTTAAAAGTACTTTAAACTATTTAATTACTACATTGTCTTAAAAAGAAATAAGATTTTAAAAAATAAGGGCATAATTAAAATTTTAATAACTTTTCATCTTAAATCACTGTAATTTTGGGTGTCGGGGGGGGGGGGGGGGGAATATGAGCCATAACAAAAACTTTCCGTCATAAATTCTTTTCTCTCATATTCCTTTCATAACCAAACAATTTTTTTTTTAATTCTCGATTTCCTTTTACTTTTTTTTCTCTTTCAATTCTTTTCTTTATTCCAAACACAGTGTTAGAAGTCAAAATTGCAATCTTTTGAAATTGACGATTTTAGCTTTAAGGGAGAATTTGATTTCGCTTTTAAAAACACATAATCACGATTTTATTCTTGCTGCATTTATTATTATTAAGAAAATTACTTATCTAATCTTCAATTTGATTATAATATTTAATAATTAAGACTATGTTTAGCAGTAATTATTATATATATATCTAATTCCATTCTATTTTATGGAGATTTTCAAACATAAAAAAGTATTGCTATTTTACTTCTAATTGCTTCCATCTTTGTTTCAAATCAGTTTAAGATGATTTATATGAATTCACATGAGGTAATGATGACTCATGAATCCCCATCGTAATGTTCTATTGTATTCATTAATTAACCAAACAAATATTCCATTCCAGGGGAAAAAAAAGAACATATTCATTTATTTATTATTTTCAAACCCTACTCTTGTCTTTATGCAGTTGCCATTTTCGTTCCAAATATGAACGTCGATAATCAGATTTCCTAACATATTAAAATGATTACAACGCGTTAAAAAATTTTAAAACGGAAGCTATGCAAAGAAAAAATTTTCAATAATCAACTGCTGCCTTTTTGTGCTGTAAGAAAAAGTATGCGCAATGCGTGTTACCATCAATTTTTGTTAGATATTTGTCAAATATAGAAAAAAACTTTTATTGCCACCGGCCTAAGACTTAGTCTAAAATTCAAATTGATATAGGCTTTGTTTGCTTCATTTATTTTTTGTTTTATTAACTTTTTATTTTTATATATTTGAATCTTTGTATTTAACAAAAATAAGATATTAAAAAGATGAAAATATATTTAAAAAAATACTAATTAAAATAATCATTTTCAATATATAAAATATATTTTTTCAAAACTTTTCTTTTGAAATTATATGAATTTTTATTTTCCAATTTTGAAACTCTAATCACCCTATTCATTATAATTATGAAATAGAAATAAATAAGATAGTTTTCTAAATATCAAATTTCAAATAGATATGAATCAAACACAAATTAGATATAGACGAAAAAAAGACGTTATAAACAAGCCCATAATCAACAACCAATTTTAGAAAGATAGGATTTGAACCGATCAGTATAAGTTTTGACCCCATGGAATTTTTTAGTGAGATAGGAATTTGTAATTTATGTACTAAAAGATTAATTAATCATTAAGTTGAATAAATAGGAAAATAATTTAGAAAAATATTTAAATTTGCATTAGCATTTAACATCCATCTCTATTTGGTTCTTACCATCATCTTTAAAGAATGTTTTTACTAATATAAGTAGCCTTAAAGGGTTATTTGAATAATTGAACATTTGGTACAATTAAATAATACAAAATGATTTTTTTTTTATTTAGTAGTAAACCTCCGAGAACTGAGTCAATTTTAGAGATGTGTTAGAGAAATATGACTTGATGATTCGATAGGGATCAATCCATTGCTCATTTACTCTCAATATTACTTGGTTGCCTTGCATGTGAAATTGGTCTTGAGGAATGCCTTTTGTTTTATAAAGCCCTTTAGGGCTTGTTTTTATAAGCTTTATGCTTATTTCATAGAGCCTTAAGCTTATTGATAAATCTTATAGAAAATATTGACTTAGTTTGACCTATTACTACTTGAAAGTCCATGAAACTAGAAAAGCCTTTAAGAGGATTGACCATGATCAATTGATTGTCAAAAGCGATTTGAGGGGTCATCAATAGTGGGTGCTTATGTAGTCTTAAGCATTATGTTCCCCTCTATCACTTGGACTTGCTTAACTACACATAAGGTAAGCCTCTTACTCTTGGGAGTTTCCATTTTGTCAAGTTCCCTTGTAAGCAAGTACTATCCTATTGAGTATTCTCCCCCTAATGGAGTTGCCAATTAATGCACGATAAGGTTACTTAATTGGCTAATCATGCATAATATGTATACCAGTCGATTTAGGAGACATCTTGAACTAATGACACATGAAGAGATGTTAAAAAGATATGTAGAAGGTGGAATATACAAACTTGGTATCTCAATTGCACATGTGTAACATAGATTAAACTCGGTGTTCTTAATTGTCCTTAGATCATTCTTAATGAATTAGCTCTTTAATTTTTTGTCGAGGCATTTTAGTAGAGTTTTTACATTATTCTTAAGTTAGCCAAAAGTCTGAATGTCCCAAATGAGAAGAGGTTTGTAGGAATTGTAGATTTATCTTGACCATCAAATAGCTCTTAGATTGATGATTTAGATCGGCATTGTACATGATTGTTAGATCATTTATGAGGATCTAATGGTTGTTATCAAAGCTTTCCTTTTCTCTTTTAAACTCAATAGGCTTAGGTGTGGCCATAGATAAGTTTAAAGGCACATAAGAATTAGCAAAGCTCATTTTCATTATAAATAAAGTTAAGGCTTTAATAAGTATTTTTAATGCCTATTAGAACCTATAAAGCTTAAATGAGCTTCAAAAGACATTTCTTGTGTTTGTTTTTCATTCGTGACATGACGAATAGAGCAGTAGAAGTGTCGAGAGACAAGCCTCACTTTAGTGTAAGAGTTCTCTTAGTAGAGAAGACATGTTAAGACTCAAGCAATCTTTCCAGTCCTCGAGGAAGAAGCTTGACACTAGTCTTTCATAAAATCAAAAGCAAAATAGCTAATCCAATGATTTGCTTAGGACACTCTTAATTAGTCTAAGCTTCCTAGACATTGCCACTAAGAAAATAGGTCAATGACATTAAAATGAGGTCAATAATCTCAATTATTGAAATGGTCATCTAAATAAGTAAAGACACATAAACCATATGTGCTTGAAAAAAACTTAAATGCTATTAACATGTTATATGGATTAATGAACAACATATAAGTATTCATAAAATTTTGATACGTAAAAACATAATTGATATTTTTTTAAAAAGTGTATTTTTTTATTAACATATATTAAAATTTTATTGATATTTACACACTAGTAGTTGATTTATGTAATATAACAGTACCATTATAGCTTTTTTCTATGTGCCTTTATAGAAATACAATATCACTATGAACAATACAGTGTAAGCACCTTTAGTTGATTTTGGAATTGTATGAAGTTGTATATGATTTTAGTAGAATTACACTAAAGACATGTAGTGAAACTAAGGTTCACTTTGCTATCACAAGATACATGGATAGAGTTTAAAGAATTGATAACATAAAAGAGATATTGTAGAGTTTTTTTTTCTCCAAATCAAGTGAAAAATGCAATTTAAAGACATGATACTAAAATCAACTTAATTGAGTTTAGAATTTTATGACATGAAGTGGCCCTTAAAAATTTAAACTTGGATTCATTAAGCTCATTTAGGTTCAATATTCCTTAAAAAAGTAAGTTTCTAATATTATATTGATATGCAAATTTGACTAATTCATTTTATAGTTCAATTAGATTAATGAGCTAGTTGGATTTTATACCATAAAACTCAAAGTTTAATTCAACAAACATGTTGAATAAACTGAGAATTTAACCTCAATTTGAATTTTTATTGAATCAAATTCAAATAAAAGTTTGATTAACTTATGAATGATCTTAGCTTATTTATGCTCCTAATAAATCTAGCTTGAAGTAGACAGGTCTTCTATACCTGCTGATGTCTACTTATTATGACTAAACATCAATCTACATCGACAACATTTTACATGCGAATCAAAATCTATGCATAAACAATTATCCATATAATATAGAGAGCTAATTTTTATTTGGTCCTTCTTGCATTGTTCTCAAAAAGCTACCATTGATGGCCAAAAAGCGACTTCTGACTATATACGCGACTGACCATATATATTAATTTTATGGAAAGAATTGTAAGAGGATCAATGTTTAAAGATAAATATAAATAAAAAATCAATATTTTATAAAATGATTTAAATAAAAAATTTGATTATTATAAAATCATAACGTCCTTATCTATGACGAACTCCTGGCATTATTCTAGGATATCCTGCCTGGTGCAGTCTTATTTTCTCTTTCTCTTTTGTTGTTCTTTCTTTCTTTCTTTTTTTTTTTTCTTAATAAATCTGACTGGAAAATTTTGTATTTAATGAATACGCTGTGCACTTGCGCTGTGAGCCTTCCAGGACCAGATTGGACCGTATATGTTCACATGGACCGTGACTCATGTGTCAACGGTCAACCAAACCCCGCATCGGTTGATGACTTTTACCACTATAAGGGTCAGCCGTCGGCACCCTCCTAAGCTTTTAGATGGAAATTCTAGAACCATCATTCAATAATCTTCGATTAATTGGTCAAAAGAAACTGATAATGGTAAAATTCAAAAATAAAGAAAAAGTCTCCATTTCAAAAGAGCAATTATTAATTTATTCATCATTAGTTATTCATCTGCTGATCGGCGACTAGGTTTGTTCCTAAATTTGTTTTTTATGTGTCTTGTTAATGGGATCTCAAGATACTAGTTAAAGATTAAAAGAAAAAAAAAAATCTTCATAATTTCAAGAATGAGTACATACTTAATAAAAACCGTAAACATAATTACAAGATATTAAGGAAAAAAAAAAATAGTTTCAACCCAATAATCAAAATTATTAGATTTTTTTTTTGAAATTTATTGACATTTATGAAATCACATATTTCGATATTTTTTATAAAACGCAAGTGCTGATGTGGAATACTTCATAATATAATTAGAAAAATCAGGTCCTTCCAAAAACCACCCTCACTATAATTAATACTATATATATAATTATGTTATCTTCGGCCAAATGCTAATGGAATATGCCCAAGTAAGGTATTATTCCTCAAAGCTAGTAGATGCTCATTAATTTTAATCGTGATTTTTTCCGTTTCTGAGCGTGATATCTAGGTCTATGATTCTGATTCCTCCGATTTAGCAGGTGAGATGAAATACAATGTTTGTCAAATTCTGTACATAAAAACATACAGTCATGATGTTTCTGAATCCAATTTTGGCACGTAAATGATTTAATTACCTTCAGACTTGAGAAAATTTTTCATTTTTTGTCTTGGATTTGAATGATATACTTTGTACTTTTCGAATTGTATATATATATATATATATATTTGTTTCCTTATTCTCATATTTATTTTGTCTTTGCTAGAATGATAAAAGGAAACATTATCATGTTTTCCTAAATATTATAACCTTGCACTCGTGTGAATATGATAGTGCGTTTGATTTTATGAGGAATAGGGCGGTTACTTATGCTATAAACATTATCACAATATATTTCTTACCACGATTACTGGTATGTGTGTTAAAGAAAAGCAATTAAAAAAAAGGTCAAAATAAAATTCTATTATGAATCAGGTTTGTAAAGACCTGAATACAAAACTTATTGATATATAACAAGCAAAAATACAACATTTTAACATATATTAATCGTATGTCACATATCACGTAATTTAACTAGCACAATAAAGATCCGATTCACGCAAATATTTTTTTATCGAGCACTTTGCCTAGCACATCTGGCAAAAGATTTTTGGTGACTTTACTTGGTCAACTTACGATTGAGATAACATGATTTAATTATTCAAAATCATTGCATTCATTTCAAAACACAAAATGAAAAGAATTTCGACCGTCCAAAATATTGCCATTCCAAATTAAAGTGGGAATCTCATATTTCATTGTTAATTTCTTCTCTTTGCTCATATATACGAAGGAGATGAGTTTGTCTCTTTGTTTTTTTTTTTTTTTCCCCTCTAACTACTATTACTATTACTAGGCCATCAGATAGAGGGAAATCATATTTTGTTAGAAAACAAATGTATTAAATGGATTTATAAACAAGTTTATGTGTTGGATAGTTCATAAAAAATCCAATTAGATATGTTTCATTATTAATCAATCAAGTTTTGCTTACACCAATTAATTTATAAATTATATCTTGTAATTAGAGCTGTAAATGAGCTGAGTCGAATCGAGCTAAGCCTTTGAAGGCTCAAATTCGGCTTATTTAAAAATTATCGAGCTAAAGTAAATTTGAGTTTTTATTAAGCCTAAAAATTAAAGACTCGAGCTCGAGCTTGAAGTTGAGCTTAAAGCTCAAGCTTTACTTATTTAGGTAAATGAATCCTAGCTCTTATATATAAACAAGTCTATAAACGAGTTCAAGCTTGTATATCTAAACAAACATGAACTCGAGATTGTTTATCTAAACAAGTTTGATTTTAAACTTATTTAGATAAACAAATTTGAACTTGAACTTGAGTTCGTTTAGTAAATGAGCTTAAATTAAAGCTCCAAATTTATACAGGATTTAAAAATCTACCTTTTTGTCTTTTTTCTTTACGATAAAATTATTTCAAGATTTCATGACTTTAGACACTAGTTTCTAAGTTAATAATAGGGCATGTATAGAAAACCATGCAATATCTAAGAATAATATGTTTAAATGTCCACTAAAAATAAGATTAAAAATATATGAATTAGAAAAATATACACTATAGAATAAAATAAAAATCATTAAAATATAATCGATATAACTAAGAATAAAAAATCATTATATTAATATAATATAGGTCCACAAGCCTATTAATAAGCCTATTTATAAACTTCTTATAAGCTTGCTTATGAAATGACTTATTAATAATATAAACGAGTTTATTTACAAGCTTACTTGTAAGTTAGTTTATTAACAATGTAAATGAGTTTACTCACGAGCTTAAATTTAAAGTTTAATCTTGACTCATTTAATTAAATAAGTTTTATTTTAAGTTTAAACTTGATTTATTATTAATTAAGTCTAATTGAATAGCTCGACTTGGCTCTACTTGTAATGCTCGAATATCGAGTTGGGCACTGTATTGTTGTCAGCTCTCCAACAATTATGTAACCTTTAGAATGAATTATTATGGACTTTATCAACGAAGCAAAATTACGGATCTCTATTCATCAAAAAGAAAATTATGGATCTTTTGCAATTTTACAAGGAAAACTATAAACATAATTACCAGATATTAGGGGGAAAAAAGTTACAACCCAATAACCAAAACTATTAGCTTTTCTTTTTGGAGATTTATTAGCATTTTATGAATTCACATATTTCAATATTTGTTATATAAGGTAAGCGCTGATTTTGAATATCTCACGATATAATTATTAAGAAAATCAGGATCCTTCCAAAGCCACTCTCTCTAGAGACGATATAAATAAGGAAAAATTATTTGTCCAGAAACAGACAATACTACATTTATATTTATATATCTTCGACCAGGTGTTGATGGAATATGCCCAAGTTAACTAGGAAAGAATCGGGTCTAATATGTGGGCCGGCCCAAACCTATTAGTTCAATAAACAGGCCCGGACTCAAATTGACTGAGTTCAACTTAGGATTGAACCTGACGAGTTCATACGAGCCATAAATGATGACCTGCCTAAATTGGCAAGTTAGTGACTTGGAGGGTGAATTGGTTCAATCGGGTTCAGTGAGGAAAAAAAGGAATAAGTTTTTTAAAAAATTTTCAATTGATTAGTACTTGTAATTTTTCTCTTATTTATTTTACATATTTGACATTTAGATTAGATATATATTTTTTAAAAAGTCTTAATTATTTTTTGTTTTTAAATCTAAGAGTTAGCAATATTGATATTATTTTGAAAATTGAAAGTATAAGAATAAAAATTAGTTTATATAGTATTACCTTTAAAAAAAATGAAATGACTATTCACATAAATATGACGGTTTTTTTTTAAATATAAAAACTGAATAATACATTAAAGGTTTTAAAAAATATATAAAAATTATTCTGAAATTACAATTATGTGATTCTATGTATCAGATACGTAAGGAATTGCTAACATAGTATAACAAAAAAAATTTAATTTTAAAGTCGTTAAAATATAATAGATGTATTTTTACTACATCTCATGTATAATATAATTTTTCAATTTATGGTATAATACCGTTACGTGACAGAATATTATACAACTATTTACTATCTAAATTAAATTTTTTTTCAAATTTAAAATTCATATATGTTAGTGTGCATAATTTAGGAAAAGAGAAAAATGAAACTACCTAAGAAAGGGAAAAATGAAAAGAAAAAAAAAAAAGACAGGACGAGTCACAAGTCAAGGAACAGGCCTGTGAATTGGTGAGCCTATTGAATCAGCCCAGAAATAGCCTTGGCCAGGTTAGTTACAGTTCACCAGCCCTTAGGCCCATGACTCGGTGGGTCTGGGTGGGGTTCAACCCAACCCTAGGTCTAGTTCTATATTTATGTGGCGTATGGAATAAATTTAGTATTCAATAAATTAAATTGATTTTTAAGATTTTGGGCATTAGATTCATTAACAATTTGAGCTTGGCTCCTTAGCAAATGTCAAGATTTTGGGAGTTAAGTTCATGAACTTGATATGGATAAGGGGGATTTAAAATGATAGATTTGGAATATAAATAGTTAAACTAATTTGTCTACTCTTAGCCATTTTAGATTGATGTATACACTTAAAAAGGCCTTCTAGATAAGCTTTTGAAGGATCCATTAAGAGGAAGGCTTACTGTAGTTGTTGGTTGCTGACACAATCCGACAAATGTTGTTAACTACTAAACTCTATAAATATCAAGAGCTCCTCCTCATTTAGAGACAATTCAAAGATTAAAGAAGCGGCATCATATTGTCAAGCTTTCACTATTGAAGATCAAGCAAGGCTTAAAATGAAGAACAAACCACTTTTCCCTAAGTATAATGAGTTGATACTCTAAAACTCCTCCACTCGTCACTTATGCATTTAAGGCCCCTAAAATTACATGTTTCTCCTCCTTGCCCCTCTCTCCAAGTATATCTATGTGTTAGCTCCATGTCACTCTTCTAAGATACTAAAGCATAAGACTTACGTTGGATGCATCTGACTTTATCAACCGGTACCATTTATACAATTTACATCTTGAGATTAGGCTAATAAACTACTTAGCTCAAGATGACATGATACTAAGATCAAGCTTAAGCTCAACTAAAGGAATTTTGATGAACTCGAGCTCCACTTAAAGTGGTATTGATCATGCTCATGCTTGACTTGATTAAGCTTATCTATACTCAATTTATCTAAAATATGTTTTTTTAAATCTCAAACTTGACTAACATTAAAATTTACATGGACTTAACTAGGCTTAGGAGTTAATTAAGTTAAATATTACGAAACTTAAACTTAAGTGAGTATATTACTTCAATAGTTTTAGTATGAGTTTAAACCCAACAAGCCCCTATCCTAATGAGAATTGTTAAGGTTGTTCATATAATCCAATGGAATCAAACCAAGAATCGAACCAAATTAAATTGCAAAATGCAATTATATTATATTTCTATTAGATTCATGATTTGGTTAAAAGAAGATCTAAATAGTTTGCAGTTCCATTGGGATTAAATTAAATTAAATTGCTTTAATACAAATTGCACCACTTCTTACTATATATATATATATATATATATATTTTAAATTGCAGCATATTTTAATTTTGGAATATCAATAAATGGTCCTAACCTACCAAACTCATATAGTAGAAAAGAAAAACAAAACTTAACCATAACTCTCAAACATTGACTTACAATATCTTACTACCCATTACCTCCACTCCACTTTCATTTCGCTCTCATACAAATAAGCTTCACGTTATATTAGACTTCCACCCTCAATTCACAGCTCCCCTAAATTCACTCTCGTGAATTTTATCTAACTCAATTCCTTACTATATTATCTATCTTCTTTAATTCAATTCCTTACACTTGCATAGTCTTACTCTAGTCTCTTAGTTTCTTTCCAATCCATAGATTAGCAGATGCCTAAATTTCATAAATGTACAATCATTTCTCCTCTCTACTGGTTTATTATGTAATATAAATGAGTTAGCAAGGAATTACCTAATCGGTTTGAACAGCGAATTGAATTTGTTTGCACAATAGTATTAACCATAATCTTTTGTTTTTTATATGCATATATGTAGGAATAATCCACTTATTAAAATTCTTTTTATTTAAAATCATGCATCAAATTGTCAAAATAAAAATTACATTGATAGATGTAGACTTTGAACATTGAAATGTGATAAAAACATTTAATATTTTTAAAAGTAATTTGAATTGAATTAAAGAACTAAATTGTAGCTTGAAGCGGTTTGGTTTAGAACCCTAAACCATTAAAATTGGTATAATTTAATTTAATCATCGAATCGAATCCAATGGAACCATGGGTTCCTAATTGTACCTTATCGTGTAGATACCGGCTTCTAAAGTTTTTGAATTGAAACTCTACTTTGTAGTATTTTGAAGCAATCTTAAAACCAATACTACATAAAACTTATAAATAGAGGGTTCTCTCATAAAATTTATAGATTTTTTCTTGTAAATTTCGAGTTCACATCAAATTCTATTTTCCTGGGCTTACATAATTTCCTTTTAACATATTTTTTATCATTAATACATAACCCTCCACTATCTACCCTAACTTAAGAGTGCAGGTTTTGCGATTGAATAGTATAGACATTGTATGCACACCTTAGTTTGTAGAAGCTAGTTTCAAAAATTACTATCCAAAACTTATCTTTTAGCTCTCAATATCTTTTAAGAATATACTCAATTAAATAAGATAAGAGTGGATACCTTTCTAACAAGATTACTTGCTCAAATCTAAGTCTATTGCTTCACCATTAAACTAAAATCTCATGACTAAATATAAAAAGATGCTAAAAGAATCGGTTATAATATACCGTAAAAGTCTACATAATTATTCAATTTGACACATGATTTCAATAATGTGTGATATAATTTATAAATGGATTTAGGTAAGAAAACTTAATACAACAAATAAATAGAATATAACCAATTAAACTCATTTATAAACCCATTTAATGAATGAATTCCTATTCCCTATTTAAATATATCAAGTTGAATCATCCTCTCCCTCGAGCCCCAATCCCTTTCCCATTATCTACCTCCGTTTAACCCTATCTCTCTTTCTCTCTGGCTTACGTCACCATGAGTCTTGCCAATTTACTATCTCTCTAATCTTCGTCCACTTTAAATGGCAAAAAATAGAGAGAAAATGTGGCTTTCTTTTCCACTATAGAAAGTTTTGTAAACTGTAATCAACTCATTTGATTAACTTATTCTCTACTTCCAAATTTGAAAAATTTCTTATTATTTATGGAATCCATCCAGTGAAGAAAGAGGGAAAAAAAAAAAAAAAAACAATTCACTTGTAGTGAGATACTATATTTTGACCCCCCACGCAAAAGAAGTGAGATACTATATATAATATCTAGTGGTAACTAAGATTATATAAAAAATTTACACTCAACCTACTGCTATAAAATAATAACCACGTTCTACGGGTAATTTTAGAACTCTTACATTAAAATTATTATATGTTTTCATCTCTGATGTCGCAATACACTTGATATATGAGCTTTTCTCTTCAAAAGAAAAGAAGTCAATAATGAAATATGAGATTACCATTTGATTCATGTTATTTCAGTTGTGAGTTTACTAAGTAGAGTCCGAAACTCAGAATAATAAGTTAAAAATCTTTTGCCACATATGCCAGACGGAGTGCTTGAGGAAAAGTATTTGTGCGGATTGGATAACATGGGATGTGTGATCAATATATGTTAAAACGCTGGTCACAAGTACTAATACGTTTCTTACGAAGCAAATCGTTTGTATTCGATTTTTATAGACTCGATTTATAATAGAATTTTTTTTTATCGACTTACTTTATTATTATTATTATTACTGCTATTACTATACTACTACAAAATATACGAGCAAGGGTCACATGAAAATATACTTTGATAATGTTTACGGCATGGTAGGTAGCTGCCCTTTTCCGTATACCATCAAATGCCCTATCATATTCATACGAATGCAAGGTTGTAGTGTTTAAGAAAACGAGATAATGTTTCCTTTTATCATATCAGGAAAGAGCAAAGAAATATGACAAATAAGAAACAACTATACAATTACAAAAGCAGAAAGCATAACATTCGGAATTCAAGATAAAATGACAAATTTTCTCAAACAAAAGAAGGTGATTAAATTGTTTACATATCAAAATTGTATTCACGAACATCATGACTGTATGTATATATAAACAAAGCTTGACAAGCATCATGTTTCATAACACCTGCTAAATGGCCGGTATCAGAATTACATCCATAACTTTTCTTGTTCTTTATGTTAGTCTGCAATACCAAGTGATCTATGGCATTGCATCAAGCTCTTCTGGTCTAAGATTTAAAATGATTCCTAGAGATTCACCTGAATCCCCTTTATATCCAGGCAATCTCACTGAATCTGAAAGGATTGAAAATTTAATCCAGTTCTCCCAATCTCGGAGTCGATATCTTGAACAATTGATATCCTCTGATGCAATGCCAGATTCCATGGGCTTTCCCGTGTTTAGGGATGTCTTTTACTTTGTGGTGCAATATACAATAGGAGACCCAAGTATGCAACTCCTCCTTCTTATGGACTCTGGTAGTGGTCTCGTTTGGACACAATGCTTGCCATGCAAGAATTGTTATCCACAAAAAGTCCCTTTCTATAACAGGACTGCTTCTGCTGGTTTCCAAAAACTTCCCTGTGATGATCCTTTATGCAGTGGCGAAAACCGGGTTTTTGATTGTGTCAATGACGAGTGTGTTTATAGCATTTCCTATAATGGAGGAGCAACCACCAAAGGTATTGCTGCTTTAGAAACTGTCACAGTCCCGCCACCCTATAGAGAACCGACTACGATTTCAGGCGTGATTTTTGGATGTTCGGATGATAATACAGGCTTCAGCCAGTTTGTTACAAGTGGCCGAATCTCAGGAATTTTCGGATTAAGCTTAGCTCCAACTTCATGGGTCACTCGGTTATCCGATTTAACGAAGGGGCGGTTTTCCTATTGCCTTGTGCCATACGATCTAGCGATGACAAGACCTGGTGAGCTGACAATGGGGGATGCCATCCCTCAACCTACAGGAACTGTCCTAAGAACTCCTTTTCTGCCAGCCCGATCGAACAAACACCATCTTTACTATTTAAACCTAACTGACATAAGTGTAGGTTCGGAACGTCTAGGATTCGCCCCTGGTACGTTCGGTTTTAGGGAAGGTGGTGCTGGTGGATTTATCATTGATTCAGGGGTTACAGTTAGCCGTCTTGATCAAAATACTGTAGGACGCGACGCTTATAGGGCGGTTATGGTAGCATTTCGAAAATACTATGATGGTCTTAAGCTAACAAGAATACCGAAAGTTGTTTTTGGATTCCAACTTTGTTACATGTACCCGCCGGGGTTCGACAATTTTGCATCAATGACTTATCATTTTGATGGAGCTGACTATGTTGTGGATCCAAAATATGTTAATTTTTACAAGAGGGATGAGAACTACTTTTGTGTGGCATTGCTTCCAGGAGGACGATTAAGCAGCCTCGGAGCATGGCATCAACAGAATATGCGAATTATTTATGATGCAGAGGGACAACCTGGTGCTCTCAAATTTGCACCTGAGAATTGTCCTTCTTAAAGGATTGTGATGGTCTTAATTCTATATAATAACTTCTGTGTTTTTGTGCTACCTTGATTCCCGTGCTTTGCTATGGTTATCAAAAATTAAATAATTGCTTTTCGTTTATGTATAATATACAAACTCCTATAATGTAGTATATTTATCATTTATATCATGGTTTGAGCAAATTTTTTTTATGTATATATCTATCATTTTACTCTTAACGATACTATTACTTGAACTCTTATTTATTTCAAGTTTAGTACATAAAAATAGATGCGGAATGGAATCATGATTTTAGGTTTCATTTCCTTTTTCATATTCAAAAATGCTTTTAGAAGGGAAATTGAAATATATTTGGATCCTCTCCATTTACTATTTCTTTAATTTTCTTTAATATGCAAATCAATGGTTAGGATTATATAGACTTTTTAAGTATTATACGATATGCAAACCCTATGTAGTTAGTAGTATAAACCCTAGTTTAAGTTTGAGCGTCCTAAACAATACTATTAGTCGATAAAGTTAGGTAAAATAATTTTTTTTTATTAAAATGAGAATCGAATATAGTATCGAAACCTAAATTGCATATAAAAATTCTAAATCCGATATATATGCAAATATTTGAAATCGAATTCGAATTTGACTAAAACCCTAAAATTATAACTTTAAGTTTATAAAATGAATAAATATAACTTAATAGTAATATAACCTTAATCGATTGTAATTATCGAATAAATTGCGTAATCCCGTATAAACTCTAATGAAAATATTAAAATAACTCATAAATATTATCAACGTAATGAGTACTGATTAAATTAATAATTTTTCATAAAATCTCAAAATTAATTTATAAATACTAATTTTATGATTTTTATGTTTGGAAAAATTTAATACATTTATTTTTATTTTTATTTTCCTTTTTCTTCCTTTTTTCTTTCTTTTTCTTTTCTTTTTCCTTCTTATTTTTTTTGCTTAGTCCAAGTGATTTCCAAGCTGGAGTGTAGCTATCCATGTGCTCTTTTTCTTTATACAAGTGTCATATAATTAAAGGATAAATGACAAATTAGATAAAGTAAATGTCTTATCTTCATTAATACTTGATTTATTTGGATTTGCTTCTTTATTTTTCATTTTTATTTGCTTCATACCTTCTGCAATTGTACATGCCAGGGAGTTGGGAATATCAAAAACTGAAAAGAGAAAAAAAACAAAGCAAAACACACACAAAATCGAAAAAGAAAAGAGAATAACCAAAGCAATTACTAAGAAGAAGAAGAAGAAGAAGAAGAAGAAGAAGAAATTAAGGGGAGTTAAATCAAGTAATTTACTAAAGAATTGAGGGAAGTTATTAGTTATTTTTATACATGTATAAATACTCTATAACATGTACATGTATATTTAGTATTTATTTATTTATTATATGTATGTATGTGTAAATATATATGTATAATTTATATAGTATATAGTATGTATATGTATGTGTATATAATATATATACTATGTATTCCCTTATGTATATGTATGTACACGTGACTATATATATGTGTGTATATGTATATAGTATTTTCTTGAATATATATATATATGTGTGTGTGTGTGTGTGTAAGTGGGTATATATATGTGTATGTATATAGTATTTATTTTAGTATATGATGTATACATGTAAATATACGAATATGATATGTATATACATGTATTATGTATTTTCATATTTATGTACATATGTATATATTTCGTGTTTCTTTATGTATATATATATATAGGTGGGTGTGATTATGTATATGTATATATATACATAGTATTTTATATTATATGATATATATATGTACATATATAACAGTAGGTATATATATGTATATTTATACTTAATATTTTCATTTTATAATTTATATATATATATATGTACAAGAGTTGGACGCGATGTTAGGTATGTATGTGTATATATATTATTAATAGTATTTTGTATTTTTGTATATATATGTATATATAATACAACCATATATATACATATGTATATAAAGTATAAATACATGTATATTATACTCATACATATAGTATATAATTAAAGTTAAAATAATTCATTACATAAAGTATAGTATACGTATATGTATATATAATCATATACGTATAATTATATGTATACTATACTATTTAATATTATGAGTATATTTAAATAGTATATATATTATATATTATAATATTAATTCAATAAATAAAGTAATTTAGTATATATATATATATATATAAGTGTACTGCAATATTCAAAAGTAGAATAAATAAATAAATTGAAAAATTTAATAAAATATAGTAATAAATATTTATATATAATTATTATTATTATGCCGTAAAAATACAAGAAATGGGAAGATAATAGAAAATATGGAAAATTCATAAAGGTGACACATGACACTTCCATAAGTTGCCACGTCACCATTAATAATTAATTAATTAATTATAAAATTAATAAAGTAAAAAAAATTTGAATTAATAATTTTTAAAGCTAAAAAAAAAGTTAAAATAAGTAATTATAGTAAAATAAGCTTAAATGAAGAAAATTAGAAATTATTCAATACAAATAACTATTAAATCTTAATTATATTAAGAAAAACCTTATTTGATATTTTATAACTTTTTGAGTCAAAATAATAAAATCTGTGATATTTTTATATTATAGTCAAAATTGCTGGTTACAACGCCCAAAACGGATCCTATTACAAGAAAGTGCGATCGAAAATGATCGAAATAGACTATAAGTTCATAAAAATTCGAGTTAAATCGAAAAAGTTATACACGATTTGGTAAAAAGCTCAAATTGACAATTTCACGCAAACTAATAGCTAAATTAAGTAAACAGTACAAATTATCATATTAGTTTAGTTATTTAATTTTCAAACTTACTACTTTTTATATTCTTTATTGTTAGGTGATCACGATTTTGATCTTGAATTGCCATTCAACTATTATGATCCTTGATTTGAGCATGGCTGAGTAAGTTTTTCCTAATAATTCTATATTTACTTGTGTATGTAGTTAGTGATATAAATTGTTATTAATAATTGAATATAAAGTGAGGCCGAGTTATGTTTGTGTATGGTACTATTTGTTGATCATGAATTTACTTTAAAGTATAATAATATACTGTTGTGGCATAGTAGATCGATAGGAACTGATTTATTTGTGACTTTGTTGATCACTGAATAATAAGATATAACGTTATCTGACTTAAAAGAACTAAATCGAAACACATATGCTCATATATTGCATAACTAATTTAGGCCATTACATCATACAGAGGTAGCGAGAGGTCATACGTGAGTTACTTATTTGTTATTACAGTATTTCGTATGGTGCACACGTGCGATATAATCTTATCCTAACCTGCAGGATCATTAGGCGTTAGAGGCGTTAATCATTTGGCTAAGTGTCGGGTCGAGTTTGAAGGCCTCCGTTTAAAGGTGAATAAGGGTTGCATGAACTTACTCGTAATTATACGTAAAACTCAATTTTGACAAAAATTGAAAATAGATATATCATTATATTTTGAATACAAAAACGCGGAGTTTCGTTATTATATAAGTTCTAGTATGATATCCGGATTTGACTATTGTCGATATATCTTTAACTTTGACTTCGAAGGGCATTAAATCTGAGTTGCATGCAGTACTTGTTCACCTACATATATTTATATGGTATACTGATTGTTCATACATTCATTTAATTGAATTAAATTGTTGTATAACTTTTTTGGTATATGGTTGAGGGAATTATCTCATTAAACTAGTTAGCTTATAATCTTGTAGTTTATTTTCGCAGGCTGAGCTATTTATAAAGTTGGGTCGCCGTATACTCGAGGTTAGTAGTACTCTAGTAGATAGATGCGAGAGTAAGATCAGTGATATGAGGGGACTTATGAGATTGTATTTAGACTTGAAACCTTAATATGTAATATAATATGATAACAGTTTGTAATATGAGTTATTATCATATTCTCATCTGTAAATTTCTATATATATGTGTTATCTATATTTAAATGATTATTATTATTATAATGCAATGATATTGCTTATACTTATTTAACTCTAAGTTGTTAGTTGTAGTAGTAGCCTTGTATAACGCATGAAGGGTTATCGATTAAAGGGGATACCAATTTACAGTTCTTTATACGATATACATAGTAACTGTTACGACTAGTCCTTTCGGATGGTGACTGTCATGATTAACCCCTTTGGGTCGTGACACGATATTATCATGATGTCATTATATTTTTTATAATATTAACTGTTGATTATATGTGACAGTATCTCAAGAGGATAAATGAAAAAAAAAAAAAAGTAAATGAAGAAAATCATTTTCAATCGGAATTCTACATCTTTTAGGAGGAATTTGATTTTGCCTTTAAGAAGTGGAATAGTGATTCATTATGCCTTTATTAATTAAAAATTATTTATTGAAACTTTAATTTAATTATAACATCTAACAAGTAAAGGCATTTATTATTGTATACACATTTTAATTTATTCCATTCATTGACCATTTTCACATAAAAGAAAAATTTATCATTCCGGTCTTAATCTCACTTTATTCCATTTCACTTTATTATTAATAACATGTCAAGAGGATAAATGGAAAAAAAAAATCTAGAAAAGTAAATGGAGAGGATTCTATCATGAGAGAAGTTAGGAGATTAACCTTTTTTAAATATACAAAATTACTGGTTATTGAGCCAAATCTAATTTTTTGAACAAAAAAAAAAAGGAAAAAGAAAAGAAAAGCATGGACTCATAATCCATAGGAAAAAGATATGGTGAGAGTCTATGAGATATGATGAGAGTTTAATTATCAGATTAAGAGTTAGTCTAAGATAGTGGGTCATCGATTGTCTATCGTAATTGGTTTTCTTTATACTCAGTCAAATTTTAATTCTATTTACTAATGATATTTTACAAGTGGAGTCAATGATGTTTTGTATATTTTCAAAAATTACTAGATATATTATGGCATAAAATTTATAGTATTATGCATAAATGTTCTAGATTAGGGTTTCATAGTGGAAACTACATAAAATTTAGAGCTAAATTGTATCTTGTAACATTTAATACTCACTTCAACATACCTTAACCATATAATGTATAATGGGTTCTGCAATCTAACTAGCTGGATGCTCAGCCCCATCCATTTTAAATGTGTCAAACCATAATATTTATGAGTATAATTAAGAGTTTCCTTGAATTTGTTCCATAAAATAAGGAAAATTTTCACATACAAAATATGGATTCCACCATTTTTGAAGTATATTTTGGTTAGCATAGCCATCAGAATTACATTCATAACTCTTCTTTTCCTCTATTTTGGTTAGCAATACCGTCATCTCCATGGCAATGTATCAAACATTTCCAGGTTACGCTTTGAGTTAATTCCTAGAGATTTTCCTGAATCACTTATGTATGCTGGCAATCTGACTGAGCTCGAAAGGATTTAAAACTTGATCTAAATTTCACATTCTCGAGGTTGATATCTTGAACAATTATTGTCCTCTAATTCAACGATGCAGCCTAATTATTATTTCCCCATGTCTACTGACAACTCTTATTTTATGATTCAATTTACAATCGGGACTCAATATGTTCAATTGTACCTTCTTTTGGATTTTGGTAGCGGTCTGATTTGGAAACAGTACCAGCCATGTGAGAATCGTTATCCACAAAAAGGCCCTTACTACAATAGGACTAACTCTAGCAATATCGAGAAATTTACCTGTGATGATCCCACATGTAGCGGCAAACATCGGGTTTTCGATTGTGTCAATGACGAGTGTATTTACAACATTAAGTATGGTGATGGATCCTTTACTAAATGTGCTGCTAGTTTGGAACTTATCACACTCCCACAATTACTCCTTACTCAGAATCACATTTTGGGTATAGTATTTGGATGTTCGGATGCCAATGTAAGTTTCGACTTTGCTAAAAGTGGCGTCATCTTAGGCCTCTTTTTTTGTACAAGCTTGGCACCAAGTTCATGGATTGCTTGGTTAGTTGATGTGACGAAAAGCCGGTTTTCTTACCGCCTGGTGCCTTCCAATCAAATAGTGACAAAGCTTGTTAATCTAACGAGGGATGTTGTTCTTCAGCCTAAAGGAACAATCCTAAGAACCCATTTTGCAATGCCTCCAACAGACAAAGTCTACCTTAACTATTTAAACCTAATTGAAATAAGTGGATGGGACTTACCCAAGATATGTTCGGATTTGGGGAGGGTGGTGCTAGTGGTTTTGTCATAGACTCTGGAATTCCGGTCACTCATCTTGATGAGCATACTAAAGGGATCGATGCGTATGGGGTGTTAATGCAGGAATTTCAGACATACCATAATTCTCTTAAGCTTACTAGAAAAAGATGAACCAAATGGAGTTTGGAATGGTGAAACCCTCCTACAGCTTTCAACTTTGTTAAAAATATGTACAAGGTTTAACAATTTCACATCAATGACGTATCATCTTGAAAGAGCTAACTAGATAGTTAACGGGAAATATGTTAATTTTTACATGGCGTATTTAGAGTATTTTTGTGTTACATTGCTTCTAGGACCAGGACAAAGTAGTCGGGAGCACATGAGAAAAACATGCACCTTATTTATGATGCAGAGGGATTGCCTGGTGCTCTCATATTTTCTAGCTTAAATTTATGTTGATTGATGATTAAAGTAACTTGGTATGAAAAAATACAGTATCTCTATTTATTCCAATTTCTTATATCTCATCTATTTGCATTGATAAGTTATGTAATCTTTCTTTTATTGTAGTTCAATGAAATCCTTCGTTTGAGTAAATAAAAATTCACATATAATGCATATGTTAAACTATCTTTTAATCATTTTCCTCATAGAGGTATAGGATCTATGATCATCTTTTTATTTTAATATCAATGGATATGCAAGCATGTAGATTCTTATAGAATACGCGATTCTCATAAACTTGACATTTGCTTGATAAGGTTATACCTTAGAATGTTTGGGATGAGTTCTAGGTAAAAGGTTAATATCTAAGGTTTTGGGTTGAGATTTTAGATAAGGTTAATATTTGATAAGCTACGCAAATCCGCTATGTCCTATATATTATTATTCATTTTATTTTACACTTATAGTATAATTAAAAAATTATTATTAATGACGCTATCTGTATTGATAATAAATGACATTATAGGTTTAGCTTATAATATACTTGTAAAAGGTGTACGATGAAGTATTTATACATTTAACCCTTGGGCCCCTTTCAATTTTGGCATGCGATCCTAGATTTTAGGGGCTCAGAGTTAGTAAGATCATCTGATGGTGGGGGGAACGATTGCTTACGTGCAATGGGTTCATCTTTTCTTCATAAATGCTTGATAATATCATATAATGTAGTTGTAACCACATGGGCTTTCCAATAGGTAAGTTGTCAAAGGTCATATTGCATTTAATGCGATGTGAGCATTATGTGGCTAAACTTTGAGACATTCTTGTTGTAAACTGGATGGGGATTTAGTGCTACTTGGAGAAGATTACTGAAGGTTGCTCAAAAGTTAGCCCTTAGGTCACTGGGATTGGCCTTAGCTACATAGGACTTCACTCAGTTAGGCCCTTCAATTCCTTAGACCCATAATCTAGGAAAGAGTTGTCACTTGGCTATTGCTTGATATTGGCTCCAAGGTGGTTTGCCTAATCCTTATTGGGGTTGACGTTTTATGGGCTAGGCTTATCTAGGGTAAGCCCGAGGTGGTTAGTCTTGGTCCATTTCAAGTTGTGGTCTTTAATGTTGAAGTGCTCGATTTTAGGCCTAAAGACTTGTGTCTAAAAACTACCATCAATCATTGGTTCATGTATTATGAAACTGTAACCACTAATGGGCTTAACCCTTAGTTTTAGAGAATTGGCATTGAACTAAGGGACTAAGGACTAATGTAGTTTGCCTTTTGGAGACCTTCGACTTGGCAACTCTAGTCGACTTGACCCCTTTGGTCTAGATTATCGAGTATTATTTTCTTTCTTAGATGCCTTCGATTTTATTGACTAAATTTTAGTGGACTTGTTTACTTTATAATTAACTTGAGACAAATTCTTTAGGTACTAATATAAAACTTAAGTCAAATAAATAAATTAAGTTAGGGGAACTAAAGGAGATAAGTGATTTATTATTTTCAATTATTAATATGGCATGTAAATAGATATAAAATGTTAGGGATAATATTGTTAGGGGAAAAGATTTAGATATCAGAATGGAATATAAATAGACTTTAAGCACCAAAGGCAAACTTGTTTAAGGGAAAAGTTTAAACCCATATGTTTCCCCCCTATGTTATTTTTCTTCACCCACTATTTCATTCAATTTCTTTTGTGTGCCATATCAGAAAATTTAAAGGAAAACCCTCAAGAACACTTGTAGGTTCGGATTTAAGGAGTTAAGAGGTGGAAATTAAGGCAAAAAGTGGGTTTTTGCAAAGGAATAATCGAAACCGAGTAAGTCACCACTTGTTCTTTGAGGAAATTCATTTTTCTCATATCTAAGCAAATGAAACTCAAGAAAATCATGTCTTTTTAGAGGAGTAGCGTGAGAATCACTAGTTAAAGTGTTAGTGCACTAATAAATAAAGAGTAAGTCGAGTTCTTTACATAATTTTACAAGTTCTTTTTCTTTCTTTTTTTGGTGGCAGTGTATTGTCGTTAGTGGCACTATAGATGTGTGTATGTGTGATTGGTGTCTCATATAGTGTAGAGAGTGTATGTGTTTAGTTGTGTACAGGCGATGTGCATTATGTGTGTATGTAAGATGACGTTTAGAGAAATGTGTGTGTATGTGTTTGCAGATGTGAGACGAGGGAGAGGGGGACGCATGTGTGTATGTGGTGTAGTGTAGTGAGAGACCGTGACAGTGAGTGTGTGTATTTGTGTGTGGTGTAGGCAAGTGGTGCGTATGTGTGTTGAGTGATGTATGTGTGTGAAATAGGTGTGTGCATGTGTCAGAGTGCACGCTGTGTGTAAGTAAAGTGATATGTGTGGCATGAGAATATGTGTGTGTGTGTAGGGTATAAGGGAGGGATGAGAGACAGCAAAAGAGAGAAGGACGAGGGAAAGGGAGTGAGGAAGAGAAAGAAAATAGTGAGTGGGGGAGAAAAAAAAAAGAATAAATAAATAATATATAATCATATATATATTACGTAAATATATTATGTATGTATATATATCATATATATATAATAATGTATATAATATATTTTGTTTGTATGTACGCATTGGTGTTGGTGTGTATAATATGGAATGATATGAAAAGATAAGTGGAGTACAGTTTGAAAGCTTAAAATATGGGGCAAATGGTTGAATTAAAGGGAAGGAAGTCTTAAGTCACATAATTTAATAAATTCTAAGCTAGAATGTATATTTTGAATAGGTACTAAGGGATGTGTGGTGTTAGATTTTTTGAGATGGGAGATTCAGGTATGGGATTTATGTTTGTTAGATGTGTGTGTTAGGCTAGTATATATAAATTGGATTAAATTGAAACTTAGACTTAATTGTTTTGCTTATTGTGCTTGGCTTTGAGCATCCACTTATCGAGTCTAATGGTGTTGGTAAAGCACCTGATGATCTTTGCATGACACTATCCATGATGGAGTCCTATACCGCAAGGATCTAGGTAGATCTAGGATGGTTTTTGGTACTCAGATAATTGAGGAGAACCTAACACCAGTACTTATGTAGTAATAACATATTGTGTGTTAGGGGTCATGAGTAGCCTTAAGTTTTAGGACGTTGGGATTGTGTTATTTGTAGGCTTAAATGAAATATTAGAACCGTTGCTTGTTGCATTAATAGTGGTATTCGTATGTGTATGCTCGACTGACTCTTGTGTTTTAACATACATGTGTATGGTATCATGTATTAGGTATTTTATATTTGCTTGATAAGGTTATACCTTAGAAGGTTTGGGATGAGTTATAGGTAAAAGGTCAAAATCTAAGGTTTTGGGTTAAGTTTTTAGAAAAGGTTAATTCCTGATAAGCTACCCAAATCCACTATGTCTTATATATTATTATTTATTTTATTTTATACTTATAGTATAATTCAAGTATTATTATTAATGACACAATTTATATTGATAATAAATGATATTATAAACTTGGCTTACAATATACTTGTTCAAGGTGTGCAATATACTATTTATAAATTCAACTAATAAGGATCAAGGACCGATCAAGTGCTCCCAAGCCCGAGGGCTTTCTTAGATGGTGTACTGAACTGTCCAAGATGAATTAAGCATTGATGAGTAGTGTTTACTCTCATCTGATTTGTTGAGCTATTTTGCTCTTTACACTATCCAAAAGACTACCAAGGTGACCAGCCGACGTGCTGAGTCAACTCAACCCTTCTGTAATACACCAATCTAAGTATCAAATTTGGATACAACTGTCTCCACAATACTGAATGTAAGCCTCATAATCAGTTACTTAAGGTTTCGATCGGCTAAAGGATTCGATCGAGTTTAAATTATAAAGTAAAATTAGAAATATTAATAAAAATGATATCATGAGTTTGAATTTAAGAAAATAAGTAATAAAATAAAAGAATAATTTTTTTTTTAAATTTTAAGTATATTACTTGTTATTTATCGGTAATTAACGAATCATTAGAGATAAATTATATACATACTAAAAATCATAAAATAACTTAAATAATATTTAGAAGTATTTATTTATATCATATATGAATTTACATATAGGTAGAAATACACGTAATTACTTAAAATGTGCGAAATGTGTTAAAATAATGCTAAATAATTAAATAAAATTCATAATTAATTAAGAAAAATCATAAAAAATAAGGAATGATCTAGATTTGGGTCGTGGCAACTAGGAAAAAGAAGAAAAAAATTTAGTCAATTAAATTAGAATAATAAAAAAGGTAAATTGAAAGAAAATAAGGCAATTGTTTAATTAAATTAATACACAATAATTCTCCAAGACCTCTATAAATACCCCAAATTTTAAGAAGCTCATTTTGGATGTTTAGAATTATAGAAAATTAGAGAGAGACAAAATTCAGAGGAAATTAGGGTTTTTACAAAAAATTATGCAGTTGAGGCTTTTAAAGAGAACCAACACCTGACAAGCACCTGAGAGTGGATCGCTACCACCACCACACGGTGATAGCAGTGCCCAGACTGGCCGACAAGGCTACGGCGACCTGAGCCACTTATACAAGTGAGTTTGATTTTCAACCCAATTTTGTTTAATTTTGTAAAAATATTAAATATTCTTAAAAAATTATGAAATTTGGTATTCTAAGGTTTTTAAGTATGTAGATTTAGGGAAAAATTTTTTTTGGATGATTTTTTGTTTAGAAATATAATGTCTTTAAGAAAACATGCAAACTCGAGCTTTGTTTGGATTAAAAATAAATGACCTTAGAAGTGTAGTTTTGAACCCAACATTTTTGTGTAGATTATTTAAGTGATATAGAATAGTGTCATGAAGACCTTTTTTAAAAATTAATTTTTCAAATTTTTAGATAATTTTTAGGCCTTAAAATGATGTCTAAAATAGGTGATTTAGGGTTAATTAAGTAATTAAATGGTTAATTACTGATTTAGTGCATAATTATATGTTTTAGGACATTAAAATCTAATGAAGTATGATACTTGTAGCATTTAGGGTGTCAGATGTAATTATTAGGATAATTATGTAATAAATAAGTAATAGGGAAAAATAGTAAATTTTAAGTTAATTTTGTAAATTAGGGTAATTAGGTGTAAAATCTAATTTGGGATGAATTTAGATATTTTGAAATGTTAATTAATGTTGGGAGATGGTAATTAGAGTGATAGAAATATTGGATGTGTATTATGTACATAATAGGTGATAATACATAATATGCAATTATTGGAAATATAATAAATAGAAGATATTAGAATAAAAATTGATATTATATAAATAATAGGAATATATAATAAATCTGATAGAAAACTTAAATTTAGGTAATTATATGAAAAATGTAAAAATTTCTCACATCATGAATAAATTTGGTATACTAATAAGGATTTAAGTATACTGGGTGAAATAAAATATTGACTAGGGGTAATTATAGTTTTAATATACTCGAAAATAATGTGATTAATTTCACATTATGGGTTGAAACGAGTTTCTAGGATTCGTATATAAAACTGTATTTAGAAACTGAATTAAAACCTAATTTAGAAATTGAGGTGGAAACTGAACCAGAACCTAACCTTAAACCGAGAATAATTGTAAAAGATTTGAGAACTTAGATAATTGGACATATTAAACTTTAAACTAAATATAACAAAAAGTGTTATGGGATAAAACAAACCTATAACAATTATATGAAAACTGAGACAATGTTGGTATTATAGAGATCATTGGCGATGGACTGAATAAGTCTCACCTCGAGTGAGCAAGTAAGAAGTCGAGGTAAGTTGAGATTAATATAGTGTTGTATTTTGGAGGCTTGAAATTGTACTTGATTGTGCTTGTTTTGAGTTGATGATATGATTTTTGATTTGCTGCTTGGCTTGTATTGTATGAAATGATTGATCATCCTAAACTAGACCTAATCAAATATATGACCTGTAAACATAAATCGGACCTATACAGCAACCCAATAAGGGAAACTTAGGATTCTCCGGCCAAATACCGACTCTTTCGAAAGGGATAGTGTTAGATAGCATAATAGGTTCTTTCTTTATCCTTAGTCGAACTAAGTGACATGTGAAGAGGTCACAACAAGGGTAAAGTCAATGGTTTGAATGTAGTCACAAAGGGAGTAGTATTTCCATTGCACAAGCTTGGGTTTAGTCATGAGTTGTTGCATTAATGGTAACTCCTCAACCCGGATTAGAGCGGGCATAATTTCTTTAACCTCACGACTAGCCGGACAACGTCGTGCGATGGTATTTGCTTGAACATGCATTGTACCTAATGATTTGGTTGATAACTTTGTTTGTGTTCGTGGTATAGTTTTAAGTCCTCCGTCTTGACTTTTTGGGCTGTGGTTGCTCATATCCTTATAGCCATTGTTGCAGGTGCTAGTGATGAAGCAGCCTATAATCACCTTAACGCTAGAAACTGCGGGATCCTGAAGAGTAAGGATGTAAACAGAGGATCAAATTCATTCTCTAGTTAGATTTATTTTAAAGCTTTTAGCTTTAGTTTATAAATTACTCAATTAGATTGTGATTAGATTGCTAAATCTTGTAAATACACTTAGATTAATTTAATGTGAATAGTTATTTTTCTTAAATTCATAAGTAAACAATTTACTTAATATATGAACTGTTTACTTCAAAGCGGGTTAGTCGTGAACGCATTGTGTAAATTAGGTCTAAGATAGTAACTGTATGGTTAGCTTCTATCTTAAAATGGTTTGTATAGCGGGGTTGTTATGACTTTGTCGCTTCAAGGTGTGACACCGAGGCCGATCTAACAATTATTGAGAGTCAACCACCCAAAGCCAACTTGAATGTGAACCATCCCTAAGCTAACCCTTGTCCAGCCCCAACAATCAAATCTATTGAACTACTGGTATCGACGTTGATTAAACCTAATCAAGGCTAGCCCTTGTTTGGCTCACAGTGTCATTAGGACGACATACAGAGTAAAACGCTTGTACGTTGTCCATTTTGACATTCGTATTGTCCTTTCTTACAGAGGATATTATTTTGCACGAATACTTACTTTCTATGTAAATTATTCTCCTCTTGTTTAGTAAGTAGGGATCCAAATCTATAATTTTCTATAATTTAGGACTTACCATAACTTGGTACTATAAATACTTGCATATTGTAGCTGCATCATCAATGAATTATATAGAGAATACATTAAACTTTTACTCTCTCTTGAGCTAAGTGTCTTTATATTTACTCTTGAGCTACTTTTATCTAATCCATTTGAATGTGGATTAGTGGTGAGTAACCTCTAGTTATACTTAAGCATTATATCAAGTGTGACTCGAGCTCATATGAGGCATTGGTGTATCATATCCTCGTCGGTGTACAAGAACCCTTGCTCGACCTTTAATTACCATTTACTTTTCGAGCCATCTCGCAACCCAAACTCACCTTTTTGGTTATGCGTGATATTAGGTCCGTGTGTTCATCTACGGAATCTATATCATTTAACCCTTAGATCCCTTTCAATATGGCCCACATTCCTAGATTTTAGGGGCTCGGAGTTAGTAAGATCCTTTGATAATGGCGGGAATGATTGCTTTTATGCCATGTGTTCATCTTTTCTTTATAAATGCTTAATGGTGTTGTATAATTGTAGTTGTAGCCACGTGGGCTTTCCAATAGGTAAGTTATTAGAGGTCACATCGCATTTAATGCAAGGTGAGTATTGTACTTTAAATTTTGAGGCATTCTTATTAAGAAATAGATGGAGGTTTAGTGCTACCTGGAGAAGATTACTGAGGATTGCTTGGAGGTTGGCCCTTAGGCCATTGGGATTGGCCTTAGGTACATAGGACTTTACTTAGTTGGGCCCTTCAATTCCTTAGACCTATAAACTAGGAAGGAGTTGTCACTCGACTCTTTTTGGTACTGGGTCTAAGGTGGTCAGCCCAATCCTTATTAGGATCGGTGTTTTATAGGTTGGGCTTCTATATGGTGGACTAGAGGCCATCGATCTCAATCCATTTTGAGTTATGGTTTTTAGTGTTGAGACATTTAGTCTTGGGCCCAAGGAGGTTTACCTATGTTTAAAAACAACCATCAATAGTTGGTTCACAGGTTACGAAATTGTAGTTACCAACGGACTTAACCTTTAGTTTTAGAGAATTGGCATTGAACGAAAGGGGTAAAGACTAATGTAGTTTACCTCTAGGAAACCTTCGACTTAGCAACTTTGGCCGACTTGAGGCCTTGTGTCTACTTTATTGAGTATTATCTTCTTTTCTGGATATCTTCGATTTTATTAACTAAATTTAGAGGACTTGTTCACTTTATAATTGACTTGAGACAAATTCGTTAGGTACTAATCATTGTAATACATATAAAGGGTAAGTAACAACAATATCTTGATATGTGCTAGTATTTCTAAACTTAGATGGTAGTTTTTTTAAAAATCAGCACTACCACTATCATGTGTTTAAACATAACTTTTATTTATCCACTCTATATATATGTTGCATGATATTACCTAATGGATTTTTTTCTTGAATTTCTAAAATCCTTATGTTATTAGTGAATCCTTTGGTGTATATAATATTCTAAGTAAAAAATAGTGAATAACTAAGTTAATAAATACTAATTGATCCATTTCAACTAGTTAACCCATTAGTTACAATCTTATGTTGACAAGGTATTTACCATTATAATTTTATAAACGAATATAAATCTCTCTCACAATTCATGTGAGACTTCACGTAATCATGGGGTATCACAATTTTCTTTCCTTAAATACACGACATCCTTATCGCGAGATTTTATAATTGGGTTCAATTTTTTCTCCTTTTTAGTGTATGATTCAAGATACCTACTATGTATAGGTCTTGGAAGGATGTTGGGCATCATCTTCTTAATGATATTCTCCGCCTTTCTCGGACCTCTTCTTTAAGCTGGAGTTAGACTCAAATTGTTCATCTACTAATTTGATACCTTTTATGATACCTTAGGTCAAAAGTAGTGAATAACCATGCCAATAAATATTAATAAGTTCATTTTAACTATTTGGTCTAAATTTTTTTTTTCTATGCAATGTTTTGTACTTCATCTCTCTTCTCTTATGTCCCTTTTTATTTCATAATTCTGTGTGATTCGATATTGGCTCTTCTATCACATATTTTAATATTCTTGCACTCGGGAAGAAATTCTAAACTTTTTCTGGCTTTGTCCTTTGAAACTTGTTATCCCAAATTTTTTTCCATATGCTGGGCAAAGTGCCTCACCTTTCTACATTAATTATTATTAATATTTCTTTGGGTTTGATATCATATTCATAGAATACGATTCACTTTTACGATACCTTGATGGTGAAATGATAGACATGCGAGACTCAAAATCTCATGCTAAAGTGCATAGAGGTTTTAGAAAGGAACATAGAATAGTAGTCATATTTCATTTCAGTTGGAAATGCAGTTAGATGTTTGGGGGAATATAAGTGATCAAAAAATGGTAACTTATATCACGGGAGGAAGCTTTGTGCAATTCAACTCAATATATGTACAGTATATTTGTTTTATAAAATGTGTAATAAATAACTATATTTTCATGTGTTGTCTTTCTTATGTATAATTGTTGCTTTAGATGTTTTAAATATTTTCCAAAAAATTTCCTAGCGATAAATCAATTGGTTTTACCCTTAGATTATCAATCCATTATATTACATATCCAAATTTCCACAACATTTACATTGCCATGCTATTTTTTAAATTATTATTTAATCGATATTTAGAAATTATGGCAAAAAAAATAAAAAATAAAAAGAAAAAACTTAGAAATTGCTTATTTTACAAAACTATGTATCTAGACACTTGCTATGAAAACTTTTAGGCAATTTATTAGCTACTCTTAGTTTTAAATTTTAATGAGAATGTTTAGAGGATAAGGTTAAAGTAGGAAAATGTGTGGTTTTGCAATTTTATATTTCTTTAATTTGTCTCCTCCTTTCCATTAGTTGTTATTTTCTTAAGATTCTAAGAATAGAGAGTTATATTTCCTCTTGACATCTTCATTATTATTCCATAAAATATAATAATAAACTTGGTAGCATGGAATCAACTAAATATGTCCTATAATTATTGAGTATTCTCAATGTACTAATTAGCAAGTTTCTTTAAAAAAAACTTTTCACCGTTTTGAAATGATTATGAACTTTACGAAAAAAAAAGTGCATGAAATGATGTAATGTTTTTTTAAAGATAAACAATGTGTTAATAGAGTATCCCCCAACATTTATCTATATCTATATTTTAGCTTAATTATGTTATTAAGCTAAAATATGAGTTTTGGATTCCACACTTTCAAAACTTAAATTTTATCAATCAAATTCCTTTATTTATCCTTTAAACTTAATACATGCTTCCATCTATATAAAGTAGACTAAGATTATTAAAATCTTTTTACTCATAATATATTTTCCTTAAACATCTCCTCTTTTTTTTTGTCAAAATATTACTTGGCTTTTCAATTTTCTTTACAAAATTCATTCTTGACATTGTCATAATTTCTAATTAACATTTATAAGGGGTGGGTATAGTTTGATTTTTTATAGTTCGATTTTGTACAATTTGTTTCTTCTTACTAAATCAAATCTAATATAACAATTTGTTTTTTTTTTTTAAATTAGATATAACCATATGATTTTTTTCGTAAATTTTTTAAACCTAATTAAAACTGATTCTATTCGATTTAATCTATGGTTCAAACCATTTATAAGAAATGGACAATTTAGAAAAGAAAAATTTTTAAATATGAAATTTCAGATGTAACTTACTTAACTTAATCTTAATAAATGACCTAAAAATAAGATAAAGGATAAGATATGAAAAATTTAATGAAATTCATGAATATTGACAGAAACTTTTTTTTAAAAGTATAAAACAATTGTATGAATTTTTTTTATTTAACTAATCGTTCAGTTCAATTCAAAACGATCCGTTTGGTTGGCTTCCTTAAATGGAATTGTGAACTAAATGGCTTGCCAAAAAAATCGATTTTCTGATTTAGTTTACAGTTTGATCCAAGGTTCATAGTTTTTTTGCCTAGCCTAAGGATGTAATTGGGCAAGTCGTAACAGGGTTCCGACCAACTTGACTCTGTAAAAACACTATAAGGTATTTTTTCGTAAGGTTTTAAGAAATGCTTAAAACCTTATAGGGAAAAGAGAGGAGTTCTAGGTCTTTTAAAAAATTCATTGGAAAACCTATTATTTGGTAAGAAGTAACTCAAATATTATATGTTATAGAAAATAAAAACTATCGGTTAAAAAACTAGAGATTTCTTGATTTCATGTTTTTGATTGAGTATGAACATCATATCATTATATTTGATTATAATAAATTTAATATAATAAAGTAAAAAGTTGATTTTTTTAAATTCACACTATTGTGGTGATGTTGCTATATTTTGACATGCAAGCATCAATTTTACTTTGCCTGTAGAATTAATTTTTTTATTTACGGCTTTTACTTATGGCTCATTTATTCATTTATTTATTATTATTTTCTTGTTAGCAAGAAAACATTTTTCCCTCTCATTGTAGGATAAAACTATGTAGATGATAATTGTAAAGATATTCATATTATAATGTGTGATATTCTTTTGTTTACATAATATAAAAACATTTTTTTTCTCAGCAAGAAAGCAATGAGAATCGATCAAGTAATAGTTTTAGAGATTTTCTTTACTTGCAATAAGAACGAGGAGTTTGTTATTTGTTGAAATAAATTCTAGACAATTTCTAGTTCAACATTCCATTCATAGTACTACTTTGCATTTATAGATTTTCAGTATTTTGCTTTTCCTAATCTTTATATTTTCTTTTTAATTTGTGTAATTAAATTTACATAACTTGTTGTTAGGGGAAAAAAGAAGAAGAGGAAAATGGGTTCTAGGTTTGAAAATTGAGTTTCCTAACGGGCTTATTGAGCGGGTTTTGGGTAATACTCTCAAAATCCTATAAGGTTTTAGGTAATACTCTCAAAACCTTTATAAGTAACAAGACGAGTACTGGGATTGCTATACCTGTCTCAAATCTGCCTCGGTTGTATCCCTAGCCCAGCCCTAACTTTTATCCATGAAATTCCTTAGCAGATAAAGGTTATTAAAGTAATTTTACTCGTAATGTACTTCCCCATAAATGTCTCCTCTTTTTTTTTTTTGTTAAAATATTATTTGACTTTTCGATTTTCCTTTGCAAAATTCATTCTTGATATTATCATTTATTATATTAAAGAGAAAGTTTTTTCTTAATCACCTACAGTTTTAATCATTAGATATATTTATAAGGCAATTACTAAAACAAATCAATCCTATCTTACGAAATTTTGATTGTGGCGTAAAACCATATGTTTACTATTTTCAATCACACTTCTATTATTACTATTCTTTTATTTTTCATTATTCTAATTGATTTGGCAGATTTATTGCACTTTTTATTTGATCAACATTTTTAAGATTTTTTTTAAATTTATTATAGTTTTGATTTTACTAACATATATTATCGGTTTTTTTTTATATATTTTTAAGTTCAATATTTTTTTTGTATTTTTTACATACGCAATGTGATGCAGCGTCCACTAGTAATGACTAATTAGTTGTAATATTTATACATCAATAGTTGCTAAATGAAGTTATATATTCCATTTTAAATATAATAACTTTCAATTTTCATAATTAGAACAAGAAAAAATAAAAAAAGAACAAAACACTATTATTGTCATGCAATAGCTAGATTTATATGTCCATTATATTTTCGTTTTAATTCGTGTTATATAAAAATATTTCATCAATATTTTTTAAAATGTCAAGGAGCCAAAATGTAAGACGAAATTTAGGAATGAAAGTTGGGGTGGGTGGGTGGGAAGGGAAGAAGCTTCACTCTTCATCATGATTTTATTTTAAGAAAATTCATAACTTATTTATGTGTTTTTTTTTTTTTTATTGCGTGAACCATCTCATATTTTTTATCTTATTATATTTTCTTCAAATATTATCTAATTGGCAGAAATGAGAATGATACATCATTAGAAATTATGTTTATTTTTACTTCATGTATACGAGAGCCACAAGTTAATTTAGTTTTACTAATGGTATAGTTTATACTTATTGAACTTAACGATAAGGATTTTCTTTTTTTTCAATTTTATATTACATGAATTTCAAATTTTGGTTCTGAAGATAAAAGGCTACACCGTAAATGGAGTTTATCGTGATTAGGGGAAAAAAAAAAAGCATGTTGTATTTTTAAAGCTCCCCATATTTTACCAATCCTTTTCCGGCAAAAGTTTTTATTGGAATATTTCTTTCTATATATAAACTTTAAGGCTTCATTTTCAGTAAAAATTTTTCTTTTATGAAATTTCATTTCCCATTTATTTAAAATTTATTTATTGCAATATTTGCACCCACGTTATAAGTGCTCAAAAAAGGCAAATAATTAAGTATTCTAATTGTAACTTTCATATTTTTAATTACTTAATATTGTAATATTTCTAAAATATACTGGAATCATGTCACCTCCTCTTATAAATTATCACCACCATAGTTGTTAAAATTGCAATCAATTATAAATTTCTACAACTTTATTATTTTACAATATTTTGCATAGTTAAAATAGATGTAATCTTGTTTAGATATAGACTTTAGATAAATTTTAATGATTTTATAAGTTTATAATTTTATTGATTTTATATGATTCTATTGATTTTATATTTTCAAAGTAACAATACCAACCACTATGAATAAGTAACCACCTGGAAAAATAGGGTTGAGGTGCAATCTTTTAAATTGGACAAAAAGAAAAGTCCTATTAGCACCAAAGACACCAAAGCAAGTTGAAGAACTTTAATAATAAAAGATAATTTAACTCTTTACTACTATATTTTGCATTAAACAGCTATAGAGCTTAAGCATTTTATTTTACTGTGTACAAAATTCCCAAGTAAATATCTCCTCAATTGTTTTTCTATATAAACGACAACATCTTGGGTGAAGAAAATTAAATGCGATCAAATGTTTTTGCTGTACTTTAATACATACATTTACAGTACTTCTTTTTCTTTTTTTTTCTTCTTTCTTTTTTTCACACACAAATCTTAAACTCTTTGTACATTATTTTCTTGTCTTTCTAATTATCAATTGCGCGGATGTTACTATGTCCTAAATTATATCAAACTACTGTTTTTCTACATTTGTACGCGCATCGTGGATGCGCATAATCATATTTTATAGCCAAGTAATATGCCAAATTAATATATAAAATTTATTGGGCATGACTTCAATTTGCTGTATGGACCCGTTATACGCCGAATTAATATAATAAATTTTATTGGGCATGACTTTAATTTGCTCTACGGACCCGTTTTTCTTTTTCCGGTACTAGAAAAATTATGAACAGTGATTAGTTTATCTCCAATGGGCCTAGCCCCTAGCATATGGCCTTGGATATGGGTGTGAAATGTTTTTGAGACTCAAGAAATATTGTTATGGATAATATATTTTTTTGGGTAAATTTATGGATAATATATTTGAATAGTTAGATATTTGAATCTTTTATGGAAGACAAAAACTTTGTGGGTCATGTTCATGTAAGCAATATTCTATGGAAGTAGAAATCATCAATAACAACAATGTCAACATAATACTTTTTTTTTTCCCCATTATTAGCATTTAAACCTTTATTTCTTATAAACAGCCCCGAATAATACATTCAGTATTCCATCTATCGTAACTTCCATTCCATTAGTATCCTAATTTTAAGTATTTATGCCATTTCTTTTCTTAACTTAACAATATAGATCATTATAACATTTCTCGACATGCAAGATATGAAACCATTTTTATGCTTTATCATAATAAATTAACTTTCCGCAACTAACACTTTGGAAGGAGTGATTTGCCGATGAGTTTGCATCTTCTTTCACATGCATTTGCATGTCAGTATCCAGATGTGCAGCACACGTGGGTTAATTGCCATGTGCCACTTCATTTATATGTTGTCAATGTTGACGTTCATGATTGTTCTTGCAAGAGCTATTTCTCAGACCACTACGACCAAAGTTCCCACTAGATTACAAGTCACTCATAAAAGAAAATACAACGCATTCGACCAAGGTATAGGAACAATCGAATCAATTATTGTCACAAAAAGGTACCCACCTTGTTATATAGCCTTTTTATTGCCAAATTGCACCACCCAATACTAATATTTCGTCTTTTAGAGCATCCAAAAGGCACAATGGACAAGTAGTTGCAAATCACACAATTATTCCCATAACTTTTTGGATTTTTGCAACCAAATCTTAAAACCTTTAATCTCACCTGTCAAATCTTAAGATTCTTTGAATTATTAGGATTAGGATTAAGATATACATAATTTTATTTCTCAAATTAAATTCTAATATAATTTTTCCAAACCATTGTAAACAGTTACTTAAGATTCGAAAAAGATTATTTTAAAAATTATTTTTTGTTTCCAAGAAAAAGAAAAAGAAAAAATTCCTGTGACAGGTTAGCATTATATGATAGGAAAAATATTTAAATGCACTATATTAGCTAAAAAAAAAAATATGTTAAGATTTGATTATAAATTTTTAGAAAGCTTTAGTAGTTTGATTACGTCCTCTGCTACTTCATCCATCCACTTTTCTTCTTATTTCCTCTCTTCATCACTAAACATCTATCACCTTAGCAAGGTGCATGGGAGGGCATGCCTGTGCCACAACCATGACTAGCTACGTCGGGTTCTCAACTCGGACTCGACTCATAGGATGGGCCCAGACTTGTGGATGGGGATCCACAGGTTGATGGATGAATAAGAAAAATGACAATAAGACTAATGAAGAGGACTCCATGAATTATTAGACTCGACTTATAAGGATTGAGTCCTAGATTTGTCCCAAACCTATACATTGTAAGATTCATTGATGGGTCTTAATTTCCAATACTAGGACCTAATGGAACCACTCAAATTAGTTGAAGGCCTATGACCATGTTTATATCCACCAGATTGAAGTTCATTTTTTTGCTCATCATGATTGGTTATCCTATCTAAATATTATCATAATTCTCAAATTTGACTCGTTAAACTTATTGAGTGACTTGAATTTAAGCTTAACTTGATTATTATTAAATAGCACTTGAATAAATATATAAGTGAAATATGTATAACCTATAATAAGTTTGGCTCGTTTACACTTTTTAAGTTTTATTACTTGTAAATAGGCGTCAACCTTGTGGTGGAGGGAAGGTGATTACACCTAGCAATCTCCCCTAAACCTTCCCTCCCTCCCTCTAACTTCAAACTTAAAAAAGAATGTTCACTAAAATTCAGGGGAAAAAATATGCGTATCTATATATTTACACATCTTTTGAGTCAAATCTTGAATTCGTTATTAGTTACAAATCACACCTAACTCAAAATAAAAAGTTGATCTCATGAATTCTACATCTGGATAACATTGAATATGATAAATTTTATCTCCTTCTATTTTATTAAAAAAGTGGTTTTTTTTGGGCCAAATTATTAAAAAGTGGTCTAGATGCAGCCTATACATTTAACATTGTGATAGTGATAATTTGAAGAATATGCTCCTTATTTTTTCTCTTATTACATAGATAGTTAGGTGTTTGTTGAAATACCAAGGAATCGCATCTTACAAGGTCCAAGGGTTACTTCTTGTACAGTTAACATATAATATAGATGTCAAAACTAAAGTAGATAGCTTGAAGGCCATATTAGGTGCATTATTTAAATTGAACAATATCTTTAGAGAATCTTCTAAGTAGATTGTTGGCATGAAGAAACTGAGGATTTAGCTATGGATGGAAGATTAGGTAATTTGTTTTATAATAGTCATCATAATCGAAAAAAGGGGTTTTGTTTTTAAAGATGATATATAAAGAAAAAGGAATAAAAAATCGACAAATATGAGAGAATGTGATGCAAAACTACAATATATGACAGTTCATGTGTTTGTGTAAGAGAAGGCAAAGGTGGGCTAATGAAGAGAGGCTCAAATAGACAGGTCTCCTCCCAACTGTTTCTTATTAAGGGCTCTCTCACAATTAAGACAATATTACATCCTCTTTGCTCTACACGGATGGACTATTGTTGTAACGTCTTGGGAACCTAAATGGCATTACAACTCATCACCTCCCCCAATTAGTTTAGAGTATATTAAGGTTTTAAATCCCATAATTTCAATAACATGATAAGTTGCCCAAAACATCCTAGAATAATAAGATTTAACTCATAACAATCTCTTCACAAGGGAAATCATCCAAAAACATAATAAGTTAGATCTTAAGTATTAAGGAAGTCTCACAAGGTCTAACTCCAATAAATAACGCAAAGTCTAAAAAAAGAGTCTTTTCGCTCCATAAACATATTAGAAGATAATATAAACTAGCCATGAGAAAATAAAGTCCTCAAGGTGTCCAAAAGTATCAAGCCTCCAAATGGAACTCATTCTCATCTCCCAAAAAACATCCGGTTACTAATTTTCTTGAAAATAAAGATAATTCACTCCATCCTATTTTTCCAGCTCATCAACAAAAGGCTCCTTATAGATGATATAATCCTCACTGGCTGTGCGTGAAAAAGAAAAAAATGAGATAAATCCTAATACGTAGCATACAGATGTCAAGTCAAACATGTCATATGCATTTAATGCAAAAATAAGCAATCAATAGGTTGTTATCTTGATTATTAGTCAACATCCAATAAAAGGGTACTCATGACCTATCACATTATGATCTTTTATACATATAAATAGATATAGTATTAAAAGTCTTTTAAATTATTACCATATAATACGGTGAGAGTCATATGACTAATACTTGAGAACCGGGAACCATAAAACTCTAGAATTAGCTATATTGTAGGGATATACGGATCAATTTGGTTTGGTTTTTCATCAAACCATAAAAATGTGGTTCGGTTTTTTATAGTTTCGAATCAAAATGTATGTTTTGAATTGAAAATTTTTCCGAACTATAAAATTTCAATTTAGTTCTATTTGATTTACGGATTGAACCGTATCTTTTAGTGTAGAAAAATATATTTGCAATATATGTAATCTACATAAAAACTATTGAATTGATTTAAAAATAATTAGTATTATTATAATAGAAGTCACAAAATTAATATTCACATGACTAAAAGTTTTCAAATGTTTATTAATACTTAATATCAATTACAAAGATAGAATATGGTATAAACATTTAGTTAAAGTATATATATAATTTATACATTATGATAATTAAAAATTTAATATATATACATTTCAACAAGTATAAATAAAAAATTCTTTTAAGCGTTATATTATAACAAAAAAAATTCTTTAATCGAAGTAAAATATCATTATATTTTTTATAAAACGGTTTGGTTCGGTTTTACGGATTAATTCAGCTTATCCTTTTAAACTAATCATAAATTTTGGGTTTGGTTTGGATTGGGAATTTTCTAAACCAAATTGTAAAAAAAAAAAAAGAAATCATATTTTCGGTTTGGTTTGGTTTATGGATTAGTTGGTTTATTTTGCCTACCTTTACTACATCGTCCCACAAGTGAGTCCATTAGAGAATCCTTATGTATGATCAGTAGTTTCCCTTTTATACTAAAGGACAAGTTAAGACAAGCACAAACATCACAACTATGTTATTAAAATTGAGTTTGTTTTAAATCAATTTAGCATTGTTCTAACCTAACATGCATAAGCAAATAACCATGTACTACATACCTGATTCACTAAGGAACCTAATAAACTAGTAAGATAACTTGAAGCAAAAAGGATCCAAGTAGCTAACTTAAGAGACGATACATTACATGTAGTTCCTTCATAGTTTGATTCAAGTAGTTAATTATATGGTACAATCCCAATCATTTATCAACACTTATCTCCTCTACAAGCTAGCTTCGATTAAGGTTGCCTAAGTCCAACATCACATTACTTAACTAAATCCAACTTATAATCCTAGTAAATTAGATTACCATTTCCAACTTCCTCTTTTAAATCTCCAAATTGGATTGCTTAATTGCTTCTAAATCTCCACTTTTTAGACTAACGATCTCATCTTTTAGAAGTGAGAAGAATAACTAAGGAGTTGATTGGACTTGAAAAGATGGAAAAGAGGCTTAGAAAACAAGTGGACTTTAAATAGGAGAAGACATCTGGATGTTACAGAATGTAGCGTTCGGATGTTATCCTTCTGTCAAAGAGAGAAGCTTAGCTTTTGGACAATATATTGTAAGGCATCCAGACACCTCGCTTCTGTTTTGCAAAAATTGCAGAACAAAATGCTTTAAAGCAAACCCAAAACTTCCAACTCCTTAACCAAAATCTTATACACTTCCAAGAGAATCTTAGGACATGCCATTGCAATGATTTCCAACATTAAAACTTAATTATAAACCCTAAATTCCAACTCCAAACGACAAAAATCCAATTCTAAGAGTAAAGGCTCATGAAGTTACTTGCAATGCTTCAAGCACTTGGCATAGTTAACAAAATGGAGTTATATACTTTCTTCAATCTATAAAACATTTGATTTTAGATTAAACTCCTAATGAAATCTTGAGTCTATCTCCTTTAAAGCAATTTCCTAAATGAGCATCACACCTAACTTGCTAAATCAACCATTTAACTCACCTTACTTACTTAAAAGAGTTGCTATTGATGGGAACTAAGAGTCTCCACTTAAAATACATAAGGATAAGTTGAAATCAACAAGAAATAGAAGGATTTATGGTGCCATCAAGCTTGTCTCATAGACCTTATCTTGATCACCTCTTAGCTAGCTCTTTGAAGTGGGTTAAGGTGGCTGCCTTAGAAGTGGAGATTAGGTGTTATTTGTAATAGAAGTAAGGTGCTATTGAGCTTAATACGAATTTTCTTAAGTTGGGTCTTCATAAAACTTACCTTAGTCACCTCTTAGCTTTGCTCTTTAGAGTGGGGTTAAGGTGATTGCCCTAAGTTTTTGCATAAAGAAGTGGAGATTGCGCCTTATTTGGTATAAGCTAGGTTTTAGACAAAAGGAGGGCAACTAAGAGTAAGTAGGGTTTAGTAACTTTTGAAAATCCCTAAAACACCCTTGATTTTGAAAGCATCTTTTTGGTGTACTACAATTGTTGGAGTGAAGCCTAATTTTTTTGGTCTTGTTTTTGTCTTCTCTCCATTCACATGATAACACTTTAATAGAGCTAAAAAAAAAAAAATTCGATCAAATAATCCCTTCTTATGTAATATCATGTTAATAAAATATGAGCACAAATCTAAATTGACATAGCTTAAGATGACTCTAAGTTGGTTCTTAGAACTGGCAATCATAGTTCACTAGCCTTGGATGATTTTTTTTTCTTTTCCTTTTTAAAATGATACTCAAACTTATTCACTACCTCAAGGGAAAGCTCGAATTCCAAGCTCAAATCAATAAATGTAATTTTGTATTGTTGCTTCATTGAACCATTTTATAAGTTACAAATGCAATTTATACATAATTATGTGAAAGAAAAAATATATACTAATTTATTCCATTACACATACATGTACGAGATTATGGGAATAATGCTACCATTACACGATATTACAATGTAGGAAGTAAAATAAAGCCATATTACTACCCTTTTACCTCATCCAAGTTACATGAATTTTTTCATCATTAACATAGCAACAAAAATAAAATGTAAAAGTTGCAATGTTGATATTGTTAATACTTTTCACACACTATAAAATTTTACATGCAGTGTTATACTTTGTATCATAATCACTAATATTGTGTTGTTGTTTTGAAAATCCCAAATTGTTAAAGTAGGTGATGGCATCAAGTTAGCATAGATGCTAAAGTTAATAAGAAACAATGAAAACAATTACTTAGATGTGTCACTAATTTCTTTAGTATAATAAAATAGATCACATGAAATTATGGTAAAATACATGGGGAATACCAACAATTAAATGAGTATTGCAAATTGTGTTACCATCAATTTTTCTTTAGCACTCATTTGTATCCATCATTATGTAAGTGGTTTCCTAACCCTTCTTTCCACATATTTTCTCCACCATAAGACTCATTCAAACCTCAATATAAGTAAAATCTTTTTCGAACAACATGGATGTTAAAAAAGTATCCAATATGGAATGAGTAAGTGAAATGGAGAAATTATATGAAAGATGGGGATGACATACAACTTGCACTTAACAAATATAAATGAACATTAAAAAGTAGATAGCAACAGTTTACAATACTTATTTATTTGTTAATATTATCTAAGCATTTCACCATAAACCTAGATGTACTATGCATCATCGAAAGTGAAGTTTATGTTCCATCATAGTAGATGACCCTCTATGTCTTTATAACTCTTCTTCTCTATCAGCTTGATGCTAATTGCCTACTTAATTGTTCAAAACTTTTAGAAAAATGATGCGACAAATACAATGCGAACAACATAGATAATTTGAAATTTTCATTATTGTATGAAAATATTGATACATAATAGATGTATAAAGGTGCCATGTGTAAAGAATATGCACGTTTTTCTTTAAAAGATATAAATTTATGTGAAAATAAGGGGTGTGTGAGTAAGTGTGTTATATAAGGTAATCACTCATACCTTACTTAACCAGGTAAATTCTAGGTGCAAATTGAGGGTCCTAAGGTAAGTTATGGCTTATAATTTCTTAGAACATACTTCGATAGAATAATGTATAAGTATGATGTTTTCATACTTTATACTTATTATGGAACTTATACTTTAAAGTATATAAGGCATAAGTTTCTAGATGCTCTTTACTCACTCTATAAAAACTATTAAATGATATTAATAAATAAAAAATAAATAATAATGTTACATTTTTTTTATTCGACTAAGAAATATTTTACTAAAAAAAAAAAAAAAGGCATAAACCTATAGGATAGAACCTTAAACAAAGCTCATTGCTCTCATATCTCTCGGTCTCAATAACCATATTTTATGGTTTGGTGTCGTTAGAGTCATTTCGATTTTATTAATAGCCCTAGTTTAAGTATCTAGTTCCTTCTTAGCTATTTAGGAATATCACCCTTTTCATCAAGTTGCAGATGGGAAAGAAATTACTTTTAAATTGTGATAATATAATAAAATATCATAAAAATAAATGAGGATATTTACAAATACACATTGAAAATTATTAATCAAGTATGAAAGGAAATTGTTTAGTATAAAAAAAAATAAGCAGAATTTGTTACTAAAAGAATATGTAAGGTTGAAATTTATGAGAAGAAAGGAAAATTTTGTAAGTTTTATGAGGTACTTGATACCTAAAAGGTATGATTAAAAAATTTAGGAATTGGTACCTAAAAGTTGGACAATAGATAAAGTATTATATCTTATCTATTCTGTATTTGCTTACCTCTAATAAAAATGAAGTAGAAAATTGGTGCTATTTATAGTTCACTTAAAAAATATAATTTTTATTTCTCTGAAAATTGTATCTCCACTCCTAATCTATGGACCTAGCAATTCGGTCTATGGTTCTAAAACATACAAACTGTTTGGCTCATTGTCCTGGAATCGCTATTGCAATTTTAGGCCGATTTTCGGTTTAGCATCAGGTAGTGCCCCGATCTAATGGTAGTGATGGGGAAACCAACGAGGGCATAGTAGTAAGTTAACATTTTAGTGGCATCCTTCGGTAATTTTGGGAGCCATGGGGATGGTCTGAATTTTTAAAATGCCATATTTATACCTTTTGAAAATTGTTCATGCAGTGAAATTTCTCCCAAATATATGAACTAAGTTGACATTTTGTATAAATATATCATCGTAAGTATTTTTTTATTTTGATTCATAACTAGATTTAACCCGCATTAACGGTTGAAATATTAAATAAGAAAAAAATAATGAAATAAGATGATAAATTAACGTGCAAAATAACAATAGATATATGTGTATGCAACTTAACATTATATTAATGGAATAAGATGATAAAATGATAAATTAACAGTTGAAATATTAAATAAGACAAAAATTAATGAAATAAGATGATAAATTAACTTGCAAAATAACAATAGATATATGTCTATCCAACTTAATATTATATTTCCAAAATTCAAGATATCTATATAATATTTTATTATTTTGGAATATAGAACGAAAATAAAAAAAAATACAACAAAAGAAAAGAAAAATTAAAATAAACCCATACAAGCTTTCAAGAAGCTTGCAGTATGGCAACAGTATTGGGTGAATATAGGCAATTAGCCCACGAAAACCTTTGTTTTTTTTCAATTTATTTCCCTCTAAAAATTATTAGATGATTAGTGAACCGGTGATTACTAATAGAATTAAAAGAATTAGGGGTAAGCTAATAATCTTATCATATAGGTTCTAAATAAGTATTACAAATCACAAAATAAATTTCAGATAATATTTTTTTGGAATCTACTTCTATAGGGTAGTGTATAAGTATGGAGTTAAAATACCTTGTATTTATTTAGGAACCTATACCCAAAAATATACACGGTAAAGGTTTCAAAGTTCCTTGTACTCACTTTGTAATAATGGTTAAATAATATTAATAAATAAAAAAATAGCATTACATTTTTTCTGGCCTTAAGGAAATAACAATAAAAGTTCACCCATAATAAAACTCTAAACTAGATCCTCTATGTCTCTTATGCCAGTCCCTCTCACTTCTAACTATTGTTCATTCTTTCACCTCATTTTTTATGTTTTGCTAAGTCTAACCCTAGTTTAATGAAGATCATAAAACATCTCAGTTCTTAATTTATATATTTGAGAAAGTAAACACGTGTTATGTGAACTAGTCTTGAAATTTATAAAAAAGATAACAAAAAAATGCCATATTGAAACTTATAAAGAAGATTAAAAAATGCTACGGGTTTTATAAAGCACAGGGCATGAGGTGGTTCCAAATTGCTGTAGGATAGGTTTTGGTTGCAGTTCCTAAAACTTGGAAATATGTGCTTACAAGGTAGGGTAAGGGTAAGATCACATACCTTACTTACTATGTACTCACTTACCCTTAAGAAGAATGGACTCATCCTTCTATTACTTTAGTCTATATTTTGTATATTTACTTATCTTATACGTTTAGATTAGTTAATCTTTATTTTTTCCAAACTACTATCGCATTATAACCTTTAAGGAGGGGGAAGTTGAACTTAATTAATTCAGTTAGGAAATTAATGTTTATACCAATAGGCTATGATAACCTCAACAAGTTAATCAATTTTTTAAAATGTCCCAGTACCCTATATATATTTTTTAAATAAATGCTACATCAAAATTCAATTAAGTCATCTATATTTATGCCAAAGTATAATTAAGTCGTATATGATTTCAAGCATTTTTTTGCACTAAAACTCCCTTTATTAATACCTCTAATAATTTATCGCCATAAATATAAAGAGCTTATGCTACTACATTAGCATAAATATAAATAATTTAAATGAATCATTTGAGGAGGATTTATGACATATTCAAAAGCCATTCTACTTACAAGAGATTTGTATATCCATAATTGCATGACAAAATTTATCAAAATTGCAAAATGAAGGCATGCTTTGTGAAGAAAGCAACTGCAAGTTCGTACAAATTAAGGTTTCTCCATATATGAGTAAAGTAAATGGAAATGGAGAGATGTAAGAGTATATGAGTATTGAAAATAGGATTGAATTGATTTACTTCACTGTACAAGAGATTTATATACAAAGGAGATCACGTATTAGTGTACATGTGAGGAAAAAATAAAATAGACTAACTAACTTAACTGTATAAAAAAACTAAACTAATCATACAAATAGAATGAGAAAACTAACTGTACATCTTCAATACCCCACCCCCCCAACCCAATTAGACTTTGTAAAAGTCCTAATTTGGAGCAAAAATAGTGAAGCTAGGATTCGCCCAAAGCTTTAGTCATAAGTTCGACAATTTGTTGTCGAGTGGAAACATGAAAAATGCAAAGGAATCTAGTGGAGACATGATCACTAATAAAGTGAACATCAACCTTGATATGCTTGGAATGACCATGGAAACAAGGATTCCCAGCCATCAATTGGGCTGCTTGACTATCAGTGTATAAGGGAATAGGTAAAGAAACAAGTAGATGCAAATTATGCAGCAAATTGGACATCTACAACAATTCCTTGGTAAGAGAAGCAATACTATGGTATTCAGCTTTAGCTAAGAAAGTGGATACTGTAGCTTGCTTTTTTGTTTTCCAAGAAACTAAGGAAAACACAATAGCCCGATAAAGATTTGTGATCCAAACAACTAGATCCCTAATCAACATTGGAATAGCCCTGTAGCTTCAAAGAACTATTTATTGAAGAATATAATCCATCATTGAATGTTCCTTTCAAATAGAGTAAAACATGAAGAGCAAGGCGCATGTGAGGAACATGCGGACAAGAAACAAAGTGGCTTAGTTGTTAGACAGCATACAAAATATCAGGTCGAGTAATTGCGAGATAAAGCTATCTTCCAATAAGTCAACGATAGAGAGAAGCATTTATGAGAGCTATATTAGAAGCATTATCTAGTTTAGTATGTGGTGGAAGGGGTACCTTAACTGGCTTAGCACCTATTAAGCCAATATCATCCAAGATGTCAAGAAGGAACTTTTGTTGGTTTAATAAGAAACTAGCATAAGTGCGGCATACTTCTATTCTAAGGAAGAAACGAATCTTACCAAGGTCCTTAATGGTAAAAGCATTACGGAGAGACTTCTTAATCTATTCAACAGTAGATAAGGAATTTTCTGCAACCAACACATCATCAACATATACTAACAAAGCCAAGAATTCATCACCATGAAATCTTGTAAAGAGAGAGTAATCATTGCGAGATTGCTTAAAACCCAAAGACATCACAAATTTTGTAAACTTTTAGTTCCATTGTCAAGACGCTTGTTTCAGTCCATATGAGGACTTAACAAGCTTACATACTTGCCCTTGAGAAGTCATAGAATACCCTTTTAGAGGTTCCATATAGAGCTCTTCCTCTAAAAAACCATGTAGAAAAGTATTGTTGATATCTAATTGATGCACAATCCATTGCTTAGATGCTACTATAGCAAGTAAGACATGAACAGTAGCTAGCTTAGCTATAAGAGAGAATGTGTGAATATAGTCTACGCCTTGAATTTGTGTATACCCTTTGGCTATCAAGCGAACCTTGTCCCTTTCAACAGAACCATCGGGTTTATAACGGTAAGGAAGTTAACTCCCAAGTATGGTTTGATTTAAGAGAAAGCAAGTCGTTATCCATAGCTTCCACCCACTTAGGATCCTTTTGTGCTTTATGATAATTCCAAAGTTTTTGGACAGTGAAAACATTAGCTATTGAGATCACATAATCCTTAAGTAAGTGTTTAAAGTTGTCTGTGGTGAATAAAGGATATAGATTAGAGGAGGAATCACTGGATAAGTGTGTTGTCTTAGAGTTAATTGAAGACACATTGTTCATAAAATCATTTAACTATTTAGGAGGATGTTTGACACACTCAGATTGTCTAAGCATAGGGGTGTGTATAGTGGAAGGAATAGAAACTGTCTCTTAAAGATTGGATGTGTTAAGAGTTAGAAACATGGGTATATTATTTGGCACAGAGATAACGGAATCATTATTGTCTTGGAAAGGAAAGATGTTTTCAAAAAACACTACATCATGACTAAGGAATGTAGTGTTTTTGTCAAGATCATACAACTTATACCCCTTTTGATATGGTGGATACCCCAAGAATATACAACGACGACCTCTAGTGTCAAATTTATCATGTTTCCTTTCTACAATAGTTGAATAACATAAACAACTAAAGATTTTAAGATCAACATATGAAGGTGGCTGATTAAAAAGAAATTCATAGGGTGTTTTCCAGTCAAAGTGTTGCATTGCCATACAATTGATAAGAAAGGTGGTAGTCAAAATACACTCCCCCTAAAATGCTTTTAGGAGATTAACATGTACTCTGAAGGCTTGAGCAATATCAAGAAGGTGTCAATATTTTCTCTCTACATTCCCATTTTGTTGAGAGGTATAAGCCATGGTTTTTTGATGAATAATGCCATTAGTTTGTAAGAAACGTTGGCATTCTAAAGAAAGAAACTCACCCCCATTATCCGTTCGTATTGATTTTGGACAAATATCAAAATGATTCTTGATGTATGATACAAAAGAAATCTAGGTAGAAGGAGCCTAAAACTTATGTTGTAATAAAAAGGTCTAGGTACAATGACTCATGTCATTAACTATTGTGAGAAAGAATTTGGCACTAGATGTAGATGGTATATTATAGGTTCCCCACAAATCTATAAGCAAAAAATCAAAAGGACGTAATGAACATGATTTACTAATAGGAAAATGCAATCTATGTGCCTTCGCATGCAAACAAGTATTACAGTGAATTGTATCACCAGAAATATTATAAAAAGGTGAAATATGTTTAAGCTGTAAATAACCTATATGTCCAAGTCTCTTATGCATTATTTCAAAAGAAGATAGAGTATCATTACATGAAGCTGTATTGTTTACAACAAATATTATCTTAGAATTTGAGGTTTGTTGTGTATTTATTGTGTTTGAATGGAAAATGTACAAACCACTTCGGACTTGAGTTTTTGCAACTATCACGCCCCGAAGTGGCAGAGTCGTAACAACCTCGCCGTGTGAACCATTTTAAGATAGAAGCTGGCCTTACAACCATTATCCTAGACTTGATTTACACAAGGCATCCGCAACTGACCTGCTTTGAAGTAAACAATTCGTAATTTAAATAAATCATTTACCTAAAAAAGCAAGAATATATATATATATATACTAGAATTCAATTATTACAATTAACGTTTATAACGTTTCGCCGTAATCTATTTCCTAGTTAATACATTATTCAGAAATGAAAAAATTCTAAGATAAGAGTTTAAACCTTAAAAATATATATCTGTTCTTTAAATGTTTTTCTTTACTCCCCAAGATCCAGTAGTTGCTGACTTCAGAGTAGCTGTAAGTCGCTTCTTAGCCAATATCCGTAACGATGTCTATAGAGATGTGAGCAACTACAGTTTAGTAAATTAGGATGGAGGACTTAAAACTATACCACAGATAAAAATAAGGTTACCAACTAAATCATTTGGTGCAATACATGTTCAAGCAAATGCCATCACACGACGTTGATTGGCCCATCGTGAGATTAGAGAAATTGTGCCCGTTCTAATTTGGGTTGAGGAGTTGCTGTTAATGTGATAGCTCACGACCAAACCTAGGCTTGTACAATGGAGACACCGCTCATCCCCCGACTACTTTCGAACCATTGACTTCACTCTTGCTGTGACCTCCTCACCTGTTACTTAGTTCGACTAAGGATAAAGAAAGGACTCATTATACTATCTAGCGCTATCCTTTTCGAAGGGGTAGGTATTTGGCCAGAGAATCTTAGGTTTTCCCTAATAAGTTACTATGCAAGTTCGATTTATGTTTACAGGTCATCTCTTTGTCAAGTTCAGTTTAGGGCAATCGATCACTTCATACAATATAAGCTAGAACAACAAACAGAATCATAACATCACTTATAATCAAACATATGCATACAACTAACTATCTAACAAGTATAATCAAGTATAATCTCAAGCCTCTAAAATACAGCAATGTATTAATGCCAACTTACCTCGACTCTTTGCTTGCTCACTCGAGGTCTTACTCGCTCAGGCCATCATCGATAATCTTTATAATACAAACGTGATTTCAGTTTTTCATATAACTATTATAGGTTAATTTATCCTATAACACTTATTGTTATCTTTTGTTTAGGGTTTAATATGTCCAGTTATTTAGGTTCGAGGCTAGATTCGGGTTCAGTTTCCGCATTGATTTTTAAATTAGGTTCTAGTTCGATTTCTAAATACTATTTTATACTCGAATCCTAGAAACTCATTTTAACTCATAATGTGAAATTAATCATATTACTTCCAGATATCCTAAATACCATAATTACCTTTAGTTAGTATTTTATTCCATTCGGTACATTTAAATCTTTATTAATGTACCGAATTTACTTCTGATGTAAAAGATTTTTTTTACATTTTTCATACAATTACATAAATTTAAGTTTTCTATTAGATTTATTATATATCCCTATTATTTATATAATATCAATTTTTATCCTAATATCTTCTATTTATTATATTTTCAATAATTGTATATTATGTATTATCACTTATTATGTACATAATATACATCTAATATTTCTATCACTTTAATTACCATCTCCCAACATCAATTATAATTTCAAAATGTCTAAATTCATCCTAAATAAGATTTTACACCTAATTACCCTAATTTACAAAATTAACTTAAAATTTACTATTTTTCCCTATTACTTA